>CM043878.1:17607076-18052395 GCA_023846275.1 Vanilla planifolia | reverse complement strand
ATAAAATCTAATAAGGTTAATATAAAGTGACCCAGATGAGATAATATATTGATATAACAAGACCAAAATATCACAATCATCACATAAGATGTTTTAAAGATAAGCTCTACACCAAGTATCAAATATATATGAAATTCAATTTCTCTATTAAGTGGCCAACCTGGTAAACATCTAGCAATACTTTAAGACATTCACTCACCACAAGAATCTATTGTATATCAAGCATCTCCTTTCAAGGATTTTCATTGTTGTTAGAAACATCAACCATGCTTCTATAAAAGTTTACCTAAAGAGTGGAAACAATGGCTACTTTTCAACACAAAATAGATAATTTTGCTATCATCTTCTATGTGTATTTTTTATCTTTTTCTTTTAATAATCAAATATCTCTTGATGGGAAAATAACTAATTCATTTTTAAGATCACTTTAAATTCTTTTATATCAATTAGGATCAAGGGGGTCTTAAATATTCTCTTTATAGTTTCTATATCCTACTCTGTATAATTATGCATATCCACTTTTTCACTTGTAGACAACTTAACTAGAAGAGGTCTATCTAAAGTTTGCTAATTCATTATGAGCTTAAAAACCATGGTCACATATATAAACAAATTTGAAGAACTTCAAATAAAACAATAATTGGTAGGCCTTATATTACTAATATATTTGATACCACATTGGTAAATGTTGGCACCTCCTACTTGTAATAGCATACATATGATGCTACATTATCTTAGTCAAAGTATTCATATTGCTCTATCTAGCATCTGAAGGTAACCCAAGACATACACATAACCACTAGTCTATTGGCCACCAACTATATTGCTCAATTTCTTGGGGCACATCCTCTCAATGCGGCCCTTCTTATGACATAAAAAATAAGCTATTTATTTCTTCTTTTTGCACTCACCCTAATGTCCTTTCATACAAAATTTACAATTTGGCCTTTCACATATTCTTTTTTTAGAGAACGAAACCGCACCATGACTTAAAATTCCTACTAGTTCTTATATTTGAGACCACTTTGTCGAGCAAATGCATGCTCATTTATTTTCAAAGTGGGGTTCCAAAAACTAAAACATAATGGTATGTATGTTGAGCCAATTCTACAAGCTCATGAGATGTAGAGAATTCTAACATATGCATTACATAGTATCTTGCAGACTTTTGCAAAATAAATAACATTTTTATTCTTCTATCCCCAACATTATTAAGATATATTTAGGTAAGGATGCATACTTCTATTCATAATCTACAACAAACTAATCTCTTCAAGCTAAGTTATTGATATCATCTTTTATTTTTTTTTCCTTATGGAAGTTGGGACATACCATTATATGATAGTTTTACATAATTCTTGTTAAGAATTTTTATTATTGAGTTTGTTCGTAACTCTTTAACCTTTTCTAGCAAACCCACCAGGTTCTCACTATATCATTAAGAACTAGTATAGCCAAAGATGCCATCTAATAAAGACGACACATCACGTCCTCAAGTAATATATCATTGATTTCAACCAATCATCGGCTTACATAAGATATGTAGAATTAAAAAAGGAGAAAGAGGTAATATATGGAATTGTTCTGTTAGTTTGTTTGGTTGATATTTCTAGATTGTTTGTGATAAGAAGTTTAGGATACTTCTTTTTTTTGTTAAAACAATCTCAACTAGCTCATATAATAACAAATCCCTTCTTATTTAGGGATATTCCATTATGCTTACTTTCTTATTTATGCTAGTTTGTTCCTTAATTAATCTTTTGGATCCATTTGTTTACATAATAATTTAGTTTAGTATAACATATTAATTTATAATTTATATAAAACATATAATTATATATATATATATATATATATATATATATATATATATATATCAAAATTGATAATTACATAACATATTATCACAATTGAATGTGATTTCCACATTACGTCCATTACCTTCACTATTGTGTTATCCTATTGCAAGTTCTTAACCCTCTTTGATACAATTATGTGACATTCTCATCCCCCTATCACATACTTAGGATCTAATTTAACCATAAAATCACTCAATATCATTTTTAACCAATTTTTAGATTTCAAATGAATAAATAGTCTTCTTTGTATTTAGCTTATTTTCTATATATATACAATTCATTATATAATTTCCATAACTTTTATATACTTTATGCATTTATCTACTATTTCATTCACACATATGTTGTTTAAACTATACCATTATTTATTACATTGCATGTAGTTTAACTATATAATTCCTGTAGATACTTATATCATCTTATGTTATAAAGAATATATAACACATGTAATGAAGTATAAGAATGGATATTTTCGATAGTGGATAAAATTTAATTATATAATAAGTATGTCTCAAAAAAACATATCATGATATATTTATTTCTTTTATGTGTTAATATGAAACTCAACTAGATTTTGAGTTGTCAAGTGTCATCCAATGCATCTAATACTATGAGTGTCAAATATATGTTGAGCCAAATATTACAAGATCATAACACCAAATAATAAAATAATAATAATAATAATAGAAAAAATAAAGTAATAATCTAATTTATGTCATATTTAAGGTTATGATAGACTATAATCATCTTTACATATAATAATAACATATATATACATTATGTTACATTTTTTATTATACGTTTTTTCTCTTTTTAATTACTTAGTAATTTTTAGTAACTTTCTAACTTGATTTTTATTTTAATAAGCTACTTCTCCATCTAACAGGGTTTACCTCAACTTCTCATTCGGATAAGCTCTTATTTCATTTCATAAGAATCTATCAATACCTTATATGGATAGACCATTGCTAATCAATAAGTTCTTTACCCTTTTATGGACAAGGATTATGACAATCCACTTTAATTAATTATGAAATATAATCTTAATTGTGATTTTTTATTTGATATTGGTTGATATATTCAAAACATAAGAATTTATGAATTTTAGTAAATATCAAAATGTGCCAAGATAACACTGGCCAAATTAAAGATTTGAGCATAGTCGTAAACTTCTCAACCTAAGATATCCGTAGGCATGTTGTTTATAATTTTTAGAGGTCATTTAAATTGTGTATGAATTTTTTAAAAAATAAATAGAAAAGAATTAATATTAAATTTATTTTCTTTAATAAAAAACCTAAACCTAAATCTCTCTCCCTATACTTATTAGCCACAAGAAAAGAATCTAGAAAAGGAGCCTTCGATAGGAGAAAGGGGTTTAAGAAAAAAGAAAGGAGTAATCCTGACATGTTCTTAGCTTGATCTACTATTGTACCAAAGGATTCGAAGTTCTAGAGGGATAGAAGTTGAGGGAGGAACTCAGACATTCTTTTAGTCAAAAAGCTTACATGAGGTAAGCTGTTATTCAAGATTTTTCTCCTTTGGCATGATGTGAAAATGTACTTTGAGTATCATGGCATTCTATTTTCATCCATACCTCATGTATTATACTATTGCATCAATCATACTATATAAATTAACTTATTTGGGTAGGATGATGGGGCCAATAATTTAGTATGATGAGTAGAAGACAAAATTCTTAAGAGGTTCATATAATATGATATAATATTTATTAGACTATACGATCAGTTGTTCAACATTGGAGTTAAAATTTGTAAGAAGACCATGTAATGCAATGGAATCATGGATAGTATGGTCATGACTTGTTTGAATAAGGGATCATTTTAATTAAAACCTAAAGATCAAATAGTCTAAAATACGAGTAGCTTCAAAGGCAAGATAAATTATGATTAACCAATTAGCTACTTATTAATGATCACACAATATTGTGCAATGTGAAGCCTTGAATAATGAATCTCAACTAAGTTTGTAACATTTTTGGGTCTATTTGTGTAAGCATTTATAGATTCTTTTAATATAAAAAAATGAGCAATGTTATGCAATAAGAAGAAATAGAAAGTGGAAAACAAAAAACATGAACTTTTAAAAGCTTGAGAATATAATCTAAATTATTATTGATTGAATATGATGAAAATTATGTAGGAAATAAAAGAAAGAAATAAAAGAAAAGGTAAAGAAATTTAAGAAGCATCCCACAGTGATCAAGTAAGCAAATTCAGTAACTTTGATGCAAGTGGCTAAATTGTTTAACTACCTTGAAAATATTATTATGAAATTTATTTGTATATATTTTGATTATATGATTACACATTATCTTTATTATGATATATATTTTTTATATATAGGTATATATATATGTGCTATAAGAATCATAATATGATGAAGAAAAAAACAAATGAAATAAAAAAAAGAAAGAGAAAGAAAGAAAGATTATTTAAGCCTAATGATCAAAAAGATTATAAGAAAAAAATTAAAATGTAAAATATTTTCTTTATGATTCAATCTTATAGTTGCCAAATATAAGAAAAGATAATTATCATCTTATTCTCAATGGTACTCAATTTGGGGCCACAAAAAGATAAATATCTTACATAGCATGTTGAGCAATGTGGGGTAGTGGCTCATGATATATGAGAAAAGAAAATCACTACCCTATTTATAGTACTTAGATGGGGGCCACGACATAACAAATGCCCAATCATCATTAACATAAAATACTAGGTGATGTGAGCAGTGGCTCATTAAAATATTTGGGATCTAAAGAAAGAAATAAAAATAGTAAAAAAATATTGAAAAATGAAATGATTTCAACATGATAAAGAGAAATGATATAACATAAGTATTATATAATATTAATGGTATATGATAACTATATGTATATATGAAATTATTTCATACAAGCATTCATGTAGTGATGCATTTCATATATTTTCCAATTTTTCATCATTATTTTTTATTATGCTTTTTGTATACATTAGCCACATTTTTGCACCTTTACAATGTCTCAATGTTTATAGCTAATAATTATTCTACTAAAGATATCATACTCATTCTCTATTTATATTATAAGATAAGATATAGATATTCACAAAGTTTGGGTTCTCTAAATAATAGCTTAGGACTCAAAAGTTACGAGATCATGTTGTATTTTATGAGCTCTATGAAAGATGCATTTATGTGAAGACTTTGAGTGTATGTTTCTAACATATGTTGTATATATACTTTGTTTTAATTTTTGATCCATTTGGTAGTGATGCCTATGTGAATTGCTTTTTCATAGTTGTTATATCAATAAAGAGATATGAACTACTGTTTAGTTTTAGTTTATCCTTTGTTTTGTTTGCTTACTTTAATTTAACTCAATATTTTTTATTTTCATGAATTTTATCAGGTCCTTTTAGATTGTACCGAGCAAGGCATGACGAGGCCATTATTATATATTGAGTTTTTCTTAATTCTCTTCTTTGGACAAACATACATTTATCATAAAGAGTTTCTTTCAAACCATTCATATGGAGTTGACTACATTCCATTAGCACTACTTGCATATGTTATGTCTAACAAGGAATTACTACTAATACATAACAATTCTCTAGTTATTCTATAAGTTCATAGCTAATTATATGCCACCAGATACCTACTCAACATCTAATACAAACACATTATGCTTGATAGACATAAAGAGTATATGTATCACATATATAACAATCAAACACAATAATATATCATATAAAGACAGATACATATAAAACTTTGATATACCTACCTTGAAGTTAGAGGAATCTTGTATTTAATTTTTTTCTTTCTTGTCTTGAAAAAATATATAGAATATACTTCGCAATTCTATACAATTTAAATGTATTTGCTCTATTTGACTTAACTGAATAATTGAGAACTTCATATTTCATGTTTGTGTTTCATACCCATTTACTTTTTTCCTTCTTTTCTCTTCCTCTCATTTTTTTTCTCTTTTTATGAGCCCAACCATTTACTTTCTCCTCATGGCACAATTCTCAAGCCTTAAATTTAAGAAGATATCCAACTTCTTTCATTATTGCTTTCCTCCCCCTCTCTTCTCTTAATTTCTTGAAAACTCCTTGCCAACACTACCCTCAATGCAATCCTTATGGCGAGCCTAAAATAAGAAGCAAGTGTGAAGATGTCAAGAATTCACACGACCACATCAATGGGAATAAAGTCGATTCACCTCCTTATGGCGCAATCATGGTGAGGAAATGATAGAAAGGAGAACTAAGGTTTCTCTACATACACATATAAAAGAATTGGGAGAAGCCAAGCATAAAAGGGATTAGGAATGATTATGCAAATTAGAACAATATGTATGATTATATATATATTTTAAATATATTATTTAATTATTTAATATTTAAATTCAAAAATTCTTAACTATTTTAAATAGGCTCTGATTAAGTTTAAATAAGTATCATTTGACTTATTTTTATGAATTTTATCTAATTATATATTATTTTCATATTTTTTTAAGTACTTTTTTGTCTCTTCTAATATGCTTTATGAAATGAGCAATTTCTTAAGTACAAATTGCCTTATAGTAGTTTTTTAGTGCATCATTGTATTATGCCATTATTCATGTTTTCTTTTATGCTTTGTTTTACTCTTTCTCGCATTCCATTTTTGGATATGATATTTTGCTATGACTTAAGTGATAAATAGTTAATAATGAATGACTTTAATGTGAAAGATTTATATCAAGAGCCAAGGAGATTAGTTTCTTATAACACAAATAGATGCAAATTTGATTGTTGAGATGTGCATACTTTTCAATAAAGTCTTTTATTATTATTTTAATATGATAATTTGACGACTAATTTTTATATTTCTTAATATTACATAAGGTACAAAGTTTTGTATCCATAATTTTATGTTATATAAATATTATATCCTATAACACACCTAAGCTTTGTATTCAAAATTTTGATCATTGTTTTCTTGTAACACTTCTAAAATCATACATTTCATCATTCTTTACAGATATCTTAGCTAATATCTTTGTTTTTATGATTATGTATTTCTTAAAATTTATTAAATAATCAAAATATCTTTATGAAATTTGAACATGATGATACATGCCACTTCTTTTAATAATTCTTGCCGAAACTCTTAACCATGTTTTGAAAACTAAAACTCCATTTGATAGTTATTTTATGATTGAAATGGTAGGTAATTTTTTATATTCTAAAATAAAAAACTTAAAATATTTGTGTCACTTAAACTTTTATCCTCTTAGTATTTCTTTAATGTAAAAATATGAGTTCTTTTTGTATGTTTATGAACAGTTAATATGTAACTAATGTTATAGGTTTTATTACTCAAGAAAAAAAATAGAGAGAGAAAGGGAGATGAACTTTTAAATTAGTAATGTACTCTGCACAGAAGAGAAAGGACCACAGCAGTTTTGCTTCTTCCAATGAAAGATAGGACCTTTGTTTTTTGTTGAATTCTCTGAAGACACGGAGGAGGCAAGACGAGAGACAGCTAGATTGTACTAAAACATATAACACAAAATATCAACATAGACCAAAGCATCAAATCACACGACTCAACCAAACCCATGCTTTTCCCTCTTCTCCGACCCAATCAGAACGACGAGCCAACGCTCCTCCACTGACCCCTGCACCCCGTCGACCCATCTTCTCCCTCCAAAAGGACCTCCCCGTCTCCGTTCAGGAACAGCGGATGCCTTATATCATCATACCCTATACTGCTCGACCACACCCCTCCGAGTCCTTCGAGCCCTGTTTCACCGAGGAGGGAGTCGTTGAAGCGCAGGAGATCGCTGGAAGACAAGAGGGCGGAGCTCCCGCTCTCAAGCTTCACATGGTTCGGAAAGGTGTGGGAGATCGAGGAAGAGGATGATGTGGAGGAGGTCAATGATTCGGGGGTCATCCCAGAAAGAAATGGACCGTGGAAAGAAGAAGCGGGAAGTGTGGAGCCAAAGGAAGCATTGATGGGTTGCGCAGGCGGCGACGCAGACGGAAAGAGAAGCGGTGGATACTGCAAAAACGAAGCTTTCTTCTGCGAGGAAGAGGAGATGCCGAGGAGTTTCTTCTTCAACTTGGTGTTCCAGTAGTTCTTGATGTCGTTATCTGTCCTCCCTGGAAGCTGAGAAGCTATGATGGACCACCTGACCAAAGGTTTGCAAATGGGGAAGAAAAAGGTACTCCTTTTAGCAAAAAAGCAAACAACTTTCTCCATTATGGAAAACTTGGGTGTGCGAGAGAGATCAATCATGCAAATAAGGCAGATTTTGACCCGTCTATTAAGCACCCAAATCTGACAAGCAACAGAATAAACAATAGTCTCACCTGCTTCCAATGCTCGCAAACAGGGAGCAGATGATCCTATCCTCCGCATCGGAGAACTCCCCGTGCTTAATGTTTGGCCTCAGATAGTTCAGCCATCTAAGCCTGCAACTCTTCCCACATCTCTTCAACCCTAAACCGCCCCAACTCATGCCAAAGTTAGGCAGAAAGAGAGAGAGAGAGAGAGAGAGAGAGAGAGAGAGAGAGAGAGAGAGAGAGAGAGAGAGAGAGAGAGAGGATGAAGGAGATGAGGTTACCAGCTTTGTGAGGAAGAGCAATCCAATTCCCACCTGTTCCAAACTGCTCGATGAATTGCTTCAGCTTCGAGTCTTCCTCAGGCGACCATGGCCCCTTCTTCACAGTCGATTTGTCACAGCATGGAGCTCTTCCCATCCTCGATCCTCTCTGCCAAATTCAGAAACCAAGAACAAGACGAAGGCGAAGCAGAAGACAGAGCGCTTTAAGAAGAGGTGAAAGCACAGAAAGCCATGGGCTTTATAAGGGAGAGGGAGAAAAAGAAGTCAAAGGAGAGCTTTTGCTGTCTGGTTTCCATCACCTCCATCTCTCTCTTTCTTTTCTCGCTGTCTCGTTTGCGGATCAAAAGTCTTGAAGGAAGTGTGAGGCTTAAGTGACAACGATAGATGGCCCGGTGGGCCCCGATCACATGAGGTTTATATTACATGGCATATTTATTTCTTAATGAATAAGAATACATACAAAGTCACATTATATATTGATAATAAGAGTTGAAATATATTGATTATTTATGTCTATAGAATAAAAAATGCAATAGCTGGACTGCTACAGAAAAAGAATAATATAAAAACTGAAAACTGTCTATTTCGAGATAATATAGATTTGATGTTTGAGAGATTTTTTTCTGAATGTAAAACCAATTCGTGCACAGTGGTTCATCATTTTTTTTTTTTTTTCCTTTTTTTTTATTTTTACAGAGTTGGTTGATATGGTTACCTTCTTAGTTTTGAATACAATAAAGATGATTATTTAAAAGAAAAAAAAATTATTAATATTTAAGTACGGTCTGTGAAGAAAAATCTAAAAAAGAACGTGGCTTCTGATGCAATAACATAAATGCAAAAAGAAATGGTGCGAAAGCATAAATAAATTTCTATAATAATTGGATATAATTGTAGGAAAAAAGTAAACAATGAGAGCTATTTTTCCAATAAAATTAAAGAATATTTCATAAATAAAATTTTTAAATGAAAGGATGACAGGTCTGCTTTTGCTATTGTTCCATCATCTGTAAAGTTAAAATTAAAATTTTTAAATAAATTTTGATGAACAAAATGAAAAAACTTTTGACAAAGTACACATTAAATAGATTTGTATCATATATTATGCCAAATTGGTGAACCTACATAATGTATACTAAATGGGATTTAAATCTTGTAAAGAAAAAGCTCATAATCTAGAAATCATTTAAGACTACTATATATTAAAAGTTAAGTCATTATGATAATAGAAGAAATCAACATATATATAAAATCTTTTTCAAGTCTTCAAAGGTGTACTTGAGATAGTCTTTATGATGACCTTATGATGAGAAGAGGTATCTAGAGCCATCCAAATGGTCACATGCTAAGATCACAGCATGGGACAGTTCTCAATAGGTTTTGTTAACAATAGGTGAGATATTCTGGAGATAACTGAAAATGATGAAAAGATAATTTTAAGGTCTAACCAACAAAATAAATAAAAGAGCAAATGCAATTAAAAGATGATTCGAATTTGGTTATAGCTCTAATGAGATGTTTGAGTTGATGAGATAGAAGATTAACATATATAATATACCATTGGCACGTAAAATAATGCAAAAATGACTTTGACAATTTACTAAAGAGGTGGAAAATTAAAGATATTGAAGTTAGATGATAACATCATTATCATAGTTACCAAGTTGCACAACTACAACTACACATGTTAAGTTTAGTTTATCCTTTTATCAAGTTATATCAATAATAATCTAAAATTAGAACAAATTATAATATAAATATAATAAAGGATACTAATAACCTGTTAAAGGAATAATGATAAAATTCATCTTTTTCATACTTGTAAAACATCGTAGGATATGCAAAATCATTATATCATTATATCATTATATCATAGGTAATATGTTATATCTTGACATCGAAAAAATATGTCGTATGTGGGATAATCTTGTAAAACATATTATAAGATATAATTAAAGGCTATTATTATTTTTCATATGTATAAATATATATCTACTTGATTTTTTTATTTATATGATAATTCTTTTATCTTATATTTTTAATTATTTTTTGTATCATTTTTTATATTTTTTTATATTTTCAAAATAAAGGGTCATGTTTTATTTTGTATAAATATTATCTCAACTTCAAAAGATTTATCCCTTCATTTCTCATTTCATCTGGCATCTCATCTTAACATATCTCTAGATCTTAGCTTATAAATATATCATAACTATTTAGCAATCTTAATCACATTATCTTCATTAATTAAATTTAACACAAAATACTAGTAATAATGAAACTTAGCACGTCAAATATTGCATAAAGTACTAATGATAGCCTAGAATGAGATCACTAATGCTATCTCATAGCATAGTTAGTAATTTGTGCTCATCGTACAATTCATATAATGCTAATGAAAAATCTTATTTAATGATAGTCATGGCATGAAATTCTATAGAAAATACAACATCATTTCTCAATGGATATGATGTCAGGATACCTCATAATTTTATATCATATCATTATTATAATGATGTGCATCTAATATTTATATAACTTAATTATACCATTTATTTTTTTTCTTTTCTCTTTCTCATTTTTTATTTCATCTTATCTGCTTATTTTTATCTCTTGATAAATACAAATAATTAGATATCTGATATACATGCATATATGTTAGATCATAACATATATCACATGTATATTACTCATATGTTATAATTTAACAAAATTTTTATGCATAAAATAACGATACATTGTTATCATATTTAAGTGAATGCATTTTTCATGATTCATAATAATAATAATAATTTACTTACATTATAGTTACTTTAATTTATTTACTTATTTTTCTTGATGTTGTTTTTATTTCAATTTTACTTTTTTTTTTAATTTTCTATAAAATAACAAGTATACATAATTCATTGCTAATATATTCTTACACGTAATCATTATTAGTGTTCTCATCCCTTTTTTATTCTCATTTTACTTGACTTTACACTAATTATAATTCCCCATAAGAATCTACATAGGATGTACCATTCATTCAACCTCCATATGGTACTTTTGGCCTTGACATAATATAAGTCTAAATTGATATACTATATGTTTGGCTTGGCATACCATAAACTAACATATAACACAATGTGTCTTATTTAGGATGGCCATCCAATAAGCGATTCTTCTTTTTATTTATTTCTAATTTCAATTAAAATTGTTTTTGAAATGCAAATTTTAAAGCAAATAAAATCAATTACAACAACACGACTTCTTATTTCAACAAATTTTAAAGTTTTTCCATTTAAAATAACTTCCAAGCATCATGGGTTTCTTAATTATGTAACCACAATTTTGGAAGGAAAACAATGAGATCGTACCCTAGATTTTCACCAAGATGAAATCTTTAAGATATCCACCTTATTAGCCATCTTTATTGCTACTATAATCAATCAAATTAATTCCAAAGCTTTCCTCAAAATTTTCAAAATCTTCTTTATTGCAACCACCCTATTATTCCTATGTTTCTAGCTCTTTTCTTCCTTTTATTTTTCTTTCTCATAATAATGGCTATAATAGCACTTATCCTTATTTTACTTCTATTTGCTTCAACTTTCTTTATCCTACTTGTGATTTTTTATGATTATAATAATAGCTTCCATTGCTCTATCAAGGCTTCCTTTTGACACTAGAATTTTCTTCTTCTTCATCAATATTTCCTCTACTAAAAGCCTTGTTTTGTTAATAGTTGCTCTTCTTTCCTCTAAATTCTATATTGATTCCAACCCAGCATTAGGATTTGTTGTTATAATTCTTTTGCTTTTAACAATAGATACCAACATTACTTCTCCTTAAATAGATAATAGGCCTTCCCTTTTTGCATTTATCTTATTGTAGCTCCTTGACTCTCTCTTATCTCCCAAAAATCCTCTGATCACACACTGATCAAACTACAAGCTCCACTAAGCTTACAACAACAGGTCGATCACATCAACACAACAGCAACAACAACAATAAGTACTCTTATAATAAATCTAGAACTAAGAAACTCTGAAGTAGTATATAATCAAAAATGCTTGTAATAATGTTACCAAATAGAAAATATTTGAAAGAAATTCAAAAATGACAATGCAATGCTATAGATGATCCAATAGAACTTCTTTTGAGCTCGTTTGCAAATCATGCACAAGAAGCTTAACTTGTAATGCTGTAACAATGGAATCATTAACCTTTTTATTAAGTTGAAGGAATTCTTATTTATATCCTCAATTGATATTTCGTAGCTTAAAGAAGGTCTAATGGCATTATTTCTTTTTCTTAAAATGATTATAACTAGCCATTATGTATTAAAAAATAGATCATAATAATATGTTTCATATATTATATTAGAAAGATAAGCATTAAACTCAAACTATCTCAACAATCTAGTGATATAAGAGCAATATTGAGTCAAAAAGGCTTATCATATAGGTTCGAGAAGGTTCTCATACTGTACGATATCAATTAATAATGTAGCACTTAAGTTCTTATATATATCATAATAGATGATTACATGGCTCATACAAGTACAATGTAGTTTATTATTTTAAAAAAAGAATTATTTATTGAATAAAATAAAGATTACATCTCATACATGCTACCATTAAACTCATAATAGGTTTGCCTAGTTGAGTGAGTGATACATAAGAACCATGTGAAACAAATCAAATGCATACTAAGTTTGTCACTTACCTATGGTGTCATATAGAAGTGATGTGATATCATATGCCTTAATTATCACATTAGACCAATGTCCCATGATCATAACTTGATGATGCAAGTGACAAAAGAATAGTATCCACCATTTTAATGTATTGTGATGACAAAAGTGTCATATTGATACATGTTATATGCCTTTGCATAATGTCTATGTCAGTAGAAGTACTTGTCCAATATAAGTTATCTCCAATTTGAAGTAGTATGATGCTGACACCCACAATAGCGATGAACATGCTTGTTTCATTAATTGTTGATGATGATTGTAGCTTGATGATGCATACAACCAAAGAGTAGTATACATGATCCTAAATATTGTGGTGCTGTAATTATATATTGATATGTAGATATGAATCATTGCATAGTGTTTATGCTGGTAAAAGTACCTGCCTAATATATATCTCCCCTAATTAATAGTAGTACCATGCTACCACCTATAATAACATTAAACATACTTATTCAATCAATTTGATTTAGCAATCATATGATGGAAATGCACATGATTAACGAATAGTTCTTGTAATTCCAATGTCTCTAGATGAAAGAGACGTCTCTTTGAAAATGTATTGTGCATTTGAATAACATCTTTAATAGAGAGTCTGTATCATAAGTGATCGATCCCCAAGTCAAATTGTAAAATGAAATACAAGCCATTGAGTTGTTTCTAACTAAATTAATGACAGGTACGATGATTATGACTATGTCGTACAATATTCAATCAACCTAGTAGTAACAACAACTTATCCACATTATCCTAATGATAATTGATTGGAACAATATGTTGTACCTTTTATAATGAATGAATGTATGAAACTTGAACTTCAACTTTCTTAACCAAAGCTTTGTGAAATTTAGAAAGCTATATTGTATCCCATGCTTCAGAGGTGGTTGATTTTGTTTTTGTTTTTATCAAGAAATAAGAAACTTTATTATATTCTTTATATATATATATATATATATTACTCTAGTTAATGTAGATTGAATCCATTTTCTACATGAATCAAGTGAGATAGTTGCCAATGTATTTTAGGTTGACCTTGCATCAATTTAATCACCACATTGCAATCTAACTTAATAACTAACCTATTGATTTTTCATTATTTTGTATGATTACAAACCTTGCAACAAAGCCAAAGCATTTAACTTCATGGAAGATTTTTTAGCCACAGTGTTGAAGAAGACTTCTATAGTTTTGTCATAGTGATTATGAATAATTCTCCCAAAATACATAAAGATTTTTTTGCAGTTGTAATAGCCATGAATATAAAGTTTGTGCATTTATAATGGAGGTGAGATCCATAAAATTCTTATTAATATAAATAGTGGAGCTAATCACAACTAAAGTATTATGTGTCTACTTGCATCGATTGTATGAGTGGGAAGCTTTGCAAAGTAGTGTGACTAATAAAAGTGACCTTATTAATGATATTGAAAGCATGCTAATGTATTCCCTCATATATTAACAAGTTTTTAGCTTTCCAAATTTGCCATCAAATGAGCAGTGGAAGAATAAGTATGACTTCACCCTTAACCAAGTAGTTATCCTCTTGGTTCCACCAACTATGTAATAACTCAAAAATGTTTGAGGTTTGTGGTTGATAAATTTGCAATGTAATAGCAAAGCATGCCCAAACTTGTTTAATTTTATCCCAACCTATAAATGTGTGATCAAGTGAATCCTCATTTGGACAATGTTGATATTTGGAAGCTAATTGGAACTTTATTCTCCTTAGATTCTCAAGAAATGGTAGAGGTTTATTTAGAATCTTCTAAACAAGAACTGGGATTTTTAACTAACATTTGAAATTACAAGTAAATAGGTTTGACTTCATTGTAAAACCTTTTCTACTGATAGCATTCAATGTTAATTGTAAAATGAATTTATCATTTTTATTTAAAATATAGTGATAAGTCTGTAATTAGTTGTAATAGTAGATATGTTATTAAATCCAATCTTAATATAATCAATCTGCTTCCATTCATATTATGTTCTCCCTTTCATGTCTGAATTTAAATATTTTGTTTGTCATATAACTAGACCTGGGAGAGCTTGAGGTTTTCAATTTCTAGTATAATTTAGTAAAAAAAAGTAGTCATTATATCCTTTAGATTTTTTGAGTCTAAAACCATTTTTTGCGATAGGACAACTTATTTTCTCCTTGGTAGACCAGTGATGCCTATATAACTTGTCTAGATTACCCTAAAAGAAGCTATTCATTAAGCTTTCTATTTTATTTCAGATATTATGGGTGGTTTAATTATCATTAATGAGAATATAAAGATTGATGCTAATACTTGTTTCACCAAGATTAATCTATTTCTTATAGAAATTAATTTTTTCTTCTATTTTACCATCTTGTTATCCTATTTTTTAATAATATATTAAAAATAAAAACTTTTCTTTCTAGCTGTATAAAAAGGACAATTTATAAAATTGACTGAAAGTTTATCTCTCTAAAAGCCCAACTTTTGACCAATTTTTTTTTGTTAAACTACTTCGTCATTAACAAAAAACTTATTCTTTTATTGATTTATTTAAAATTTAAATGTTGCTTGAAATGCCCTCAATAGCTTTTATATGTTGGATATTGTTTTCAAGACTCTTCTATAAAATATCACAATATCATCTCAATATGCCAAATGGGTGATCATGTTGCACCCTTTGGTTGAGCATAGTGTGAGCTTTTTCTCTAATTAACAAGCTTATTGATAGCTCTATTAAAGACTTCCATTCCAATACGAATAATGAGCGAGAATTTGAATTCCTTTGTTCAAGCCCTCTTGATGCCTTGAAAAAGCCCTTGGCTTCCTATTAATGATGATTGAGTTCAAGGAACTATTAAGGATATTAAGAATCACCTTTATGAGGTTTTTAATAGAGTTGAATTTTGTAAGAACCCTAGTTAGCAAAACCCAAGCAATATAGTCAACATACTCTTTAAGTCTAAATTTATGACACATTTTTCCCTTTTACCTTCCTATTGAATGTCCTAATTAATTCTTGAATTAGTAGAATATTATTAATGATTTGTCTTCTTTTAACAAAACTTACTTATTCAAGAGAGATCAGTTTAGTAAGCAAGTGTTGAAGCTTATCTATAAGCAGTTTACAAATATTTTTTTTTTCTGTGAAGTTACACATATAAATCAGTCTTTAATCATTAAAAGCTTCAAGATTCTCATTTTATGAAATCAACACTAAAATATAATTCATACTTAAGATTCAAATTTATCATACATATATGATAATAGATCATCAACATACAATATTTATTCTTATAAAAAATCAAGCTCTTACTAAAATAATGTATGATATAATCATATAAGAATGAAACATTGTATGATATTATAATAATTAACAAAATTAGACTCAAACAAATAGTCATACACATATAATAAACCTACTATTAAAGTACAACAACTTTGTATAAGACTTTGTTCTAAGTATTATGACAAAAGACATCATATAAGTATGATATATAAATTATCATTGTTTAATAATGTAGACAATTTAAGTTCAATCTGATTAGATGATTATTATCATAGTCATGCAATATCGTTATTATATTTGTATAATATGATGAATTCATTTATTTACATAAGTAATTTAAGTTGTTTGTGATAAAAAATGGATCATATAAACATATTATTTATTTTGTATTATACAAGATAGTCATTATAAGTACACAAAGTAAAAACTTGGTGATATATTAGAACTATTATATGTACAATTATGATTACAATAATATGATAAGATAGTATCAATATGATGTTGTAATTATCTATATATGATCGCAACTAAGTGTATATATATAATAAAACTTGAGAGAAAATAGATTAAATACTCAAATAAAGAAAGCTCCATATTCATATATACTAATAAAAATAATTTTAAGAAAATAGATGAAACACATACAAGGATAGTACCTAGTATGATCAAGTTTGTACTTCTAATCCTATGTCCTAACGATGATTATATCTGTATGATGAAGCCGTCATATCTACATGATGCCATGACAAACTCAAACTTTAATTGTAGCTTTCAACCTAAATTTAGACCATGCACATATAATATTAGGTATCATATTATACGATCAATAGGCAGTGAAGACACTGCTTAATTCAAGGTTAATTTCTGTCTTAAAGCTAATGTATTTTATCTAGAGAGATTTATATAAATATTTTATAATATCTAATGCAAATTTAGATGATTAATGACTCAAGAAATAAATATTTTACTTAATCAAATGTTTGAGTAAGTATGCATTATTATCTTAATGTGTCACAAAAGAATTTGCATATTTTAAATACTTAATCATAAAAAGAGGTAGAAATACTTATGTTAGTTGCCACACCATCAAGAATAGTGACTTCCATAGGTTATTCCTTATCTAAAGTTCTTAAACTTAAAGTTCATATCAGAGAATGGATCAAACTTCAATTCATCTTTCTTGTAATCTACTTTATTTTATTTATTTCTAAAATGTCAACTTAGACAAATCATTAGAAATACAATATATAATTTTGGTACCAAACTCCATTAAAGATTATGTGGTTAACAACAAGAAGTGAATTTATTCATATTTTATTTTGATCATTGGCCCCAAATTCTTTTTATCTTGTTAATAATGATGGAAATAAAGTGAAACAAAATAGATCTCGAATTGAAAATAAAAAACTTACATTCGAGAGTATTTGGGAGAAATTGAAAAATGATGACAAAACCTTAAGTTGCGGGAAGACAAAAATGATGAATTTTATATTATTCATGCATAACAACAAAGCAACAATTACACCATTTTATAATCAAATAATCTCCCAAATATTTACTTCTAATTCGAAAATTCATTCCTAATCTAAATGATAAATACCAACTTAAAATTTAAAATTATTTAAGTATTTAAACACCATAAAATACAAACAAATATTTAAAATACTAACAAACACTTAAATATGTAACAAATACTTAAAGTTTGTTAACATTACTCTCCCTCAAGCTTGAAATATCTTCAAGCTTAATTGATTTCGAATTCTTCAAACTTCTTTATTCCAAGTGATTTAGTGAAAATTTAAGCCACTTGTTCTTTAGTACTAAAATGTACTAGGCTTATAATCTCTTTGTTGACATGATCACAAAGAAAATGATACCTTGTCTTGATATGTTTGCTTCTCCTATGTTGAACTAGATTTTTTTGCTAATTTGATAACTAAAATATTATCAATAAAATAGTTGGTGGCTCTTCTTATTTATGATGTAACTCCTACAACAAATTTCTCAACCAAATTGTTTCATAAATTATTGATGATACTGTAATATACTCTACTTCATAAGATGAAAAAACAATAATATCTTTTTAGTTGATCTCCACATAAATACTAATGAACTTAAGAAGAAACAATAACTAGTTATACTCTTTTTTTCATTTATATTATCTCCCCAGTCGCTATCAGAGTAGCCACATAAATCTGTCTCATTTTGGTTAGTAAAATATAAATCATAATCAAGTGTTCCTTTAATATATCTTAGTATTCTTTTTGCAACCATTCAATGTGTTTCCTTCATATTTTTCATATATCGACTAATGAGTCCAACAGAATATAGAATATCAAGTCTTGTAATAGTGAGGTAACGAAGACTACTAACAAGACTTTTAAATAAAATAGAGTCAATGCCTTTTCCTTCTCCTTCTCTACTTATTTTTATTCTCACATCAAGTGGTGTTGCCACTGATTTGTAATATTTTATTCTAAACTTCTTTAGAAGTTTAGTAGCATACATTTTTTGAGAGATTTGAATTTCATTTGTCATTTGCTTCACTTCTAGGCTAAGAAAGTATAACATTTTATCATTATCTATCATGTCAAATTCATCTTACATAGTTCTTTTATACTTTTAAAATAATTCAAAAGAATTTCTTGTATAAAGCACATCATCTACATAAAGACAAATTATAAGTATATCATTATTAGTTGTCTTAATATAAAGTACATGCTCAAATGAATATTTTTGAAAATCTTGTTGCTGAAGATATCCATCAATCTTTGTATTCCATACCCTTTGTACTTGTTTTAATCCATATAAAACTTTCTTCAAATGATAGACTTTATGTTGATCACTCATTATTTTGTAACATTCAGGTTAATCAACATATACTTCTTCTTCTTCTTCTAAAACTCCATTAAAAAATATAGATTTAACATCAAGTTAACATACATTCCATCCATGATGTGTTGTAGGTGCTAAAATCAACTTCATTGTATCAAATTGAGCAAGTGAAGCAAATACCTCGTTGTAGTTTATACCATAGTTTTGCTTAAAATCTTTTACCACAAGTCTAGCCTTGTATCGATCCATTGTTTTATCTACTTTATGCTTGATCTTGTAAACCCATTTCACTCATATAAGTTTCTTTTTAAGAGGGAGATAAACCAACTCTCATGTATCATTTCTTTTTATAGATGTTATTTCTTCATCTATAACCTTCTATCAATTTATATCTTACACTACTTCATCAAAAGAAATGAGTACATTATTAGTAAAATAATATAATAAGTTAGAAAACTCAAAAGTTTACTCATATATCTCTTGTAGACTTTTTATTTTTCTACTTGAGTCAATAGGATGTGCTGTCTTTTGCATAATAGTTGTTCTTGAGGGAGAGTTTGTTGGAGAATTCAAATCAAGTGTTTGTTGATTTTGAATTTTTTTCTTTTGTCCCAAGTGTGATAGTTTTATTATCATTCTCTTTCTTCCACTTCCAAGTATCTCCTTCTACAAATACAATGTTGCGACTAATAATCACCTTTTTGGTTAAAGGATTGTAGAGTTTGTAGGCTTTTGACTCTTTATTACACCCAATGAATATGTATTTTTCATCTTTATCATCTAATTTCTTTCTTAATGTATTAGGTACCTATGCATATGCAATATAACCAAATATATGAAAATGAGAACACTTGGTTTATATCTACTCCAAGCTTCTTGTGGTGTCATATAATGCACAACCTTAGTAGAATAACGATTTAGCAAATAAGTTGAACATACAACTGCTTCTATCCAAAATACTTTTGGCATATTCCTCTCTCTCATCATTATTCTTATCATATCAAGGATGGTACGATTTCTTCGTTCAGCCACTCTATTTTATTGTGGAGTATAACTTGCGGTAAGTTGATGTCGGATACCTTCTTGCTTATAGAATTGAATAAATTCATTTGATGTATACTCACCACCTCTATTAGATCTAAGACTTTAAATGAATAGCATACTCTTCTTTTCAACCTTGCATTTAAACTCTTTAAATATAGAGATAATAATAAATTTTTTAATAAAATATGTCTATATTTTTCTACTAAAAAAATCTATAAAATTAATAAAATACTTATTATCTCTATTAGATAATGGCACCAATGGACCACAAATATCTATATGAATAAGTTGTAATGGTCTTTTAACTTTTCAAGTATTTTTCTTTTGAAATGGTAGATAATGTTTCTTTTCAAGTATACAAGCTTCACATATATGATTTAGATCATCCAATAAAGAAAGACATTGCATGATTCCTTCCTTTGCTAATAACTTCAAACCTCTAAAGTTCAGGTGATCATATCTTAGATGCTATTTCAAAGAATCATTTAAAAGATGCTCAAGATAACAAGCTTCACTTGTTGACTTTAATTGAAGAGAAAATATGCAATTTATCGACATCTTCACTTTAGTAATATTTCTTTTTTTTTAATCTTGTAAAAGAAGATAACCATTCTCCATATGTATAATATATCATTTCTCAATCAATTGCCTATAACTTAGAACATTATTTTTTATATTAGAAATAAAATATGTATCTAAAATAATAATTGAAAACTTATTGTCTTTGCAAAATTTTGTATTACCTTTGTCTTCAACTTTCAACTTTGATGAGTCTGCAAGACTCACACTTGCTTGCATATTTTTAATTGTATCAAACAGTTATCTCTTTCCACACATATGGTTGCTTACTTCTGAGTTAAGAAACTATATATCTTCTCTTTCATTACCTTCTTTTTTAACCAATAATGATATTGATTATTTTTGTGATGTTTCAGCATTGTTTGATTAGTTATTCTTATGCTAACAATCAAAAGCATAATGACCAAATTTATGGCAATTGTAACATTCAACATTTCTTTCTTGTCCTCAACCTCGAGAAGCATCATTTCTTTTATGCCATGTTGAGTGTAAGGTTCATTAATTTTTTGTTGGGATTTGTTTTCAAAATAACCTCTTCCTCATCCTCGATATGAACCTCATCCTCTTTCCCTTGAATTTGAATTCTCTTGTTCAAGGTATTATCTTCTTTTAAATTTAGATTTGATTCTAATGATTGATCAATAAGCACAACTTCAGACCTTTTTTTTTGTCTTTGTTCATGCATTTATAAGGAACATATTAGCTCTTCAATACATAATCTATCTATATTTTTAGATTCTTTAATTACTATTATCACATGCTCAAACATAGGAGTTAAAGAACAAAGAACTTTTTTGATCACACATACATCGTTAATTTGTTCTCCATTTCTCTTCATCAAGTTCACAATAATAATTAATCATAAGACATAATCAGAGATAGTCCTATTTTCATTCATCTTTGATTGCTAAAAATAACCTCTAAGGATTTGAAGACATACATGCTTCACAAGTTCAAGACCCTTGAAGATTGCGTTCAGTTTATTTCAAGATTCTCTGCTTATAGTCGCTTCTACAACTTTCTCAAATGTGGCTTCATCAAGCCATTAATATATCAAGAATAATACCTTTTTGTCTTTTTTTTATTTTCTTTCAACAATTTTCTCTCCATTTCAGTACCATTTGATTCTTCAAAGCCATCTATAACAATCTCCCAAATGTCTTGCGAGCCAAGAAGGGCTTCAAAATTGAATACACCAATTATCATAATTGTCGTTAGTCAATCTGGAAACAATTTGTGGCATAATTTCAGACATTTTAAATAAAAACACACTTTTAAACACTGCTTCAGCTTTGTGCAAACACACTGTCGAACATAGTGTCACTTCTCATTTTTGGATAATGCACTTTATGCAAACTGCACTTCCAAAAAGAGTTTTTTTCTCTTCTCCCTTCGACGCTGCAGCGTTTGACCTTCTTCTTCTCCAAGCTCTAATACCACTTTGATAGAAATAAAGTGAAAAAGATAGATCTCAAATTACAAATAGAAAACTTACATTCGATAGTATTTGGGAAAAATAGGAAAATGACAACAAAACCCTAAGCTACGAGAAGACAAAAATGATGAATTTTATTTTATTCATGCATAGCAATAAAATAATAATTACATCATTTTATAAGAAAATAATCTCTCAAATATTTATTTCTAATTTGAAATTTTTTTTTTAATCTGAATGATAAAAATCAACTTAAAATTTAAAATTATTTAAACATTTAAACACCTAAAAATACTGGCAAATATTTAAAAATACTAATAAACACTTTAAATGTGTAACAAATAATTAAATTTTGCTAACAAATAAGTTTCTTATTAAGTTTATGCTTTAGAAGAGAAAGAGAGAAAGTTCAAAGCAGCTTACCACTCTCTCTTCCTTTGCAATCACTACCTTTCTTTCTTATTCTCTCTAAGTTTTTTGCTTTATAAAAGAATCCATCTTCAACTCAAGTTAGAATTGAGGAATAAGTTGTAAGGCAAGTACTTTGACCATGATCAAGAGAAAAAGAGACATCATTGACTTTCTACTTCATTAATGACATATCATAGAAACGAGTGCAAGTGAAGAGGAAAAAAGATAAGTATCTACTATTTTACATAATAAAAGATAACTTAAGCAAGATTATGCTCATTCACCACAATGATTTTAAGATGAATCAAAACTACTTAATCACTTTATCATGTAGCCCTAATGTTAGCTTGTTTTCTATTCATTGATTTTTTTATTTTGATTTATCTTTTGATCATCCCCATGCTTTCCAACCCATATTAACATGGTTTAATTTAGTTTGAACATCTATAATTTTTTAAGACAAGTGTTGTATAAATTCTTATATTTTTTAATGACATAGACATGCAAAATTTCAATCAATATATATTTGAAATAATTTCTCTAATTATAAAAAATAATATATACAAAAAAAACATTTTTCTAATATCTATTCAAAACTTTTTCACAATTAAAAAACATCTATATATGCAATTTTGAAAGATAGATAAGTCTAAGTTGTTCATCCAAATTGACACTTCTTTCTTTAAAACATTTCACTAGATGCTGCCTAATACCTATAGAGTAGTTGAGCATAAAAGATTATAATCCTAAACTAAATCGAGTGTTCACATCTTTAATCTTTTAATGTTTTATCTAAGAATGAAATAAAAAATAAAATATCAATGAGAAAAAACTCATAACTTAAATGAAATTTGTTTTTTTTTTCTTTTATTCGATCTTTCAAAAAGTGCAAAAAAAATCGATTTTATTTTATCATATGAAATTTTATATAATTCAAAAGTTCAAAAAATTATTTATTGTTTTTATGGAATGGATTATTAAATCAAAATTTGTAAATATTTCTCATTAACTCACTTTGGTACAACTTCAAAAATTAAATTATGATAAAAAAAAATAACTTTATTTTATTAAATTTCACTTGCCCAATGCAACATTAATGAAGACCAATGATGTCATTTTGTATTATTTGCATGCAAAACGAGTGACATCAAAGTTATCCAAAACGTGCCCATATTTAACTCTAACTAAATGGGTAAAACACGCGTGCTTATATTAATATTAACAATTGTTAATTAGAGGAATAACCATTTTGGACAACTTTGCAAATTATTAATAGTCATAGCCATGTTAACTAACTCAAAAAAAGCTTAGAGTAGGTATTGCATACGCCAATGAGGGTTCTATTTGGTTACAATTAAAAAAGAAGTTTTGAAAAATCATTTTAAAAAAAAATTGTTTAGAAAATGATATTTTATGTGAGAGAAAATTAAAAAAAAATCATGAAAGTTGCTTGGTGACTTTTTAATATTTTTAAAATGAAAAAGATCATTTTGAGAAGTAATTGTTTAACATAACCAAGTTTTTTTTACTAAAAGTTTAGATAAGAAAAATACTTTAGATCAACTTTTTATATAAAAGTCTTTGTCAGGAGATGCAACTATTACGAGCACCTTAAATTATAATAGAGATAAGCATCTTATATATGGATACACGAAGTTAAATCACTCGTCACCCAAAATAATAAAACACAATCCTTCAAGCAAAAACATATTGGAATCATAAGACAATCATAAGATGAAAGATAAATACAAATATTTATACAAAAATCCAAATTTAAGAAAAATCATGACTATGTCATATTAGATTTTCTCTAAATCTTAAAGAATGTACAAAAGTCTCTACAAAGCAATACATGAAAGCCTCAACAAGAGGATTGAAGGAGATACTAAAATTTGAACAAAGTATGCTTTTCTTCACCTTTTTCTGTATCAATTAGGAATCCCAACCTTATATAAGTATCCAAAAGTAATTGTTACATATCTACATCAAAAAATTGTTGATACTCTGACAAGAGATATCACACTTGCATGCATGTTTTATAACAAATTCTCAAACTACTTTTCATAATCATAATTGTGCTGTTATAAAATACTCTTATAAGTATTAAACATCATAACTTTACATTCTTTTTGATTCACACTTATGATTATACTCTATTTATCTTAGAAGAAGAATTATCTCAACAATTTTGTATGAATATTATATCATTCATTTATACAATTTTAATACCCAAAATAGATTCATCTTCTTTATCAAATTAATTAAATTCTCTCCTAAATAATATTATCAAACACAATTGTTACACTCATTAAAAAAATGATGAAAACATTAATCATGACTTTTTTTCATTATGAAATAAGATTTTTATCTTATAAAAACATTATTGATGTCCTTTTCATATTAATGACAAAAAAAGGTCAAGTTCGGTATTACGTGGAGTTTTTTGAACAATAGAGTGGCTACTTTGGGTCGGTCGGTGCACCCATTTTTCATCAAGGAAGAAAGCAATGTTAAGATACTCATACGTCTTCATCAACATAGTCAACATATCATTAAATATACTTCATGGATAATGATTTTCTTTTCATAGAAATGGCTATGTTCTATGTATGAGGCTGGCATCATGAGAGTCTTTTCATACGTCAATTTGGAAAAAAATTACCATCAAATGTTATTCTAAAAAAAAACATTTGACAAATGCATACTATTTTGCTACGTCATTAATGATGCCTTTTATTAAAATTATAATTATATTTTACTTATAGTAGTTTTCAGATTGCCATAATGACAAAGATGAAAAAACAATAACAATTTCTTTTAATTTTTTTTTCATTTTATTTTTTGGTGTGGAATCACTTAAAATGGGTATAATTTTAAAAATATATTAACTTACCGTAGTTTTATATAATATAAGAATATTTAATGATATTTCATATTAAGTTTTATGATATCTTTAAAAAGTATTGTTAAAAATTATAATTTTAATATTAAAAAATAGCATTAAAATATCATCTAAATTTTAAAATATTTAAATATCAATCATCTTAATATTGAATAATATTAAAAATATATATAGTCAACTAACATTTAATTAAAATAATAAAAAAATAGCAAAGTTTAGATAATATAAATATTCACTTAATATTGTGATTTAAATATATATATTATCTAAATAATACTCAATTAAATTATCTCCTATCTAAAATAAATACAATTTATATATATTAATGAAGTAATATATGCATTAAAAATAATACATCATAATCAAATTCAAAATCTAAAATTAATATCCTATTTTATTATGATTTTCAATATTCAAACAAACCTTAAAAATTCAGTCATCAAGATTCTATATTTTTGGTTTTTTCTTAAAAATGGCATAAATGTGTCAATTTTATATAAAAAAAGATGCATCATACAAACAAGAAACTAGAAAAACAAAAACAAAGATCAATCAATCATTGAAACATTGTCACTTATCAACATATATCATATTGCGTGCATGCTTCTCATGTTAGTTAGGTTTTAATCTTTTGCTTGATTTAATCTACAAAACTTTAACAAACTTGCATTTTATAAATAAGAAGTGCTTACCTACTTATTTCTTCATTTCATTAGGAGCACATATTTTATGTGTAGCCATGGGATAGAGACAATTCAAAGATAATTAAAAAAATGTGAAAAAAAAGGTGATTGAAGAAAAGATAGATATAGTAATCTAAATGGCAATAAATCGTCAAACAAAAGAGGATACAAGAGGTTGTTCAACTAGTTAGAGTCGCGACTCCCATTTTGCAAGTGCTAACAAATAGTGGATCAAACGAGAGCATGATGATGGTGGTGGTGGTGTGTAAAATCTCTAAAAGATATATAAATCAATTTAATATTTTTTATGATATTTTATTATTTAATATATTATTTGATAAACTGATAATGTTGGTAAAATAACATGAATCTTTAAGAAAATTAAATATACATAAATTGTTTAAAATGTTAAATAATATAAAATTATGAAAAAAATTATAAAAGTAAGCATTTATATAATAGATAATTTAAGAATTTGTTTAATATAGTGTACGAGTCAAATGGTATGAAAAATGTAAAAAAAAATATAATTTTTATATAGTTTTAATCAAAAGAGATTATTAAATACTTTAATATTTTAATTAATTAATACCTAACTGAATTTTCTATTTTTTGTAAACCCTTAAACCTCTCACGCATGATTGTGAGGAGTAGATACATCAATAAGGGGAGAAACCTGACTAAGAAACTTTATCGTTCATGAAATGGTACAATAAGAGAATATTTGAAAAAAACAAGAAGGAAAAGTACAATTTTTCACAATGGTTTCCATGAGGTTTATTTTGTGAGCAAAGGTATTGTTCTTGTGTCAATTCATTTATGTTTTGCTTAAGTTCGATGCAATATCTTATTTGAAAGAAAGCTATGGGTTGTTAAAGAATCCTTCGTGAGTAAATCACACTAATAATATTATTAGAGAAATAATTTAAAAGGGAATTAGAACTCTTGGCTTGAAAACTATAGGCTCTAGTGTGAATTGAATAGTCTAATCTATTTTAGAAATAAGATGAAAGTTCTATCATATGATGATCAAAGAATTCAATGCTAATTTGATGAGTGATCAAATGATTCAACATGAGTATTAAGTGATTCAGTAATTTTAAGGAAAATGTTTAGTTTCTTTACTAAACACCCAATGAAAGATCAAATAGATCATCTAATGCTTATTGAAGGACTCAACAAAACAACCAAACGGTTTGATGAGGACTTAGAGGGTGATCAAATGATCCGATCATTTTTATTATGTGGTCTAATAGACCAACAGTTAGTTTGTAGATATTTAATTAAAGGATTAAGGGTCAAGGTGATCTCAATTAAAGCTAATGACTTTATTAAATAATATAAAACATGTGAAAAATGAATATAGAAAGATACATGAATTTAACTTAATAATAAAACATATATAATTTTAAAAAATGAGAAAACATGAAATAAAGAGTGACCACCATCATGGTACTTTACGTAGGCATGCTATTATATTGTATATACATTTGTTTGATGTTTGATTTTCGTACACATGCCTTACTAATGATATAAATCACATGATTTTGTTAAGGATGACATGTATTTAAATGACCCAACATATTCATTCAACAAAAAGGACTTTAATAAAAACCTTCTAAAGAAAAGGTATTGACCTAAGGAGTACTAGATTAGATCATTGGTTCACAAAAGGGATATAGTTTGAGCTATATATAGTCCGTAAGAAAACACCTAAATATGAACATCATCACATTGTTAGCTCTTATTCTAAATAAAGAAGCATTAGATCATATAGAAACATAAATTCTTATGATTGATAAAAGGCCTCAATAAAACAAAAAATCAAATGGCAATCATTAGTAAAATAAAAGAAGGGTTCATAAAAAGTGAATAAAGTATTGACATATTTTATCTATACATTTTATTTCAACAACACTAATTTATTTGTTATATAATATAAGTGTATTACAGACCCAACATCCAAATATAATTTAAAATTTTAATGCATAACATATAATATTATCTAAACATTGTTTAGTAAATACTTGATAATGACTCTACCTAGTTTTGTTTTATAACTCAATAATTTGGAAGCATAATATAAAACTCCAAAATAGTAGTGTGGAGTTGATTTTTTTAACATTATATTAGCAAAATAATGTATTAAAATTTGGACATTTGATAATATAGTAATATGTTTTTGCATCAACTTTTATTATTTTCATTACAACATGTGAATTAAAAACTCAATTTATTTTCACTAAAATAAATATGGCTTTAATTACTTAGCATCTTTACATTTATAAATTTTAAAAAATGTGCTATAATGTGTTATCAAAACTACTTAATATTATGTTTCAAGAATAATAAAGAAGACAAATTTGAATAGGTCATAATACAACTATGACATGGTGTGACTACAAGAAGTCAAGAAATCAAACAACATTATTAAGGTTTGGTTTGTTGTGTGTTATGGAGATGGTATGTGAGCAAGCTAATAATAAAGAGGGTGGAAGAATAGGGTAGCCAACTGAGGGATTGTAATATGGCAAATGCATTAATAAGAAGTCTTGGTGATGTCGTGGAGGACACCAAGGATGCCTAACGAATCCATGAAGGCGATGAGTATGGGCAATCAACATAGCTTCATGTCAATGATTAGGGGTGCCAAATGCTAAAGGTCATGGTTGTGCAATATGGATGATGGTGGAAAAAGTGGGTTAGTCAAACTAGAATGTAGGTAACGAAAAGTTCAACCTATTCCTTCACACAAAGGATTCGTTATTGCATGGACTACATAAAAATCTGGATGGCTTTGAATTGATAGCGATCAAAAGCTCCATTTGTCATTCACATAAACAAGTTTAGTCAGCGCTTTTTCCTGCCCCTCCTCAGGCACCCAACTCGAAGGCTTCAGAAAGGGATTCATACCCAGCATACATGTAGGACTCAACTTAAAAGGAAAATAAAATAGTAATAATAAATAACAAGAATGAAAATCATATTAATACAAAAATAAAATAAAAAAATATCCTCATGTCTCTTAAACAGCTTGTTGCAAAGATAAACTAAAAAGTGCATTATTTTTAGCCCTTTTGGAATATTGATTGAAAGTAGGTTTAAGATTTATGATGAATTTTAGCTTTTTGAATCCATGATGGTGACAAGTAAGGGCAAATTACATAGGTTTATGTTGGTATTCTGATGTAATTAAGGATGTCAAATGTAAAAAGTCACGATGGTGCAACATGGATGATGTAGGAAGTAGCTAATGAAATCACAATGCAAGTTAGGTGAAGGTTGACGTACACCTTTACAAATATGATTTCATACATGCACTACATAAAAATCTAGATGGCTCTTAAGTTAATAGCAACCAAAAGCTCCTTTTCTCATTCAAATAAAAGAGTTTAAATAGCTACAATGAATGTGTAATTGGAATATAAAGAAAAAAATATCTCTCATCATAAAGACAAATAAAATAATAATAATAAATAACAAGAATAAAAATTATATTGAAAGTTGTGCAAAACTATATCAAAAATCCATTCCAATATTTTATGAATAACTCATCATAACATAATAACTAAAATAAACTTAATAATATCTTATTTCTTATCTTTTTGGATCATCTTTTGAAACCTAATTTAGATTTATGATGAGTTTGGGCCTTTTGTATCCTATGCTTTTCTAGTCTCCCTTAATATGCTATATCAAAACAATAAGAGAGAATTCTACTTCATAAAATTGAAGTCCATGTAGTGTTTCAAAAAATCTAATGATAATCTATTTGTCTTCCAAAGTCAACTAAATATTCTTTAATAATGATTGGTCTCACTAATGAGTCAAAAATATGTGAAGAATACTAACACTAAAAGATATATCAGTTAAAATACTATCAATAATAAAAAAAATCTAACAATAAAGTTAGAGAGCAAATATGTATTAGCACATAGTCTTATCAAATTTGTTTTTAAAATTCTATTTTTATTAATAGTTTCATATTTTGAGCTACTAGCTTCAATCATTTGACTTACTTTTTCATTTAAATTTTAGAAATCCTTAGGAAATAGAAATATACAATATGAATCAAAATTGATAATATCCATCAAATCAATGTCTCTTAAGCTTTTGGTCATAAACTATTTCAAAAGATAATAATTTTTTTTGTCTAAAAAATAATATAATATTAGAAAATTCTATTTCGTGAAACTATAAATCCTAACTCCCAATAAACTTTCTAACCAAACATTTCAACAAATTATATATAATCCTATTGACTATCTTAGTTTGAGCATTTGTTTGGGAATAGAATGCACTAAATAATTTTAATTTTGTCCCAAAACTTTATCATGAAGCTTTCAAATGTATTTCACATCTTATTAGGCACCATAACATTTGAAAACCATATGACATAACAATTTTCTTAAAACATTGTTTGATAATGTAGAATATGTCATTAACCCTTTGACATGGGATAAAATAAACCATTTTGAAAAATTAATTCATTACTACAAAAACACTATCAATATATGTCAAACTGTAAATGATAATCCTAAAACAAAATCAATAAATTTTACTTTGAATTAGAAAAAATACATGTTTACTATATCTTTGCTTAGTATTCTTTTTTGATTTATAAACTTGACATTAGAAGGCGATTTGGTCCATGACTTTCTTTATTAAAGGTTAATAAAACATGGATTGTACTAAATTAATGGTTTTATGTCACCCTATATAATAGGTTATTTCTTCAAAATAAAATTTATCAATTAGAAAATCTCATAGCAAGATCATAAGATTGCATAAAGTTTTTCTCCTAAATATATATCCATCAGTCAAAGGGAAAAAATTGTGTAAAGTACAAGTTTATCTTTTAATTCATCATAAATTACATAAAAATAAAAACAAGTCAAGTAATCATCTTTAAACTTGCTAAACTTAAAATATTAAATTTAAGGAAAAACATAAATAATATTTCTTGAGATAAAGAATCAACTGACTTGTTTTGATTTTCATGTTTGTGCTTTAGAACAAAATAGCCCTATAAGAATTAGTCTCATTTTTCATACTTAAGATTTAATTTCCTCTTTGCATTAATGTATTTGAAGACGGTGATTCATGGTCAAAATAAATCTTCAAGATGAAATAAATAATATTTCTAATGCCTCAAAATTTGTATGATGATATATAATTCTATATCATACATCAAATACCTTTATATAGCATCATTTAATTTTTCACTAAAATAAAATATTAGATACCCTTCATGACTCAAAATTTTACCAATTTCATTCTCAATGCATCAAAAGTAACTTTAAATACTTAAGAAAACTAATAATTTTAATATCAATGACAAAATTGTTAAGACTTTAATTTTAGTAAAGCCTTTTCGATTTTATTAATCCACAAATGTTTGTCCTACAAATCACTTACGAGGGCTACAAACTACAATAAAATCTTTAACAAATCTTATATAGAATGTGATTAGCCCATGAAAATATAAACCTTGGAAAACTTTGGGTATAAGATAATCTATTTTTAACTCCATCATCTCTAGATTAAGCCAAAGACAATTAGTAAGCATAATAAATTTCAAGAAATTCACTTAAGTCTCAATAACAAGTTATTCCTTCAAATTCATAAATAATTTTTCTATCTTATATTTTTTTAAAAAAACTTTTCTAAGATACACCAAATAAATATATTAATTAGGACTATATATCAATATATTATCAAATTAGAACATAATAAATCTTTTAATAAAAGATTTCAAAATTATATTCACCCATCTTATAAAAATACCAAGAGCATTTGATAGTTGAAGAACAAGATCATTCATATGATCCTTCTATAGTTTTAAAGTTGTCTTCCATCATCTTCAAGTTAAATTTTAGTCTGATGATAATCTCTTCTATAATTTATTTTTATGAAGTAATAGATGCTAGAAACTAAATCTAACATATCATCAAAAAAAGGCATAAGAAACTTATAATTGGCAATTATCATATTGATTGCTTATTAGTAGCAAGCATCCTCTAATTTTCATCCTTCTAAGGTGTCAATAATACAAGTATAGCACATGAATTTAAATTATCTTAAAGAAATTCTATTAATAAGGAGCTCATCAACTTTTCCCTTGAGTTTATCATGTTCATTGAAATTTATCCTATATTATGACAGATTAAAGAGCTATGAATTTGAGATGTAGTTTATGGCATATTGGATTTCTCTAATAAAAGGTAGCTTGTTTGGAATTTCTTTGGGGTTAAAATCAACAAACTCTTCTAGCAATTTGGTAACCTTAAGGAAGATATATTCCCTAGGCAAGTCAAGTGAAACTTCCTTGATGTGAAACAGATATAAAGATTAATTATCAAAAAAAAACCTTCTTGAGATGACTATATAAAACATTTTCTAATCTCAAATATTATTCACCTTTTAATTTACACTCTTAGTTGTACTAATTATTCAAACATTCTCGAACAATTAACAAGGTAATCAATTGTAAACTTCTTTTTTAGTGAATAAAGAGGTTTTGATTTGAAAAATAATATATGCTAGCTATTGAACTTGAAAATATATATATTCTCTTATAATTTACTAACTTAAATCATACAAACAAAATAAATTTAATTAAATTTGGATAATACTATAGGTAGGAGAACATACATCAAATTTTGTCCTCATATGTATCTATTTTTAGTAGAGCCAAACACATAGATGAGATTGATAAAAATCTATGCTATACTTAACTCATATGGAATGCTTGGGGAAGAGGTTAAAGCTTGAGATTGTCCTATTTAGGTATACTTGTCAAAATCATATTCATAATACTCTTATTATTTATCGTTAATCTCAACTTTTTATCATTACAAATCATAAAAGTATTAAAGATATTCCTTCACTTTAAGTACTCAACTTCTATACTAAACATAAAATAAGTATCTTATGACACTTACATGTTCACCATCTTACTCATACTATCATTCCTCATCAATGAGAAGGGAATCCTCTTCTTCTACTTTCTCGTACTTTCGTTCACACTAACTTTCCTTATCAAAGTTCAAAATAGCCTTACATTGATATTTCATTTGACCATATTGTTTGCACTTGCACTAACAGTCAACTTGATCCTTGACGTGACTTCTAGTTATACCCCTAGATTTTAAGTATTGTATGACAAAGAAAGACTAGGAATAATGATAGTATTGTAGGTCTTATTAGTTGACCTTGGTGTTTTCAATCTACTTTTCACAAATATTGACTTCTTGAGTTTGTTCACTAAACGAGCAAAATTATTTTTATTTCTAGTGAATAAGGATAAATTAGTTTTATCTCCTTTTTTTAAATTTTTAATATAATCTCCAAAATAAACTTATTAACTAACTACTAATTTGTATTAGGATACTCTGTGTGAGCCACCAAGTTCTCAAAATTTTCAAATAGTCCACAATAATAGAGAGTTTCCCTATCACAAGTTATGTAACTATCCATGCAATCGTTTATCATGGTATTCATAATAATATATCAACATTAGTGTCTCTTTCATTTTTTTTCCAAAGGCTCCCCTTCTTAACAATTGTTCTTTCTTTAAGATATTTCTCTATAAAATTTTGACAAAGCATATTCACCTCATTTAAACAAAGCTAATTCTTTGATAATCATCAAAACCATACAAGTTAAAAAAATCCTTAATTTGGGTCAATCAATTTAAAAATTTGTTAAGGTCGTAATACATCAAACATTAATATCTCAACTTTAACCATATTATTAATTTACATATGATTATCCCCATAGTTCATAAGAGATTGAGGTTTCTATCGAACTTATTTTCTGTAAATGTATAGTAATCTTCTTTTAATGGTTCATTTGTTTATAATTAAAATGATTATTACTTCCTCTATACCAAGCAAATAAATCATTCAGAAAGGACTCAATCCTATCCAACTATCATATTAAATCCTAATACATGATAAAGTGTATCCATCTTTATCCTAAAAGCCTTTATATTCTTTATTTGATTTTGATTTGATAACATTGTAAAAGTTTGACTATGTCAAGGGAGTAATAAAATGAGAAAATACTTTTTTTACACATAAGGTTCAAGACTTAACATTAATATAATTTTTTAATGTTAAATTAAATTAGTTAAATAATAATGAAAGAAAATTATGTAAAATTTTTTTATCAAAAATTGCACTAACAACTATAACTAAATACCTAATTTACCTAAATAGTAATTAAAATAATTATTATCATAAAAATTAATTGATATATTAAACATTTTTGCATTTCACCTAGGCTAAAATGAACATATAGATCATTCTCTCAATTTTATTACAAGTCAATAGATTTAATTAAGTTAAGCTTAACTATGTGAGGTGGATTACTTTAATCACATGTTCATGGGAATTATAAGAAAACATATTTATTATGATAGTCTCTATGCAAAACTTAAAACTATAATAAGAAACAAAACAAAAATACTTGTTTATTCACAAGGTTACTATTTTTTAAAAGCTAACTTGATTTATGGTCTTTTTAGCTTTTAGTTTGGTCTCTTATAAAGATATACCCCTTCAATATGGTAATCTTTAAGAGGTTATCTAAAAGTGAACCATTATAATGGTTATAACATCACAAAACCTTGGCTTTGATACCAAAGCTTAATAGAATGGTGAGGATGCTTTACTACCCAAACCTTGATTTAGGTATACAAAGTCGATGATCACTGGATTGAGGTGAAGTAAATGTCAAGGAGGTTGAGCTTAGCTAACACATTGTAGTAGATTAGGATGGGAAATCCTACCAATTGATGGTGCAAAAGATAATGGTGCAAATTGGGATCATGGTAAGCAATGGTTGGATTAAAATAGAGATGAGTTGTAATTCAACTAGTCTAAGACATAGCAATCTCATTAGCAATGTTGGTAGATAATGGGAAATGGGATCATGATTAAGGTGTGGCCATGAAAAGTCGAGTAATCAATCAATGTTGGAATCATGGGTAGGGTAGTCGTAGAAGGAAATGGGGCTACTACTGGTTATAATGACGAAATGCATGTGAACTAATGAGAAGGGGTGCAATGATTGATGAGTCGAGAGACAAAGCAAGGATAGATCTATCAACAATTAAATTCTTAGGATTGTAGAACATACTAATGAGACAAAGATGATGAGTAGATGACACTTCATAACGACAATTTAAGAGTTGTGAGGATGTCGAATGGTGGAGTTCGTGGTGATGTAATGTGAATGACAACAAAGTTGGATAGAAAAATCGTAATCCAATAAAAAAAATGTCAACATAAGCCAAATTGAAGAATTTCTCATATGCACACATACAACACATATTTTAACAATTCCCAAATTGGTGCTAATCCAAAACTTTCTTTCTAATTCAAATAAAAAATTTAGATAATTACAATGGATGTCATAAGGACTAAATATTTCATAATATAAATATAAATATAATAATAATAATGAAAATAAAAACCATATAAAAAATGCACAAAAAAACAACAAACAATCTTAGACTCATAAATAATTGCTACCAGACAATAGTATGAATAAACTTAACAATATTATATTTTTTTATCCTTTTTTTTAATTGACCCATAATTGCGATGAATTTGAATCTTATGCATCCTAAGATCTTCTCCATCCTTTTTAACAATCTTGAATTCATAAATAACTCAATACGGGCCAATAATACAAATAAACTTAATAAATGTTATTTTTTTTTATTCTTGTTTTAAATCTGACTAATACTATTTATCACAACTTCACCCCTTCTACAAAAACTCAAAAAGGGAAAGGCAATAATATAATTTATGCATGAATTATAGCAATACTATAATTTAATCTTCAAACTTAATTTCACTAAATGAAAAACTCATACAAAGAAAAAGAACTTGGCATCAATCATTGACTATCAAGATGACATTTCAAACTTACAGCTTTTATTTAACCAAAAGAGAGTATATATTGTATCAGTAATGCATAATTGTTTCCAATTTAGTCAAAATAGTAATTTATTTAACTGTATGGTCATGCATGCACCAATAATTGATTTCTTAGGTGGCTTACATTAACTATAATTGTATGCATGCAATGCTTGTTTGACATTTAGGCAGAACAGTCAATTAAAGTATTATAAATGATGTACAAGAAACCAGAAGAATGTCCACATCAAAGAACTAAAGGATTACACAATTCATTGAAAATATAACCTTTCAGTAATCAAATGGAACAGATGAGAAAGAAATACACTGCTGTGCCCTACATGCAGTCATAAGAATCTTCAAAAAATAACTAATTCGAAAGCAAAGCAATAACAACATTAGTTTGTGTATTTAAATCGAGTAAATAAATTGTATTAAAGAAATTTGCCTCATTGGATCCATTGACCTGCAATTAAAAAAATAAAACATCAACTCATTAAAATAACAATAATCATTTTTGTTTGCTTTTCTCGTGGTTGGCAGATTGGAGTCTACAAGAACAGATAGACATTACTTGCAAGTTGTAATTTGTTTAAAGGTCCATCAAGTGCCAAGTATTGAGGAAGGTTGCAAATTTTTTTTAATTAATCAGTTCCCTACAATGTGAACAGCAACGTTTAATGAATGAAGATTGAAAATAAAAAAATTGAGCAAAGGATTAATATGTGTTTATGCTTCTCAATAGGAATTGACTTTGAAGTAAGTTGAATTCTTGTTTGGTTACCTAAGAGTTTCAATACACATGGTAACCTTTTATTGAGGTCTAGCACTTAAAAAGATGAACATACCTTTTTATTTTACATCTATTTTTCTAACAAAAAGATTAATAGTTTTATGAGATTCTTACCATTAAGGAATATGTATTATAGTTTATGAATTTTGATTTAGAGTTCAAATAGAGCAATATGAAATTGACAAAATGCTAAAGCAATTTGGATTTGTAAGGACACTAGTCGTTAGTGTTGTTGAGATGATTTGTTCGAGACTTTGAAAGAATATGATGCTCAACACATAGTTATCAATGTTACTAAGATATTTCTTGGTTGAATGGAAAAGTTTAGAGATTTATAACAGCCGTGGTATTATTTAGTTGTAAAGGTTTTTTATTTACTATGTTCCCCATGTGTGCGTGGAGTATGAACAGACTATTTCTTATTAGATTTTTCATCTGTAGGCATGGAAAATTGTTGTAAACATTTATACACCACGTAATCACTACTAAATATGTCCTCAAAAATCAAAAAGACATGAATATTTAGACATAACATATAAGAAGACGTAAAAAATTCATATTAATTTCCATCTGAAACTAGAAGTTGATAATGAAATCTCAATCTGAAAACGAAAACATTAAACTCAATAGTTAACTAGTTATTGCAATACCAAAATCATTATATAAGGGTTTATTTTTACAAGTTCACTCTTTCTACTCACATTCTTTCCTGTGTTGTCTTAGATGGATCATGAATCTGTTAGCTGAACATGAATATGTTAGCTAACCGTCATAAACTTGCTGGGCAAATCAAAACAAGAAAATATTAAGAGGTATGATTACATTTAAAAGAGATTAGATACTACATAATCGTCCATGATAATAGCTATTTGAAAACAATATAATTAGATCACATTGAGTATTATAATTTCTACCAAGTGATGCTACATATTACGACTTGCAATGCATAGTTATTAATTACTTTCTTTCTTAGTGTAATCTTATTCAATGGACCAAGTTTTTTATTAACTAAATATACTTAATTACAGCCTTCTCATTCTACTCGTTGCTAGGAAACAATCTTTTTATGAGAGCCCAATTTTCTTTTAACCATATATAACCACAATAGAAACCTTCTCCTACTACCTTATTTCACATGATGGTTAGTCATGTATCCAATTTTTGCAATATTTGATTATCAAAAAACATAACTTTTATCTTTCACATATTTAATTCACGTACATAAGTATCATAGCATAACTATGCATACTTTCATTTGTCATTTCATCCTTCAATAATAACTTTTAGTTTCTCATTTCACTTAACTCATCAGCCACTTCCCTATTCATAAATTTTATTAATTTACTTGTTCTGCATGTTTCATTTGCATTTTGCATGATAAACATTGCAATGGCTTATCTTCTTATGCATTAGACATGTAATATTTTTCAATTCATAATGCCAATATAATCAACATAATTCTTAACATAAAATAACATAGCTTATGTTGTTCAATATATTGTACATTATTGTCATACTTGACATCTCATAATGTCAACATAATCAAAACAATTCTTAACATAACACATTATAATATTATGAAAAATACATGTTACAATTCATATTGCTCATATTGTTCAATACATTGTACATTACTCAACATGTGATTCATATTGAACAATGCATCAATTATTCAACAATTTTTCTAAATATTATACATACTATCAATTAACAAAGGGTTAATTATACTACATATCAGTGCAACACAATCAGCAATTTTATCCATTAAATGTAAAAATACTGTATCAACTTAGCAACGAACAACATACTTAATGGAGTCCTACAGCACACAAAGGTATTAAAAAAACATAGCAAGCATACAACACTATCCTGAATCAACTCACCCACCTCAAGGGTATTGCACAGCACATTGTTCTCTCTTCGCTATTGTTTCTCTTTCTCCTCTTATTTTTCTTTTCTCTCCCATCAATTTCCATCCCTAGTTCTCTAAATTCACCAGCAGCTTCCTCCTCTAATCCAACAAACTGAACGCACCAGTGGAAAAGCTCAGTCCTTTTCCTCTCCCTCAAATTCTCTCCTTTCTTTTTCCTTCTTATTTTCAGAGGAAAAGCTCATTTCCACCAACAAGACAGCAACAAAACGACGGCAAAAGGGGGCGGGGCTAGGGTTTCAAATCTAGCCGAACGGAAAAAGACAAATAAAAAGTCAAAAATGGTAAACCGGAGTCAGTGGGCTCTCCCCTCGGCGTGATCTCGATGGAGGTGATTAGGGCTAAGGATTCATCAAGGTAGTAGACCAAGCACGTGAAAGAAAGGAAGAAGTAGCCGAATGCAAAAATGAGTCAAGATTTAGATTTTTGGACATTTATAGTAAACAGACAATTAATTCTTCTTTAAACCTTTATTTTTTAGAAATCTATAATAAATCCAAATGGATTCAAATCGAGATGAATTTTTTATAACTCTATCGTAAAACTAAATAAACTCAAATCAAAATGAATCAAACACCATTGAAAACATTTCAATGAACTATCTAAAAATTTTATTTTCACATTTTAAAGGATCTTATTTTCTAGTTAATTCTGACATATTTCATGAGATATCCAACATGCTTATGCATTGATAGTTCTAAATTAATACAATTTTATTAACTCATAATTCTGAGAATGTTACTAAAAATAACGAAAAACTCCTTCCCTTCATGAAATCTCACATCCAAATGACTTGCAAGGTAAAAGAAAAAAAAAATAGCAGAAAGCTTTCTTGTTATTTAATTATAGAATGGAATGTCTCAGAGCTCTCAACAACTTTCAGGGAAAAATTACAATAGAGTTGCTTGAATATTGCCACCACAAGCTTCTTGTGATAGTTCCAGGAAACATCCACTTTTTAGTGAGAAACACAAAATTGGTAGAATAAACATATCAATGGAAATTTAGATTGAACTCTAGGTTATAAATAATAATCTCATTATTTAGCACGTAAATGCTTGATCTAGAACTATAAAACTGGAAAAAAAAAATCTATAGATAGAAACACAGCAACATAAAAAAACTTGTTTTCATTGAAATTTGTTTGCTGTAGAATATATTTACGAAAGGAAAATAAAAATATCAGAATTACTCATTAGAACACCAAAATCCTAATATTCAAGTGAATTAAGTATTCAGAGTATTCATGGCATCCATCCTATAAACCCAAAACGCCACAATGGGAATATGTAGCAATGCTTCAATAGAAAATGTGAATAAAAAGAGATGAAAGGCCCACATTTAACCTCACATTAAACATTATATCAAGCCACTTATCACATATTAAGGCATATTATAGCCCTAGGTTTAACACAACATTTGAAATTGTCAAACAGATTGTGATGGAATTGATGGTTGGGAAACCTTATAAGATTAAGCTTTATGGTTGAATATAAGTTTAGTTACAATGCATCTAGCCAACTCCATAGTTGATTGGTTCGTAATTTAAACTTTGTAACTACCCAAACTAGCCAAAAACTCGATAGATGCGGATTTAACCCCTATTAATTTAAAAATATGTTGGCATAGAAATAGTAGGAAATAGTAGTTAGTAGTTGTCATTTTCAAAAACGTTTTGCTAAAAAAGAGTATAAGTTAGGCCCAATATATGCTTAGATAAATACTCCATATCATAAAAACTTAAACTTACAGGGAAGAGCACATTAGTTGCATCTTAAAGCTTCAATATTATTTTTGACATACAATATCGGACTAAAATCACTCTCATTTGCACCCAAAGCATTCTCCAATCAAGTGAAAATTTAGTCTCTATTGACCCTATCGTCTCTATTGCCCTTGTCATCTTTAACATCTTTACTGCCCCTACTATCTTTTGCAGAAAGCATCAACATCAATAATGTTGTACTATATTGGCTTTGTCGCCTAGTTAACTTTGTTGAAACCATCTCATCAACTGTGTTGCCCTTGTTAACTCTCTTGAATCATAGCCTTCAGATGTGTTATCCATCGTCAACTCTATCAAATCATCGTCATCAACTTTACAACTTTATCAACCTTATTATACCACATTGGCTCCACTACCCTGTCAACCTTACCATTCCATTGCAACTCTACTACTCCAATGGTAATTGGCATACTATTTAACCCACCTCATTGGTCATGCCACACCATACATACCACACTGCCCATGTCAACCCAGTCGTTCCATACTAACTCCATTGCCCTTGCTAGCCCTATTTTGTTATACTAACTTCGTGGCCTCTATCAACCCTCCAATATCATAGATCCCAACTAAACCGCACATGACTTTGATAACACTTATAACGAAGATTTATGTCAAATGGTGGCTCAAGTTGACCCAATAGATACTTAAGTGAATACTCAATAATTGAAAAACTTAAACTTATAAGTAATTTTGATTATGCATTAAAATTCCAAATGTTATTGTTAACTAACAAAATAGTACTAAATCTAATCTCATCTGCACTCAACATGTCACTTATATGATTATAATTTTAAGCTAAATAAAAGGTCAACTACTCAAACTAACTTAATTCTACCATCAGTTTAATTTCCCTAAACTTGTTAGAAGCAAACCATTGTAAACAAAAAACTTATTATCATGAACATTTGGTTAATGTAGAATATATTCATGATAAAAAAAAACAAAACATCAGTATTGCTCTCGAAGACACCAAAAACTAAAAGAATTAAAATCCTAATTTTAACTGTAGTTAGCTAGTTCTCATTTCAAGAGAAGTTTCACCAAATGGGAGTTGAAGTTGAAAAAAGTATATACCTAAATAAACAATAACACAAAAACTAAAATTATGAATAAGAGACACATTAACTGTATATTAAGACTCCAACATTAATTTGATTTAAAATATGAGACAAAACTTAATCTCATTTATATTTAATAAATCTTCCCATCAAGTGAGAATTTCATCCACATTCTCTATCAATTCAAATGTTAGCTTAGTAACCTTTGTAAACTCTACAAATCTTGCCATATTTGCTGCCTTGTCATCTCTATCACCCCTATAAACTCTCCTAGAAATGTCAACATCTATTTTGTTATACTAAATTAGGTTTGTTGCCCCGTTAGCTCTGTCAAAATCAATCATCATTAATTTTGCTTCCCTTATCAACTCCATTGCCTTATCAGCTCTCTTGAACCATCATCTTTTATTATACATCCAATCGTTGACTTTGCCAAACCATCACTAGCACATCACCTTTACGACACTATCAAATCTACTATGCTTCATTGACTCCATTGCCCTGTCAAACTTCAGAGCCATAGCAACTCTATTAGCACATTGTTTGTGAAATAACAATTGCTCCATCCGTTTTGTCATGTCATATCATATGGGATACAATACCTTTGTAGCACCATATTTGCTCCACACTTTTATTGACCTTATTGTGTGATACTATCTCCATTGCTCCTATTATCCCTACAACATCACTTTATGATAATTGAGTAACACTTGGCTTTGATACCCCAAGTATAAAAGATGTGTAATAAATGGTGACTTCCAAAATATACCTAAGTAGATAACCAATATTCCAAAAGCTTAAGTCAATAAGTGGGGTTTACATTGATTATTTATTAAATCTCCAACTATTACCATCAATTTACAATGTATGATTGGAACCAAATTCATTTGCACTCAATATTTGATTCATATGATTATAGTTTTAGCTAAATAAAAGTTTAACTATTAGAAATATCAACTTTATTCCATCATTAGTTAAAATTTCCTTGGCATCAAATCCAATGTTGTGAGATAGGATCAAGTGATTCGTTTAGTTTGATGCATTCAATGTTCACATAAACTAAAAGGCATCATTTTTCTCTATGTGGTCAAGATGCATGAAAATGAACTAAATCAAAAGGTTTCGAACTTGGGGAAGAATGGCAATCAATGTAGGAAAATCAAGATAAGGATATTCATTTGGACATGTTGCAATCTTCGATTTAATCCCATGATGCACCACCTAGGACCTAGCTCTTTTTGGTAGAACAAGAATTTAAGCTATGGCATTTCTAACAACCTTTGTAACTCTTTACATTCTCATGTTCCCTGTTACACACTTGTGTTTGATGAGTCAAGCATAAATATTTATATTTCATATGAGCTTATTCTAAACAAAATTGTTAATATTCAATTAAGACAAGCCATGAATTTTAAATGTCTAAAATAATGGTCTTCAAGACTCTAAGACTCATGACAAGCTTCAAGGAAATTGAAGACATGTACTAAAACTTTCATACTTGATTTTCTTTTTATTTTTCTTAAATTTGATATGTCCAAATTTTGAGATGATGTGACACACTAGTAGTATTAATAGTTAAAAATGTTATAAAATTAATAATTATTGAATTTTGATTTTTAGGCCAAGCATTATTGATGAAAAGTATAAACATTGGTATTTGATTTTTTAAAATTATTTAAGAATTATTTTTCATGAATTTCTTTTCATAGTCATTTAGAAAACTTATAATACTATGATAATATAAAATTATTTTGATACACTTATATTTAAAATTTTTGGATAAAAATTCCCACAAAACACCCTAAAACAACGTTACTCTCGAGAATTTTCACTGTAGCATTGGGCGGGTCGACCCGACCACTGGCCCGTCGAGGCTTTTAGAAATTAAAAAAAAATAATAAATATAAAAAATTGGTGGACTGACCCTGTAGGGGCGCCCATAGTCCAAAGGAATTCAGGCCGCAGGCAACGCCGAACGGAGCACGGCAAATTCAGGCCGCAGGCGACGCTGAACAGAACGGCTAATTCAACCCGCAGGCAATGCTAAACGGAACAGTGCAAGATCAAGTCAACCCGAACCAGGTGATGAAATCCTGGTCAAGGAAGGGGGGAGCCAACCCCAAAGCGGCTCGAGAGTAACAGGAAGCGAATTACCTTTAAAGCACAATGGCAAAGAATTTTCCGCGATGTGGGACTAAAATCCAACCTAACTATCAAAGAAGTCAGAAGGACAAGCGCAATCGGACGGCTGAGATCATTCCTCGTAAAATGACATGTAGGAGAATCAAACCCAGGCTGCGCAGATATGTGTTAAGACGCGTAACCATTGAGGTAAAGTGTTTTAATTTGAATTCAGTCTGGACACATTATATTAATACATGCAGGGCAACGTGCACGCAATCCAAATGCTCAGATCAAGCCCGCCCAGATCGAACGGACTGGATTAATCTCAAACGGTAAATTCGAGATTCAATCCGTGCCGTCCGTGTTTGGGCCAGAATCAGACGGTAGCAGCTTTCCGTCCGTTACCCAAACGGCTAGTTGATTTTAAGAGCCGTTGGGAGTGATTTTAGAGCTCAAATTTAAGCTCTATAAATAGGGAAAAATAAAGAACTTCTAGATATTACATTTTGCTAAGATCCCAAAGCTTTCAGATCACGATTTCGAGCAAAGTCAAGTGAATACGGTGCTTCCAATTTCATAAAGAGAAGTGGCAAGAAGGATTCCGAAATTAGAGGTTTTTGCTTCAACAATCTTTCAATCTCCATTCCTCCATCTTTCGGTCGTGTCTCTTATTTCTCTTAAAGTTATTTGAAGTTTTGCCAATTTTTGTATTCTCTTATTTGGGGTAAGGACATCCCGACATTGTGCAAAAGCCCCGGGTTTGAGTTGAGCCCGAAAAAACTCAAGTAGGTTCGGGATTAGCCGTAGGTAAAATCCCAAGTAGGTTTGAGGTGAACCGTACGAAAAACCTCGCTTGTAATTTGGTATTTTTAGTGTTGTTTTTTCCCAGCACCGGTTGGGGGTGGATGTAGGCTCGATTTTGAGTCGAACCACCTTAAAAACTTTTTGTCTTCAATTTCTTCTTATTCGCATATAAAAGATTTAGTTTTTAATTGAAACCGAAAATTGAAAGAAAATTTTATTTACCACAATTCACCCCTCTTATGAGATTTTCTTAAGCACAAAGAACTTCATTCCCTAACAACATAAGACTAGAAATGCCACCTCAAGTGTAGTGCACTCTTCTTAATGTAACTATAAATCTCATGCATGACTATCACTTCTCAATAACAAATAGTAGATTGAGATCATTTTTTGTCATATGAAAGTGAGAATCTTCCAAATTGGATAGCCTTGGGAGAATACACAGCTTGGAGATGCACTATTTCATGCATTCTCGGCAATGCAAGCTCTGTATCTTCCTTTACAGCTCGATCCACTCAATCTATTACAATTAAGATAGCATCTAGCACATAAAATACTTGCTTTGATAGCAAAACAACAAAAATAAAACTCATTGGATGCATCATAATAATGTTGGCATGATGAAAAAGCAATTCTTTCTTCTATAGAATTATTTGCTAACAACCAAGAAACTAGAGCATATTGAATTGCACATATTACATGTCTAGTTTGGAACATATTATTTGAAACACTAAGAATTCACAAAGAAACTAGAACGCAATTAATTAATCACATATTATCACATTCCATGATTAACATGATAGCAAGAAAAACCTCCAGTGCTCATTCCTGTAAAATTACAAACTCGAAGTTCTCCATTCCATTGGGACAAAAATCTCAAGACAATTTTGGTAAACACCTTGTGAGCACAAACTTGAGGCCTTATATTATCAAAGAAACTCTATCTTTCAAAAAACAATTATAACGCTAAATATGTTAATGTAAGCACATTGAGATGTTCATCAGTGTAATGATTAAACATACAAATATTCTATTTGAAACTCCAGAATAGAAACATTGTAACAAGAATTAGGACATGGCAATAAAGGGGAAATTTTCTCATAGAACAAATTTACGAAGCAAAAACAATTCAATGTGTCAATTGAACACAACAAATGACGATTAGATAGCAGACCTTCTGAATATCAAAATTCTGCCTCACCCACAAGCTTCGTCCTCGTTGTGCTATCAATTAATCCAAATTAAATACAGAGCAAGGAAACATCAAGGCTACAGAATACCTAAACTTTCCATCTATAAATCATCTTTAACCCAAGTTGAAGCATAATAAGATCGAACAATGACTTCATCTAATACTAACTCACAGAAAAATTGTAAATACCTAATTGCTGCAAGACCTAAAATTGTAAATACCTAATTACTTTTTATCATATGTTTTAAGTTACTGCTTTTATCAAACGTTTTATTTCAAATGCATGCTTTTAAAATTTTCAGATGTATTTTTTGTTAGTTAAATTACTAAAATTAAAAAATATATATTTAAATATATTAAAAAAATACTCAAGTTTTTCCCTAAAAATAATTAACAAATATATTACAACAATTAAGATATGAATTCCTAATACATATATATATATATATATATATGTATATGTATATGTATATACATATGTATATGTATATGTATATACATATGTATATGTATATGTATATACATATGTATATGTATATGTATATACATATGTATATGTATATGTATATACATATGTATATGTATATGTATATACATATGTATATGTATATGTATATACATATGTATATGTATATGTATATACATATGTATATGTATATGTATATACATATGTATATGTATATGTATATGTATATACATATGTATATGTATATGTATATGTATATACATATGTATATGTATATGTATATGTATATGTATATGTATATGTATATACATATGTATATGTATATATATTCTTGTAAGTAGTAATTAAGCACTTCTACAATAACATTTGAGTTCTAAAATCTCAAATGTTAAGCTTATTATTACTATAACTAAGAAACTAAATTTTACAAACTTACATGCTTTAAAAAAAATATTGGAATACTTTCTAATTTTAATATATAAAACATAAAATCATGCAATTTTTATGACCACTTGTTCTTTAGAAATGCACAAAATGTTAGAATCACAATCTTAGTTGTGATTAGATAATAGTTAAATTTGCTGTTTTCATAACTGAAGTAAATGAATCATAAAAACTGTGCAGAATAAAGAAATGTTTCTGAGAAAATATTTATGCAAATGTTATTTTTCAAATTACTGATAAGAAATTACCCTTCACCACAATTCTTTATAAAATTTAAATAAATTGAAACCCACACACCTTTCGAGAACTGGCTTTAGATCAAATCCAACCCTCAGCAGATAGGCAATTTGTTATTGGAACTTGCTGAGTTTATGTCCATTTCGGTGCTCAGGTTAAAGACCCGATGTTTAACTATTTTCTTCAAAAGCGGCTTTAAACCAGCACACCAAGCAGCTTAAGATCTGCTTCCTTGAGCTCCACGTATTTGCCAAGTCTGTAACAAACAAAAGCAACCAAAATATTAATTAAAATTAGCTTGATGAAATGATTTTAGCCTCTGTTCAGTATGCAGTTTTATAAACGTAGCTTTTGCAATAGTACATTTAGTAACACGTTCACATGTTTGTCTAACAATATTTTGAAACAGGGTTTTTCAATCCCAAAATAATGAAAAAATCAAAAACAATTTCGATCTGTTAAAAAATTACATAATTTTTACACCAATTTAAAAGATACTTTTATATTTTAACCATTTTATTAAGTATTTCAAACCAATTCTCATGTTTTCTTAGCCAAAGCATATTATGGGTAAGGGGTTATGCCCTCAGATCATTTCCCCAATAAAAAAAGAGTCGAGGAACACAAGGGAAAGCATTAACAACTTGATTGTAGGTAAAAGAATCTCAATAACGTACGCTCAGTGTAAAGAAGACGTGTTGAGAAATTCAGACGAAGCAAAAGTAATTACCCAAGGTCTGATGGAAGCCGAAAACCACCAATCCGTACACGCTTCAATGAATGGAGCTGTCAGAGTTTCGAAGCAAAATTAGCATTTAAAGCTATGAAGAATGTGTATTAGGGCACATGAAACAAATCATAAACAGCTGATATGGGCTGTCATCATAACTTTTCTATTAGGAATATACAACCAATAAGCTTACACTCGATGTGCATATCTCCACTTCGCAGGGCATAAGGGCAACAAATGGAAAGGGTCTAATTGCTACATAGTTGATGACTTGAAATTTTGCTTGATCTACTATGCTAATGAAATGCGGTGACTTCTAAAGGCCTTCTTTTTGGTGTGCGAGCACTTGGACATTCATCGACTGCAAACTATTACATCGACCAAGGAACCAACAATAGCCATATTTTGCGACCGCCAATTTCAGTCAAGACTTTGCCGAAAATGGCACTAGAAACTGACCGAAACAGTTTTGAACGGGAATAGTACTCAGATCCACCAATTTCAGGATGATGGCAAATTTCGAAATTCACTCGGGCTCAATTGGGGATTTCAATGAGAATTTTCAACCACTTTCATTTCTTTAAAGTTTTTAGATGTTTAAAGTTATTTCAATTTTCATTTCATAATTTCAAATAATTTCAAATTTGACCAAAACTGAATTAAATTTGATAAAAACACAAGTTGCCAATATCAGGGGAGGGCAAAAATACATTTATGCCCTCTGCCAATATCATTGTTATCATTATAATTTTGACCATCTTTAAGTCAAAAGACAATTTGGTGATTATACAAACAAAACTTTTCAACAATATTTTATCACAACAAATCAAAAAACATACAAGTTTTCAACAAAATTTAACCACAATAACTGTGCCAAATGGACCAACATGTAAATAAGAATAAAAAAATTTACCACTTCAAACATACGTTTATGAGCAAACTAGAATGACTTCATTCAACATAAAAAAATTATATTTGGTTTTAGATCTCTTTTTCTAACTTAGTTTATTGACAAAGACTATTCCAATCCACCATCCCAGGTGAGACCAAGATTATTTGGATAATTCAGATCATCAAGACAATCTCAGTCTCACTTGAGATGGTAAACTGGTATAACCATTGACAATAAACTTAGTAAGTTAGAGAATGACTCATTTGGTATTGCGTAGATTGTAAGATAATATTTTGTTCATTGATATTAAATACTAATTGAGAATTAGCAAGATTGGCACCTTAAGAACTGAATATTAACCTAATCCATAACTTAATAAATATTTGAAATCTTAACTTTAAATTAGTGTGATATTATGTCCTTCCAATTTCAAATAAGAAAAACAGAAGTCTACGAATAACCTGTTCGGTTTAATTTTCAGATCAGGTCCTGAATAGTTTATTGATAATTAAATTGAATACCTAACTTATACAATTAAACATTATGGCTGAGTATTTATTAATTAACAATATTAAGTTATTCAACACAACCTGATTAACATAAAGGTTAGTCAATTATGGAAACAATCATCAATCAACATATTCATTGCTAAATATTCCTTAAAATACAATTAATCAACCATTACTTAGGAGTATCACCATAGTGAAGCTTGGTGAATTAGGGGTATGAATGATTAAAAATGCATCATTTAATAACTAGCCTGATTTTTGCAAAGTCAATTTGTGATGCCAAAAAAACTAGTTAATCATTAAAAAATAAAAAATATGATCTACAACATTTTGTATTATGTTGCAATAGTTAATTAAAATTGAAAATAATAAAATATTAAGTGAACTAAATATTATTTAATTACACAATTATTCAATTAATTTATTCAACTATTACAACTAAATAACTGTTTATATACAATTTAACAATTAGTTGCCCCAGTAAATATCAAATATTTTCGTGAGCTTGAATCCAAAAAATAATGCAACTAATTCATCAATAAAATATTAAATATATTAAAGATTTTTGCAATGTTATTAAAACTTCCTCAATAATACAAAATTAATGTAGATTAACGTACATGTACTAAACGAATTGCCCTCTAAACCCAACTCTACAATCTAACCCAATCCCCATCCACCAAAAGTCTATATTGTTTAGCAGGAAAAATATTTGTTTTAGTGAGAAATACTTGGCTGAAGGATAGAAAAGACTGGTTGAAATAAACCTCGTATAGAGTAAATTTATCCAGTGCAAAGTTACTGGCTTGTCATCAGTTCACTCAAGCCAATCTGACCCGCCACTTCCCGAGTCAATGAGGGTCAATTTGTTCAACAAGCCAGCAACTCTCCAAAGGCTACCTATGCCTTGTGGAATGCAGTCCCAGAAAGGTCTCCCATTCCTAGATACTCAGGCCTTATCTAATAATGGCTGAGACATCCAGTTCACCTGTTTATGAAACAATTCTTATCCGTCAATGCATCAAGAATATTGGAGAAATTGCCAGGATTGGCAAGGAAGATAGAATCAAGCCATAAACCCTTAACTGCTCATGCCAGCAGCCATTGAACACTCCTTGCCAACAAAGGAGCACTTGACCATTTGAGCAGAAGCTATATATGGAGACGGCAAAGACCAAGAAGATCAACGAATCCTATTCCTCATTCGAGAGTTTATTATTGTTCCAATACAATCAACCATAAGACCTCATTAGCCTAACAAGGAGCACTTGACCATTTGAGCAGAAGCTATATATGGAGACAGCAAAGACCAAGAAGATCAACGAATCCTATTCCTCATTCGAGAGTTTATTATTGTTCCAATACAATCAACCATAAGTCCTCATTAGCCTCGTCCGCAGCCCTCAGCTTCAACCTTTTTTCTGTTGGGAATAGTAGTGGTGACCCCCTTCAACAATTTCTAACATCCATCACCTAGTAATTCTACAATCCGGATGCCCCAGTTCCATTCTAAAAGCTAGGGTTCGTCTTATATTAACACTATTATCATAGTGAAATCCACCCCTCTCCTGGTCATGGTTTTCCATATATCTAGGGTTTAGAAAAATCCTCCCTTCTATTCAACTTTTACCCTTCTAAAGTTCAGTTCAATCAGTGGCAACCTTGCTCTAGGTCACGAATAAATTCCGGTCCTCAACAACCACTAAAAACAAATTCAAAAAGATTAAAAACTCTGCATTAACAAGTCTCCAATTTGTGGGAATGATGCACGGATCAAAGAACACTTGAGGCAGGCTCCTCTCGAACCAAAGCAACATTCTCCACGACAACTAAGCAACCTGCTCAGCCTGATACTTCCATTGAAAACCATATGTTGCAAATTATGCAACAACAAAACGAGATGTTCCAAACCATTCCCAAAATGATTGCTACAGAACTTGGGCACTACAACTCTTACATCCCTATTCCTTCTATTATCAGCCCCACTCTAGTAGTTGTGGGTCCCATTCCGATAATTCCACCTCTTACGGCTGTCTTGGCTATCCTTTGGGCCTTTCACACTATACCATCTACCATGACTAAGGAAACTTCTATCTCTTGAGTTTACAATGTGAAAGCAATTCTCACAGTGTAACTTGATTTTTCCAAGCACCAAATTCAGATTGAACTTGAAGACAAAGAATCCACTACCAACGTGGTAATATTTAAACAGTAAAACTCAAGCTTTAGAGCTAGATGTCAAGTAAGATAAGTGATTTCATGCAATCATCAACCAATAAGCAATCAATCAAAATATATTTCAATCATTGCATCTAATAACCAACATTTTACCAAGGCAATCTTGTACTCTACAAGTGTGACATCTCACGTCAACAAGGAGCTGGCAAGTTACCCCAAAATGGGCTCTAATCTTTAGTCAAGGAGGTCGCAACTTGTACAAGGTTCATATCAAGGATGACAATGAAATACCCAAAGCTTGAACCAAGAATGGTTTAAAGTTGAATAACCAAATGTTTTCCCATTGCTTTGCAAGTGATCTTCAAGAATCTTCCATAAACTCTTTGGATTATATTCAAATCGTTATAGGTCTTGGGTCACCTGAGCAAACCTTTTTATTCTAATAGCCAAAACTTAGGCCCCCTAAGCTTGCCCTTCCTACTCATGTCTGCTGCCAATAGCTTGAGCACCTTGCCACACTAAATCTTTGCACTCTTGTGGGACACCTCATGCAAGCTGAAACCTAAAAGCAAGCCACCAAACATATGGTAAACATGGCTCTACACTGGAATCAGGTTATCAACAATATCTTTTTTCGTGGAGGATTTGTCACTAAGATGGAACCACCGTTGCCGGGACAAGCACAATTTGCCAAAGATTGTCACAGATCCAATTAAGCACAGCCCCATGGGTTATGTTCCAAAGGACCCCAATATGTAGAAGAGCCTACCCAAGACTTCATCCAGATTGACAACATGACCTGACCAGACAGTAGCACCTAAGTGTAAAGGTGATTCGGCCATATCAGCCATCTACATCACTGAAACATGACATCAGCGTGATTAGATAGTGCATATTCACGTTGACTACAGCATGTTACCCATATAGATTTCACATATTTTTATAGACAACATTGTTTCCATAGACTTTCTAGGCCAATGATAGCAGATTACACAGAAGCATACAATTAAAATGATAGCAGATCACACAGCTGCATACAATTACAATGATAGCAAGTTGTTTCTATGTTTTGTTTCTCATGTCTTATTTAGCCCCACATTATATATAGTAGCATTCAACCTACGAATGCACTATATTAATATAAGGGGTGGGGGATTCTATAATGAAAGGTTTCATGGTTTAGCTTCACATCATGTAGAAACTCTTCATGCTTGTGAATAGTTCATAGTTCGTGGTGGTTTTATTTTTTTTCAATAAGAATTTTCTAACTCAAATTGAAGTTCCAAATCCAACCCAATGAATTCAGACCCAATACCAAGAGGATAGGTGAAGCCACAAGGTAAAGATCCTTACCATTAGCTTATTCCTTCATTTTGTCAAAGCTTGCCCTTTAGCTTGCAACTTCATTCGGAACATTTAATGACTCACCTTGCCAATCATTACGTCTAGGCCAACAAATGTTCCTAGCCCACTTTTCTCATGATCCCTTGCATTACAAACTAGGTGGTACATTAGTTTAATCCAACTTTTGCTGGAAGAAAAATTTTTCCCTAAGAAGAACACAATCTTTGTGCCAAACATAAGAGTCCTTTGGCAGTGTACCCCTTCTGCAAAGTTGAACTCCAATGCAAAGTCACTTCAGATGTCATTACCCAGTTGTTAGAGGAGTTAACCAAGAATCCCCTCCCTAATAGAGGTTTGTGGTCTTTCTACTCCCTGCCTAGCATGGAAGCTGTGGGTGCAGCCATCATAACATCTAGCACAAATTTGTTGGTTTCTAAACCCTCTAACGTTGAATCCAAAAAACTATCACAATCTCCTACTCTAACAATTTTACAACAAGTTTTGGGATTTCAGTAGCCTCCAGGGCTGCCAAAGCTTAAATAGATTCCTTCTCCGTTGCACTCTTAGGTCACTTCATGATATAGCTCACCACATCACAGAGAAAGACCATCTTAGATGATCAATGATTGAAGGAAGAAGGAAAAATCAAAGAAATCATTAACTACTAAGGTTTTGCATAGATTGAAGACAAAATGTCCATTACATAAACCAACACACCCCTGTCAAAGTTTTGAAGTGGCCCAATCAGCACCCTCAAATCCCACTATAATGTGTGCCAAACACACACATGCCTAAGTCTTTGTCAATCAAGTAAATGTTTGATTCAACCATTAGATGAAATGTTACTTGTCACTATTTAAATGCCCTTTCTATCCTACATAAATAAATGATCAGACCACCGAGGAAAGAATGCAAATCCAATTTTTTGCAAAGCAGGAGTAATCATGTCATCATCAACTCATGCAAATCTGAACCGATGCTTTCCAAGTCTATCTAGGTTAATTGGTTAAATAAGCGATCCTCAACTCTCCAAGTACTAAATGTGCATTGTCCATCGTAATTTTGTGAAGGTTGGCACCCATCTTAGGATCCTTAAGTCCTTATCTGATCGTAGTTAAGTCATCTAGATCACCCATCTTGAGCATATCCTCATCCCAAGCTATCAGAATAGTAGTAATCAATGCCTTAATCAACATTGAATATAACAGAAATCCACAAAATCGTTTCTACTCATGTTGACAACCATCCCCTGCTTGCCAACAAATGCACAAGTGAGCGCACAATAAGGGGTTATATATGAAGAAGGCACAGATCAACAATGGGAGAGGAGCCCTGCAACTCATTCAAATATTTACTATTGCTCAAACATGAGACCTTAATAGCCCAAATCCACAGCCCTAGCTCATCCTTCTTTGTCTCATGAGAATAGCAGTGGAGGGAATTTCCAATGATTATTGAAACCAATCATTAGTAACTTGACAATCCAAAGTCCTCAATTTTCCTTATAAAGGCTTGCAATCCTCTTAACATCAACGTCAATTCCTCCCTCACTAACTAGTGTCATGATTTTCTCTTTGTCTATGATTTTCAAATAAAAATTCTGTCTTCTATTCTCTTTTCACCCTTCTAAAGCTTAGTCTAACCAACATGCACCTTGCCATGGGTGTTGAGTAGATCACTTCCAAACAACCCACTATAAACAAATTCTAAACATCCATGATTATACATCAACTCCAAACAATCTTGGGCTTTCGTTTTAATGCAAAACAAATGACTACAATAAACAATAACTTGCTAGGCATATTATAGTAAAAAGAAAATTAAAACATGTCTCTTGATATGTCAAACAATAAAAAAAGGACATCCAGAAAGCTTGCATAGAAATTCAACTATAACTAGCTTATGTAACAAACCTGAAGTCCAGAATTTTTTATCAATTCACGCACTTCATGATTTCTTCCTTCATGAACCTGGCCATATTACAGATTTATTTCTTGCTTAAACTAAAGAAACCCCACATTATAGTACCAAAGGTAATATTTAAAGAAATTAGTAAAAGAAAATAAATTGTATGTGCATATTGAAGTTAGATAATAGAATTCTATCTAAACTGAAACAAAGAAACAAAAATGAAATAATCATTTAATTAAAAAATATTATTCTTTAACAAATTTCATAGTTCATTTGTGTACTTCAATCTTTGAATATAACTAATTTAGTATTGTTGGGGATCCTTGCCTGATCTGCACATGTGAGAGTTAACTCCAAATTCACTCCAACAAACGTAACCTGGTCAGCCACGTATGGGTTTTGTTGTGGCTATGGATTCAGAAATGATATGATAAAACTAATTTATCACACCTTAATTGGTTGTGCGTGTTCATGCAAAAGCTGTACCGTGTTGAAAACCTTTCGATATATCCAAGACAGTAAATAAAAGATAGTGAACTTCACCAAATGTAAATATCTGGCCAAGATTTATCATGGAAAACCTTTTGAAATAAGGAAAAACAACATTGGCATGTCCCTTTAAGTCCTCATGACATCAACTATGGATGACAACTGCAAACTGAACTTTCTCCTTTCTTCTAGTAAAACAATCTTCTCAATCCTTTTTTTCCTTAAATAAATCTTGTCCCATTTATAGAAGCAAAATACATTACCAAGACGAAAAGTCATTTTATTTGAAGTGATCAAGGTCCACTACTGCTGTAATTAACATGCATGCAGAACACCATGTAACTTTTTTTGAGTCAAGGACCTTGAAAAACTTTTGTAGGAGCTTCAAGTCTTCTTCATAGTACATGGCTTCCTTTAAGGGCAATAATTCACATAGAACTTTTTTTACTTCTAAGAATAAACAAAACTATACCTTTTCCATATTTGCAAAATTATACAATTAGCCACAACATGAATGCACACATAATAATGGACCATGCCGCTCATACGTCTATAAGCCATACTCTTGTTATTACATCTTTAAAGATCTCAACTAAGATTTCAAGTCACAACTGGCACGTATCGCACTATGCTTCTTCTTGCACCAGAAGTAAGAAGGTTTTGTGTTAATGAACTTTTCAAAGTATTGCTTAAACCATAAGAATTACATGTCATTTTTAAATTAATAATACTTAAACTACACACCTAACAAGTTCATCAACATAGCTAAGTTTAAACCATGGTACATTTGCCCTACATAATATTAATAATTCTAAAAAAATTCAGTTACAATTGAAATCAGTTCTTCAATACAAATATTTAAGGTCAATAGTTGATATGTGAATAAGATAAATGATTTCGATAGCAGGTCATGAATATTAGACCAACTATTTAATAAGCCGGATGTTTTTAAGCTTTGGAAATTCAAAGTAAATCTCTTATAGGATTGATAATGACTTATGTTGGACATACCCATTGATGGGCCATGTTAATACCCTCAATTTACTGGTGGAATCCATTGATGGGCCAATGTTAATATCCATAATTTAAAGCTCAATGTTATAACATCAGTTTCCTATTACTTTAAATATAGAATATGATAATTTACCATTAGACTAACAAAAAATTTTGCATATGAAAATGCTTACTTTTGGCAAAGTAATTATTACTATACTTACTAATATAAAATAGGTTGTATCAACAAGTTGATTTGCATAGCTTAGTATTTCAAAGAAAATCCAAACTCAATTTGGAGCCCAATCAGAGCCCAAGTGCATGAAAAAAAAAACCCTCTAAACACAATGATTCCGAAACATTTATTAGGTCTAATAAGGTCTTAACAGGTTAATAATGAAACATGCTATAATTTTCTAATATCATCTCGACAACTCAAGATTATGCATATATCTAATTTTATAGAATTAGTTGTGACTATTTTAATTTCATAAATTCAAGATTTTGGAGATCAGAAAAATTCAAAATCAAGAACTAAAAGATTTCAAATTCAAGATTTTAGAATTTCTCAAATTTAGAAATTTAAAGATTATTTACACCCCTTAGTTTTATTTTTTTTAATTTTCAAATATAGGTTTGAATAGACTTTGTTAGAATTTGAATTAATCTTGAATTAATTATGTTTATTTTCTATTTTATCTTTTGTATATCTCTTTATTTTATAAAAATAAACATAGAGAAAATTCATTTAAAACCCTTATGAAACGAATGAATGACAATTATTTTTTAATATTGTCAAATTTCAAAACCTCCCTAGGTTAGTCTATTGCATACATGCACAGAAAAACGTCCTTAAGAAGGCATAGGCTAGTCTTTCTTTTTATTTAGATCCTAATCTAATTCCTCGGCTTCTTCGGCCAACACTAGTTATCTGAGCCGCCAACCGTCTCAAGCTTTGCTAGTGCCTTGTTTGGCACTCACCACCTCCAGTTGCACTTCAATCCCATTGCTACTACCAATCAATTCCACTGCTTCCTAATCCATTCTCAATGATCTATTTTGCTATCACAAGATCACTTCTGCAATAATTGTCATTCATGGCCATGATCAAACCATCAACGACCTTAAAATAGCTCAACGCAACTTCCCTTTCCAAGAACAAACGCGTGTCATCACTTTTTTTAATATCAAAAATTCTCTACCATTTTTGGTATTAGAGCTTAGTCATTTTCCTATCAAAACTAAAAAATAGCATTTGACTCATGCCATTCCTAAATAACTATCAACAACATACATTTAAATATGCTTCCATATCAGGTAAAGCATTAATTAATCAAATTATAAGAATGTAAAAAAATTGTTGTTTTTTATAACATAATTTTTGCATCAAAATACATGGCTAATAAATAATCATCGGAATACTAGAACTAATAGGCAACAAAAAAGTAATCTATCAATTAATAAATTTCTATCAATAAAAAGTAAAAAATTGCACAACCTATCTTCCATTAATAACATAAAAATACCACTATACGCAATCGAGGCCTTGGTGCATCAGCCTGTGCAGATAATAACTCCACAGAATCAGGCACACAATGTACTCCATCAACTTCTGTGCCTTCACTTATAGATATTAGATGCCTTCGATGAACAACACCCTCTATGTTTGCAATATATCTGAATTGAATTTTTGCAAACAATGAATATAGAAGCAAATAAGTTTTCAAAAACTAAGCCTACATTACATTTTGTTGTCTACAACGATGCTTGAGGGAATTAAAATAAACTCAAATCTCAAAGAAAATGTGCACGATACTTTACATATAATTTTTCATGGATGTTAAACCATAAAATAGGCACACATGTACCACAAGTCTTCCTAATTATTAAACAGATAACCAATGAGATATAAGTAAACCACTTACACTAATAGTAATATGAAAATAAGCAATTATTATCCTAAGAGAAGGCAAATAACATTACAACTGAAAAATCATTCTTTATAGGGATTAATATTGACTTACTCCTTTGTGAAATTAGATGAAGGATGAGAAATTCTTTGAGCAAAGTCACCTACAAAAAAAAGAAAATGTTAGATCATTAAGAAGTACTTGGAATAACAAAATAGTAACATACCATCATTTGTGACAATAATCAACCCAGTAGTTGCAACATCAAGGCGGCCCACCGTAAATAACCGAGGCCTTGGTATTCCATGATTTGCTTTACTCTGTAGGAGCAGAAAAGCAACTAAGATTGAAGGAAATGAAAGCTGCATTGATATGAACTGAATCCTTCTAAATTCCAAAATTAGATGTGCTACTAAATGCATCTATCAAAGCAATAATGCAAGTCATATACCCAGACCTTCCAATAATCATCAATAAGGGAAACCACTGATTTCGATTCTTCACCATTTGAGCAAATGTAGCTGTGGAAGCAAATTCAGTAATATCAAATTCAATGAACAAAACAAAAACAGTTTAACCAAATTGTCAATTAAGTACAAGAAAAGATGCATAATTTACTAAAAAAAGAAACTAACCCTTTTGGCTTGTTAAGGGCAAAATAAAATTTTGGAGGAAGCTTTTTAGAAAGACGGTTCCCATTAACATAGATTGAATCCCTTGAAAGGTCAACCCGTGTCTACATTCAATCAAAGACAAATGGATAAGAACTACTTATTTATCATGCAAATTATTGACAGTAAAGCAACATTGGCAATAATATACATACGGAAAGTCAATTGAAATGTTTCCATTTAAATAAAATGTTTCCTTTTAAATAACATGGAGTAATCAGCAGCTAAAAATCCATCAGAATAAATATAATTAGGAAAAATGCAAAGAAGATTTAGTGTTTTCAGAATAAATTCTGCCTATATGAAATATTCGAAAAAACACCTTTTTAACAGTATGACATAGTTTTGCCAGGGAAGAATGAACAATCTAAAACTTCAGATGGAATGTCTAAAATTTTGGATATTTTGATATGAACCATTTCACATCGGTTGCAACAAGCACACCTGCGGAGTAGTGCACACAGACCCATTAACTGTCACTTTCCCTTCAAATATCAACTCCTCACTACCTCTCCTGGATGCCACTGAACCATCCAATGCACAGTGTCAATAATGCCACTGAACCATCCAATGCACAGTGTCAATAGGAGCACAAAGTAGAGGCAGGTCGACTAGAAAATACCTCCGGCGGCAGCAAGAACTTTACTGAGCCTTTGTGGTTCCCTAAAATTCTGGTTGTAAAACCTCCTTGCGGCCTTGGAATACTTCGGCGGAGAGTTAGTGCCAGGAAAGTTTTTATTTTTCTTTTCATCCTTCTTAATGGGAGAGGACTTGCGCTCGGACATTGCCTGGACGAATCCGGGGGGAGGAGTGGCCTGAAGCATGAAGCCGCCGTTCCCGTCGCGGACGATCCATGGTATGATAACCGGCACGGGAGCCGAGGAGGGATCTTGAGGGGAGGGATCGGGAACTAGGGTTTTGATAGCAGGTGGGGCGAATGAGATTTTGAATTCTGTAGAAGAGGATGAGGAGGAGCTTGATGCGGAGATGCGAAGGGAAGCTAGGCGACGGAGGGGGAAGACACGGAAGTTAGCGTTCGAGAGAACATAAGAGGAGTTGAGGGCGAACGCGGCCGCAGTGGTCATCACAGGGATGCTCGCAGGGGTCGATGACAGGGAAACAAGCTTGTGACACTGGGATCGAAGGAACTTCAAAAAGATTATTATAAAATGTCTTTTTTATTTTTTAAAATATCAACCAGGAGAGAGAAAGATAAAGAAAGAGAGAGAAAGAATAAACTAAATAAAAAAATAAAAAATAATAAAAAATTATGTATCAAAATATCATAATGAAAGTAAGAGGATCACTCCTATTTTCTATCTAAACTATCAAAGATAGTCTTGTGGGCATAAAATTTTATTATGTTATTTGTAAACTTTAAAACATGAGAAATTCTATAGTAATCAAACATAAGTAGAAAAGAGATTTAAAATAAGATTGGCCAAATCATAATCCACTCTAAAGGTGTAAATAATATAGAACATAAAAGAAAAGAATCATCTTCAAAACAAATATGAATTAATTAACCAACAAGAGGCTTGAGAATTAAAGTTACAATCATAATACTCACTTTCTCATTATAGATAACATTGAAGAAGCCCCCACGAAAAAGCCACAAAGTTCTCGCATGATCACAAATAAATTATATCACCTATTAATTTTTTGTGTGTGGTTGAACCATTAAAGCTGTTTTTCAACCAATTTGAGATAAATCACACTATGAAAAAAAATGAGACAACTAATAAACAAAGGGGATGCCAAGGCTCCAAGCTATGGAAGAGGCAACATGAAACCCAATGGACAATTTGAAAAATATGGTAATGACTTATGGAAAGTAAAACAATCTATCATCAACTTCAGAGTTTTGATTCTTCTAAATCCAATAAAATGATAGATTGATGGCTAGATATGTTCATCTTAGTGATATCATACAAAAAGATTAAAGTAATAGAAAGTCAGTTTGAAGGGTTTTTGGTTGAAAATGTATATTAAATAGTAGAAAAAATGAAAATGGCATTAAAGTATTTAAACAATGCATGATCAAGTGACTCCTCAATAAGACAATCTTAGGGTATGGAGGTGAGGAGATAATGTCATGCTATAAAGCCACAAAAATATATGAATAGTTTATTCAAGAGTTTTCATAAGAAAGTACAACACTTGGGTTGGTTCTTAAGCTTCCAAAGATAACCTCCATGATGACTTTATGGCAACTTTGAAAAAAGATAAATATAGCATCAAAATAGGTATTATAAGAGTCTATTAATCTTTAATAAAGAAAATCAAGAGATATGGCCAAGGAACCTAATTAAGAAGGAGCCTTAGTACAAAGGGAGCATGGAAAAGAAGTTTAAGGTGGTCTATATTATACTTATTAACATTGAAAAAGGTGGACCAATCAACTTAGACATTGTTAAAAACGGGTCACTAATATATAAGAAAGGGATCAAACTAGCATTCATCCTCAAAATACACAAGAAAGTTTATCCTAAAGCTTTAATAAGGTACTTGCTCAGACTATGAAACTTCTCAAAAAGATGAAGTACACACCCAAGAGTCATGGTGCTTAATAGGAAAGGGTCTAACATATCGTGATCATTGCATTAACACAAGTAACTCATATAAAAGTATTATGTCAGAGAAATTATATAATATTCTAACCTTTATAATAAGATATTGTCCTAATCTAATTCAATTTTATCCTTATCCAAGAGGTTCCTTCACACTTGCTTATCATTGATGTGAAAAAAAAAAGATTTAAGGAATTTTAAAAAAAGCTTACTTTGAATCAAGGTGGAGGAAGCCAATTTTTCAGATGATGAGGATCTTTGAGCACCTTATTAGAACCTTTTAAGTGACTTTAATTAAAACAAAAAATAAAAAGGTTTGGTTAGATTAAAATAAGCTTTATTGTAAGTATAAACATAATGTTTAGGTGTGTTTCAAAGCATAATGGTTTGATTTGGTGAGTTTAAGCATAACCGTATAGACGAACTCAACTTAGACCCATTTAGCACATTTTAGCTTAATGTGGCACTATCTAGACTAGTTTGATGTAGTCTTGAGCGACTCAACATAGTAATGATGTAGAGAAGGGTGATCAAGTGCAACATAGTGCAATTGGGTATGGCTATGAGAGGTCAGGTGTAACAAACAAGATGTGATGCAATTAGGCACAAACTAAGGGTGATTCAGATGTGGAGGAATACATTGTGTGACTCGGTGGCTTGAAGAGTCAGTAAGAGTTGACACTAACAAACAAAAGTTTGGTCCTTTACAACTTATGTGAGTAGGCTTGGCAACATTCAATTGTTTTTGGGCAACACAAGCAACCACAATTAATGAATGTGATTTGGAAAGCATTTGGCATCATGAGCAAGCACATAAGGAATGAGCAGTAGAGCATGCAAGTGTGGGAAGCACATGTAGGGATAGACAACCATAAGGTTTCTTAAAGATGAAAAAGAGGAGGAAATCAAGTTGAGGAGTTCTCTCATTAGAGAAAAAAGGCTAAGTCAGCTTTATGAGAGTTCAAGGATAGTGAAAGTAGGGCTCTAAGGCTATTTTTTATAACAAAAAAAGTAATAAAAAGTCTTTGATGACGCTTATGCTAAGGTTCTTTGAGGAAGATGATGATTGTGGTGTCATTGTGTATCTTTTGTCCCCCAAGAGTCGAAGGGATGGGTCTCCTCATAACCATGCTCAACTATTGGTGCCAAACCAAATACACTCTTCTCTTTTTATTCTTATGTGATCTGATGTAGTGCTTAGTTGAGTGCTCACTATAGGTATTGTGGCTACTTTTTTATTCTTTTTCTCATTTTTTTAGTTACACATCTCAAAGCTATTCTAACTCCTACATACTCAACTATAGAGTTTCATGGGATTAAGGCTTATGATTTTACTTATAAATCTTAAAATCTTCCTTCTTATAGTCGATATAAGATTATTCACCCTTATACCTCTTCACTTAGAAGTCTAATAAGAATTATTTCTTTTTAATGATTCTCTTATTTAGGACATCATTTCACGATCACTCCCTACTCACTTTGATCTTGAAAGTTACAAATTAGGTGGTGAACTTAAGACAATGACCTTCTTCATTCATATAAATAATGAATATCAAGGCCCCATGAACCTTAGGCTTATAAACTACTAAAATAAACAATGAATGACATGTTTATTAGGAATGATACTCTATTGAGGACACCAAGTAAAACCACAAAATGGGTCATCAAATAAATGAGCATGGAGAATATAATACTATTGATAAGAGTGATCCTACTTGTAAAGAAAGTGCCCGAGCTCCCTATGTGAAAATTGTAAATCGAACATAGTTGATGATGTGTTATAATTGAATAAAATAGGATTATAACTAAGGAAATCCCCAAATACTTGCCCTCCTTCTACTTGATCCATAACTTGTTAATTAGTATCACACTCCTTTTTGGGGTCAAGTGCATAGCAAAGAATACAGAGGACTTAGCCATTTTGATTTTTTATTTAAAGACATCACAACCATAATGAGCTCAATAACTTTACAGGATGACAATATTTTATAAAGTAGGATATCATCAACAAACAAAAGTTCATAATCGAAAGGGCATTTAGGATAATCTTAATGCCTTCATAAAAACTCAAGGTGGCACACTAGTAGATGAATAGGTAGAGAAGCTTAAAGCTAATAATAAGAAAGATATGATGATAAAGGACAACAATGTCTCAAAGCTCTCTTACATAAAATATAATTGAATTTGGTCCTATTAACTCACATGAAGTAATTAGGACCAAAAATATATTTAGCTACTTGACATTTAGGACTAAAGAAAGCAAAGAGTAAACACTAGGTGATGGCCCAAGAGAAAAATTATTAAACAAGGAGAAGCTCTTGGTAAGCTTATAGGTTGAGAGGTTTAGAGTTGAATTATCTCACATATTATTGAGAGAATGATTCTGATATCTATATGAGATATCATAGTCTTATGCTATTAAAGTACATTTTAAAGACAAAATCTACTTAGATCATAAAAACTTGAAGGGATAATACTATAACATAATAAAACTAGGATATCATATTTAGTATTAGAGTTGGTCTTCTATTAGTCCAATATGATTCAATGATGAAACAAAAAAAAATTGGTGAGTTTGTGACACCTAGGATTAAAAAGGGTAGGATGTGAATGATGAGTGATGTCTTGAGATATGAATCACTTAATAATGAGTGACTTCTAGTAGTTTTTTAAATAGAAGGGTGCATGGATGAATTATCATATAATGATTACTAAACGAGTGATTCTAGTATTTATATGAGATGCCATGGTCTTAAAATATCATTGTATCTTTTTAAAGTAAAATGCACTGAGGGCATATGAACTTGAGGAGACAAGGCCTTAGCATAATGAGGTTAAGATACCTAAGAGAATTGGTTATCTAGAAAGCTAAAATGCACAAGCATGTACATAATGAAAGGCTAATTACATGATAAATGCTTGCTACATCTCCACTTTTAGGATATGAGATTAATACTACATGTGGAGTTTTCATCTTATAGATGCACTTATGAGTTAGGATTATAACATCCCAAATTTGTGAAAATAAAATATTTATGAATTATTTTATATTTTTTGTGAATTTTAGAATTTTTTTTAAAAAATTAAATTTTCAAAAATGATCGTACAAATATGATAGTAGCAAATCATATAGTCTTATTGAATGAGAAAGAATAATATATATTTAACTATGAATATCATATAATATAATAAAATAAGAATATCTAAAATAAATAAATAGAAAAGGGATCATAGATTATCATTTGGAATACTATATAAGTATAATGCAATATAAAATAGTCCAAGACCACAATAAATAAGTGAAGTTCAATATGGTAAGTGAAAAATAGTAGGATCATGGACAGCATGTAGCACAATATAATAATAATATTGAAATAAATAAACTAAAATTAATCATACTATATAATTAAGAGCATCATATAAGTATAATGCCTTGAGAGTTTATTGATTTTATGGGACAATAAGGGAATCATACAATCTAATACAAGTGATATTGAAGAATGAACAAAAATATCATGGATTGTATAATTCAAACAGAAAGATTTTATTATATGATTAAATATAAAGAATTAATTTTCCTAAAAAACAAATAATAAATAGTTATAAAAATTGAACATTAGGGAGAGCTCAATTATTGATAAAACTACTAGATTTGAGAAGGCAAAAAGGTGAGGACGCATTTATAACAAAGAACATGATCGTTAGAAGAAGATAAGAGGTTAAGAATGTAAGGAGACATTTGATAAGTACAAAAGCGAGGAGGTCATGACTTAGAAAATGTTTTTAGGAGAAATTAAGATGTTTTGCTTTTGCTGAGAGCTTTAGGAGAAGTGAAGAGAAAGAGAGAGAGAAGAGGTGCTACTAAAATATAAAAAGAAACATAAGGATATAAGCAATAATGGAGAGCAAACTAAGAGAGAAAATTGGTATTGGCATTGTGGCAATTTGTACCACCTAAGAAGGGAAGGAAAAGCAAAGACAAAATTGCATAATTTGAAAAATCCAATTTATAGAATGACCATTACATATGAAAATAAGGTAATCAATCTTGTATTTATGTAAATATGCTTGATGCTTGTTGTTTGATGCGTATAGCCACTAAGAGATGATATAAAATGTTAATCAAAGAATGTTTGTCATCATTATTTGAAATGATATACTATCATATTTGATTTGCCAGATAACTTATTTATGTATGAGAGGATGATGTCCTTGTGATAATTTATTTACATGTTATGTGTAACCATACTATTTGTGATAATGGTGACAAAAAATAAGAATATGAAAAGAGAAAAATAATAATAAGGGTTGGTTAAGAAAGACAAGATTTAAAATATAAAAAGATGAATGTTTGTCCAAAGAGATAACTACTATTCTTGATTAACAGTTCCAAAGATTAGCTAAATGAGCTATTTGTTAGGATTGTTCACTTGAAATGGCATGTTCTAAAGCAGGCCCAACATGCTAAGAAAAGTCATTTTCTTAAGACAATTCTTAAATGAAATGAAAAGATAAATGGAACAAAAGCTCATGCATAGAAATTACTATTCTTTTATATTGCTCATTCATATGTCATATTATTTTATATGTTTGAAATTTTTCTAGCATATATTATAAAAAAATTATAATTCTTTACCTATACATAGATGATTTTTTAAATAAGTTAGTGTGACTGGCTCAATATACTTTTGGCCTAATACTTTCAGGTCATGAAATGCTTTAGCACAAGAATTTTGGGAAGAAATGAGTGTTAGGTCTAGAAGCACCTATCATACATGATGATTTACTATGAGCATTAATTATATCAATTGCTATGCTAGTTAGTTATGTAGTTTTAATTAGGACATATTTGCTTGGTTAGTTTTAAATGTATGAACAATTTAGTTTACAAACATATGATAGTTTAAATTTTTTTCACTATGAAATTTCAATTTTTAAAATTTTTATATTGTTTTTGTTATGGTTTAAATAGTTTTTTCAAACTTCAAGCATAAAAAAAGTTTTTTATGGTTTTATTTCAAAACAAAAAATATTTTTCAAAGTAAAGGATAAGTTTAAAATAATTAGACCACAAGACATTGAATTTGGTAAAGGCTGTGTGTAGCTCACTAAAAGATATAGTTATTGAATACACTATTTTAGCTCACAGACCACTATTCTATTAAAGAAAGGTTTCAATCATTTGATTAGGATTTAAGATATAATTTTGTAGGCAATGATGCAAAGACTAATGGGGTAAACCTAATTAGTTTTAAACTTCCTTATCAATCTTAAGGATTAGAACAACCATAATATTTCTCCAAAGTTGGGGAATCACACCTAAAGTGAAAAACTAATGTGTAAATCTCACAAGAAGGGAGAGAATTTTTTTATGTTTATAAAAAATTTTGATTATATATATATATATATTAATTTTAATTTGATAAAAAAACATGAAGATGAAAATTAAAATGAGATAACAGAATTTTTAGGTGGTTTAGTTCAAATTAAAACCCATATCCACCCTCAATCGAGGTAAAAAAATATTATTAACAAAAGGTTACAATTTGAGGTTTTTCATTACAATTCACCTCCAACTTTTTAGCTTTTATGGGTTCAACTATAACCCGGGCTTTTGTGAGCTCAACCATAACTTAGTTTTTTTAAAGATCAAATTGAACTCAGGCTTTTATAAATACCAAGCCACCCAACCCAAGAGAAAAAGAAAAATATAACAAGAAGTAAATATTTTGATAAATCTATAAAACTTCTTATACTTGTTGATTAATCAAACAAGATATAATGAGCTTAAATTCAAAAAGAGAAATGAGAATTTGAAAGTTTAGACGTGCAAGACTTAGCTAAAAAATTTTGATGATTTGAGAAGAATAAGTCATAGTTGCTACTAGTAGAATATGGAATATTATTTTGTTAAGATCTTAAAGATTTATTCATGTTCATTAGTTATTTTATTTATAATTGTTAGGTATTTATAGAAAACATTTTGATTATAATAATTAGAAAGTGTAGAAAGCTATTTGAAAAGTTGCAACGAAACAACTTAAAAAATATGTTAAACTAAATTTCGAAAAGGCTAATGCAACTGCTAAATAATTAGCCATTAGGTAAGATGGACCAGTGTTGTTGGATCTGATTGGAGGCAACAAAGATCATTAGATTTAATGTTGAATAAGCAGATGAGTTATGGAAGGTTCGATTAAGACATATTTGATTTTGGCCATCTGATCATGTCAGATGAGACTTGGATCGCTCAATTTAAGAACGATAAAGTTGGAGTGATCTTAGCAATAAGAATCAAACAAGATAATTAAGAGCCGCACAATTGCTAAATCAATGAGATTGAATGATTTGATTCTCAAATATGATTTAAAATTAATAGAAAATAAGAGTGTCTTAAAATCAATAAGCTAACATTCAATTCATAGTAAAAGAAAATTCTATCAAAACTAATGCATATGTCTCCAATCCTTTAAGTTTACTAAACACTTAAAACTATTTTAAAGACCACTAATTCATCATCTTCAAAGGTGTATGGCTTGTTCATTTAAAACTACATCTGATTCATACTAAATAGGCCCATTAGAATAAAATATTAAATATCTAATACTTAACTCACCAAGCATCAAGATGACCTAACAAAAACTCCCTTTTGATGATGACAAGGCTTAAATATTTAGATACAATATAACAAATAAAAAATATATATTTAAGAAATGACAAGTGATATTAAAAATAAAATATATATACTCCCCTTTACTTGATGCTTCTCCTCACTTATCTAAACAACAACCATTCTCTCCCTTTGACACCATCAAAATAGAGGTGCAAATTATACAATTTCTATTACACTTAGTTGTTGTCTTATGATTTGAAATTGTTTAATAGAAATAAATTTAGTAAATATGCTGGCCAATTTTTGCTTAATAAGAATATATTCAAGTTTTACTAAATCTTTAACTTCTTCATCTCTAATAAAATAATATCTTACATCAATGTGCTTGATCCTAAAATAATGTACTTGATTCTTTGCTAAGGTCAAGGCATTAGTATTATCAATTTGAATGAGAATATGTGAGATATCTAAATCATAATCATGGCATTATTATCTTAATCATAATACTTGGGCAACACAACTTTCAGTTACTACATACTTGACTTCTATAATCGATAGGGCCATGTAGTTTTATTTCTTACTTGATCATGAAATTAGATAATTTCTTAAGAATTGACATGCACCTGAGATATTTTTTTTATCTACCCTAGAACCTACAAAGTCTGAATATGTGTAACCTATAAGATTACATGAAAGAGTATTTTTAGAGTATCATAAACCTAAGTTCATTATACTTTTTAAATATTTAAAGATTAATTTAACTACTTTTAAATAACTTTCTTTAAGATTTGATTAGAATCTATCACATAAGCCAACACTAAATAAGAGATCTAGTCTACTTGTCATGAGATATAATAATGATCTAATAAGAACTCTATAAAGTTTTTTATTAATGTGTTTCCTAATTTTATCTAAGTCTAAATAGATTGATTGATTCATTAGCATATTTTTATATTTCATATTTTCATACCCAAATTTCTTAAATAATTCTTTTAAATACTTAATTTGAGAAATAAAAATCCCATCTTTTAATTAATCTTAAGAAAAAATTCATCTCATTTAACATACTCATCTCAAACTCCACTGTCATTAAGTCGCAAAATTCTTTACACATATTTTCATTTATGCTTTCAAAAATTATGTCATCAATATAAACTTGTACAAGTAATAAATGACTAAAAGATTTTAGGATTAATGTGGTATCTACTTTTATTTTCTAAAACTACTATCAATTAGATAATTACTCAGTATATGATATCATACATAGAGAGCTTACTCAAGGCTATAAAGTGTCTTCTTAAGTTTATATACATAATACCATGTACATGGGTCTCAAAACTAGGAGGTTGTTCTATATGCACATCTTCTTCTATTATCTCATTTAAAAATACACTTTTTACATCCATTAAAAATAATTTAAAATTGTTATGATAAGAATATGTTAAGAGAAGTCTAATAGCCTCTAATCTAGCTACTACTGCAAATGATTCTTTAAAATATATACCTTCAACTTGGTTGTAATCTTTAGAAACAAGTCTAGCTTTGTTTTTAGTGATAATTGCATTTTTATCTAATTTTTTTTTAATAATCATTTGGTTCCAATTGCTTATTGATCACTAGGCCTAGAAACTAATTCTCATATTTTGTTTCTCTCAAATTGATCTAATTCTTCATTCATTACTTCAACATAATAGTCATCTTTAAGTGTATCTTTTATAAATACTAGTTTTATGAAATATACAAATATATTATGATCAATTTCTACATAGAAGTTCTAATCCTAACTCTATTAACATCTCCTATTATTAATTCTTTTGGATGTGAATCTTGATATCTCTATTTTTTAGGTAATTGATGTCTGACCTCTTCTCCTTTTTTACTTTAGGATTTGTCTTCATTCTCTTTTAAGTTTAAATTTTCTAAAGATTTTATTTTTTCATCAAAATTTTTATTATTTGTCTCTTTAATAGGCTCATCAAATATTGCGTATATTGATTTCTCTACCTTTTGAGTATTTATATTGTAAACTTTACATGCTTTTCTAAAAGAAGAGTATCTTAAGAAAATTTTTACACTTATTTTTTCATCAAACTTATTCGAGTTGGCTTTTTTATTATTATGAATGGTATATTTATACCCAAAAATATGAAAATTATTAACATTTGATCTCTTATTTTTAAATATTTAATAAATAGTTTTCTTAAGTATTAGTCTTAAATTAATTCTATTTATTATATAACAAGTCATATTAATTGCCTCGACCCAAAAGTATTTTGGTAGATTGTATTCGGCTAGCATTGTTCTAACCATCTCTACCAAGGTTTTATTCTTTTTTTAATAGTCACATTTTGTCAAAGTATATAAGGACACATAAATTGATGCCTTATTCCCTTGTTCTTACAATAATCATAGAAATCCTCATTCTTAAATTCATTACTATTATCATTTTGAATACAAATTAATTTAAAATTAATTTGTTTTTCCATCTCTTTTATTAAATTAACAAAATTTTTAAATATCTCATTTTTACTCTTAAAAAAATATAACCTAAGTATATCTAGGAAAATAATCAATAATCATAAATATATACTTTTTATACCTAAACTCAAGGGTTGTATAGATTTAAAAAGGTCTAAATAAATTATCTCTAAAAGTATACTAGTGATTAAGCCATTTTTTAGTTTAAAAAAGATTTAATTTTTTTTACTTTTTGACATTATTCAAAAATTTTCAAACTAATTTTGTTTGATTTGGGAAGACCTCTAACTATATCTAGCTTATTTTTTTCTTCAAGGTTGAATAACCAACATGACCTAGTCTTTTATATCATAAATTGTTCTCATTTGAATGTGTAATAAGGTATTGTATTCTAGTAGCTTCTAATTGATCAAACTTAATCACATATGCATCACTTTTTTTATCAACTAGTAATACTTGATCATTTTTTAATATTTTATGAATATCAAAATTAACAAAATATCCATTATTATATAATTAAATAATAATTATTAAATTAAATTCTAATCCATCAATTAAGAAAATATTTAAAATTATAAAATTAGGCATACCTACATCAACTAGTAATACTTCTTATTAAGGTTGTCTCCTAATGTTACCCATCTATTTGGTCAACGTTCTATTGATGCAAACTTTGATCAGTCTTCGATCCTATGTCTTAAGCATCCACTATCAACCCAAGAGTTAGATCTTAATTTTTTCTCTATGTATGGCTACATAAATTATAAAATTTAAACTTAGTAATTATAAAATATAAACTTTATTTACTTAGTTTGTATGCTTTCTTATACATAAAATTTCTAAGTATATCATTTCTAACTATCATATATTTCTAATACATCATATCTTCATGCCACGACTATGGAGACATCTTATATTAATTTTTCTATTCTCTAATCTTAGGAAACTAAGCAAGCTTGGGTTAAGCATTAATATTCACTATGGGACCATTCATAATATCATTTTTAATTACTTATTTAAAACAAGATTTTAAACTCGAAATGTTTTTCTTAATTTTATAATCTTTAATGGTTTGTCCTTTTCTACAGTAATAAAAGCATACAATATTTGAAATATTTTGCATGTATTCAAAAGAAGAAATATTCTTATGTTTAGAAAAATGAACATCATATGAAGTATTAAAAAATTTGCAAGTTTAAGAAAATAAAATTTTGTTTTTAAACTAATAATTTTCTCTTTCAAGAAAGTATTATAAATAATCATGAAATTTTTTTCATCACAAAGAATTTAAATTTTCTTTTTCTCGTCTTCATTAATGAAAAATCTAAAAGATCAATATTTTCTTTGTATTTTTTTAAATTTTTTATGTACACACGTTAAATAAGTTAAAACACTAATAACTTTTGTATAAATATTTTCAAGAATATCACGAGACTAAGTACTTATCTCATTCTCTTCTTCTTCACTAAATATACTTGAATCATCATTTGCCATGAAGCATAACATCCCTTCCTTCTCACTATTTGAAATTATAGAGTCAAAATCTTTCGAAGCACTCTCACTAGCTTGAAAAGCTTTCTTCTTCTGCATTCTCTTCTTTATCTTATCTTTTTTTTAGTTTCTTTGAGTGTTGGACAATCCAATCTAAATGGCTTGTTTGACCACAATCATAACATCTGAGTACTTTCATCTTCTGCTTTCTCTTCTTCTTTTGCTAATTCTTATTTACAAATCTTTTTGCTAAAATTTTTTGTTAAACTTTTAACATGAGATTTTATCTCTTCTTCTAAATAAATAGAAGAAATGGATGTCACACCTGAATCTTCCTTGCTTGCTTTAAATGCCAATGGTTTTTTTCTTGCTCCATGCTTTGGTTTACATGTGAAAGCCTCTTCTTCAACACTTATATTCATCTCAATTTTGGCCATTAATAATTCTCCAAGTAGCTCATCTATTGTGAGCTTATTTATATCATTTTTGCCTTTATTGTGTAGCAAGAAGATCATACTCTTTGGGTCGAATCTTTAACACTTTTCTTATAAGATGTATATTAGAAAATACTTTTTTAAGATTTGCTAATCCATTTATAATATTAGTAAATTGCATAAACAACTTTTTTATAGTTTCTCCTAAATCTATTCTAAAAAGCTCACAAATTTTAGTTTTTTTCTTGTGATGTGCCTTCATAAGTAACTTCTAATTTTTTTCAAACTTCATGTGTGGTATACAAATTCATAACCTGATTAAATTCACTTGGAGATATGTCATAATAAAGGCAGTTTAGTACTCTTGCATTGAGTTGTGACATTCTTCTTTGATCACTACTAAGTTCACTAAAATACCTAATTTTATTTGTAAGAATTTGAAATTTTAGATCTGCAAGGTTTAGCTGAAGAACTTTGATGATTTAAGAAGAAGTCGTAGTTACTATCATTCAATTTTTACCAATAGAATATGAAACAGTGCTTTGTTGAGATCTCAAAGATTAATTCATGTTTATTAGTTATTTTATTTATAATTATTAGATATTTATAGAAAAAATTTTAATTATAGTTGTAAGAAAGTATAGAAAGTTATTTGAAAAGTTGCAACCAATCAGTTTAAAAAATATGTTAAAATAATTTTTTAAAATGGCTAACACAATGGCTAAACAATTAACCATTAAGCGGGATAGACCAGGGCTATTGCATCCAATCAGAGACGATACAGGCTGTCATAGCTAATGCTAAATAAGCGGGTGAGTTATGGACGATCTGATTAAAACAAATTTGATCTTGGGTATTCGATCATGTTGGATGAGATCGAGATCATTAGATTTAACAACGATAAAGTTGGAGTTAATCTTAATCACAAGATTCAAACAGAATAATTAAGAGCTGTATGATTTAAGAATAAAATGGAAAGAGTTCTAGTTGTTTGATAAGTTAGGATGAAGCTATGGTCATCAGATCTAGGAATAAATTATAGAAAATAGATAGAATTAGCAATCACTATTAGATTTGGGAGATCAAATGGATGTTGGATGGATGATCATAATATATAAATAAAGTGGAGGCATTCTCCATCGTGCGATCGCAAAATATGTGATCGGATTACACTGAACACTGTCAATTTTGGATGTAGATAAGTAGGAATTTAGTCCCACATTGTAGGGAAGGAGGAGTATTTGGAATTTATAACCATTCATATAGAGATATTATGTAGAACCTAAATGGGTTTGGCTTCCCTCTTATGTGCTCGAGAATTGATCATTTAGGTGTACTTGTGGCATACAAGTTTATAAAGGTTTGACTTGACCCATACGTACTTAGTTCGAGTGCTTCTTAGCTCGATACAATGCCTTACCCCATCTTGTTTAAGAATTTTCTATCAGCTTGAATGGGCTCGACTCAATTTTCCTAACCTGAGGCTTGTGAGTGCCTGATTGGTCTTTCCCGTCTCGAGAGCTTTGAACTTGGGCTAAAGTTGGAAATTGACAAAAAAATTCTTTTTTTATTTTAATTATAAAAGGTTTAACATAATTTATTTTTTTAATTTAATCAAGGTTTAGTAAATAAACTAACATGAGATTTGACAAGGATAGAATTTAACCAAGAAAAGATTATGGGATTAAAAAATAGAATCCTATTAATTTGCTAAATCAAGGAGATGTTTGAATGATTTGATGCTAGAATATGATTTGAAATTGATAAGAAATGAGAGTGTATTAAAATTAATAAGCTAATATTCTTCATAATTAAGGAAAATCTTAACAAAGCTTATGCATATGTCTTCAATTCTTAGAGCTTGTTGAATACTCCAAGGTGTTTTGAAGATAACTAATTCACCATCTTCAAAGATGTATGATTTGTTCATTAAAAATTACACTTGCTTTTAACTAAATAAGCCTATTAGAATAAAATATTAAATATTTAATGCTAAACTCATTAAACATAGAGATGATCTAACAATTCCTTAATTTAAGAAGTAGAGAATGACATTGATATGGTCCCTATTAATCACCTTGTAATAGCTTTTAATGAAAGACACGATGATCCCTTTGACCTTAAAGACATAGATGGGTAGAAGGGCACACATAGAATGGAGGATCTTGCTCTTCAATCCTAAAAAGTAAAGGCATTTGCTTTAGTAATTAAGAGTCTCAAGATGAGGGGAATTTGTAAGATAAAATAAGCTTAAGAGTAGAACAACCCCACATATGCTTGAAGAAATTAAGAAGGATAGATTAAATGGCTATAAGATCTAATGTAGTTTAATTCTAAGAATATTTGTAACACTCAAGACTAAAAAAGTTAAGAAATGATCACCAAATGACTTCCTAATAGACGAATCACTAGACAAGGGGTTGCTCTTAGTAGCCTTATGAGGGTACAATCATGCTCTACCTAATCCTATAAGTAGGGAGTGATGAATGATATTATTTTATAACCCAGTTTTATTTTCATAATATTCAAAACTAATTAAATTTCTCTTAAATATAGAAAACAAATTGACAAAATCTCTTATATAAATAGTTTATTTTTTATATATAATATTTACCACCACATATATATATTGATAATTATATCACAAAATAATAAAATATATAATCCACATAAAATGAAAATTAAAAACTATATCTAGATTATATATTTCATTAATCAAATCAAGAAAATTATTAATAATTTAAAAATATATATAAAATGCTTATCATAATCACCCTTGTAGTACAATACCATTAATTAGTAGTAAAATCCAGATATATCACAATCATTGACAAATTCTTTAAACATAAACTCATTATATACCTAAATCCTTAATCTTGTTAGAATTCTCATCTCGATATTATGAACCTGGTTGTCCCATAATGTAAGCATGAATAATGAGTCTCAAAATGGTAAATGAATAAATCATAAATAACAATGTAATATAATACAAATAAATGTAAAAAAAACAAAAAACTAATAGCAGCCACACACCCACACCTAGTCACCTTATTATTCGAAACATAGCTAGTGACAACCATTTATAAGGCTAATCATCATATCATCTAATGTTATCTCATATCATAATATGGTCTATAATCATTCCCAACTATTCTATATAGAGTACTAGTAATAAAATATAATATGAAACAATGGATACCACTCCGAAGTCATGAGATAGCATCACAAAAAAAACACATTTCTTATACCTTTTCATTTCTATTCAATATGTCATTTTCATGTACGATTTCACATAAATAATCATATATTTCTTAGTTTTTTACATATTTTTTTCTTTCATTTTTTTTCATATATGAATTTACTTTTTATCAATAATAGTTACACAAATCTTATTATTCAAATTCAAATATATGAACATCTTTAATTCTAATATCATAAACTAGAAATAAAACTTTATTTTAATATGCTCATGGAATATAAATAAACAAGCACACTTATATCATAGTTAATCAATTTACCCACCTAATCTGTGTTAAAGACTTATCTCTTGAATTGAATTGCTTTTTTATCGTAGTTTTTCTTTCACATTATTATGCTTATAGCAAAGAATTTCAAATTCCAAAATTTATCAAATTTCTTCTTTGCTTTCATAATTACCAAATCACTTGATTAGTATCATAATTTTTAAATATCAATTTATTTCCAACTGAAATAAACACAAATACCTCAATTTTGGTTGTTATGATGAACAACTAAATCGGGTTAAGAAAACACCTAATTTCACATATAAAACACATAAAAATGCTTAATTTTCTAAGAAATTGAAGTTTTACCTTTGATTCACCTCCGTTCGTGCATAGGAAAATTGATTTTTTGATCGTAGCTCATGATTTCCATAAGACTAACAAAATTTCCCATAGTGAGGGTTGCGATGGAGAAATTGATTAAAGATGAATGCCTATCCTTCCTCAAATTAAAGGTTTCTCAAAATTTCTTAAGCATTTCACGTGAAATCGAATGGGATTTCGACTCATCATTATTAGTGATAGGAAACGGGTAAGGTTTCGACATTTTGCTAAATTTTGCCTCTTAGGTATAAATTTATGCTTAGTAATTTAATTATAATATTATTTAATTAATTATGTTAGTTTATACATATTTATGTTTAAATATTTAACTATAATATATTAGTTAATTAATAAATAATTTAATAAATGAGCATCAATTTCAAATAAATTTTGATTAATATGAAATAAATGTTATTAGATTCATCTTAAAAAGCTCTATTTAAAAATATTTTTAATAAAAAAATTTTAAAAACTTTTTATGACATTTATTTTGAGACATGCCGTTGATATCATTTATATCTGCTATTTAACATATATCTCGTATCCACCACATAAAATTGGCAAAATAATAACATTTAATATATTAATTATATATTATTAAAATTAAATAAATTTTATAATAATATTTAAAAATTTAAGGCATTATATATACATAAATGAATTGACTCATATTGGTTATTAAGAGATTGATTTTGGTGTTTATATGAGGTGTCATAATCTTAAGATATTGAAATATTTTTTAAAACATATTTTATTTAGATTAAGATAATCTAAAATGATAATATCTTAATAAAGTGAGACTAGAATATCATATTTGGTATCAAAGTAGTGTCATGTACTATTTTATAATTATTTAAGGACAAAGTAGAATATGGTGCACTTCTAACATCTATAATTGAAGAGAACAAAGAGAGATCATTGGGTGATGTCCTAAGAGAGAAATTATTAGATGAGAAGTAGCTCTTAGTATACTTCTAGATAAAAAGATAAAAGGATAAATTATCTCATATTAACTATTAAGATATTAATCACAATATTTATATAAGATATTATAGTCTTAAGAAGTCAATGCTCTTTTTAAAGACAAAACCTATTGGAGTTAGAATATGATTATCCTAAGAGATGATACCTTAACATAGTGAGACCAATATGTCATAACTTTCAAGACAAGAAATTTTATTAGTTTTTTCTCTTGTAAAGACCTTGTGAAAAAGGTAGCATTATATCCCCTTGAGAGAGGCATCAAATTTTAGCCCTCTACTTACAGTAATTTTCCAAGTCAAAGTAGGTTAAAATTTAGTCAACCATAGCTCGAACATGGTGATAAATATCCTCAAAAAAATTACAACCCTTAAGTTTCTTAAGACTCAGCTTAGTAATGTCCCATTAAGTTGTCTACAAATGACTACAAGATCTCCACTCCATTTTTGTTCCATTCTTTGAGAGCCTAAACAGCACTCATAAATTTATGGTTGAGGGAGATGGGAGAGCCTTAAATATGATTAGACCAAGCTCAGTGGAGAACCTTCTACTTTTTATGAAAGAGAGCTATGCAACTTTGAAATACAATTGATAGATAGGTTTTAAGAGTATGAAACCACTTAAAAAGAAGGAGAATGTAATGGTCAGATCTTATACGTGGAAGGTTTAACACTTTGGAGTCCAAGTCATAAAAACAAGTATAATTAGGTGTTGTCTATAACTTAAAGAGTTTTTTTAAAGAATTTGAGAGGTCCAGCACTTGAGCATAATTAGCAAAGGAAGAAGCAAGTAAGTGAAGGTGTTTCTAAGAGATTTGGAAAGAAGTTGTTTAAGAGATTAAGATAAAACTAAGAGAAAAAAACTCTTAGATACTATAACAACTGAGATTTGGAGTAAACATCTAAGTCTTAATAAGACAACTACTTAGGTTTAAGTTGTAAACAAAACTTATTCATAATGCATATATTTGATGTAATGTTCATTATACGCTAAAGATCTTCATCACTGATCGAATGATATGTGAAAAAAATATGAGAGATATTTGTAATTATTTATTACAATGACATATCTCTATGCATAAAAAAGGTTAAAAGAAATTAATATAATTTCTTGAAAAAAATAAGTTTCAACTGAATCCAAAGAAAAAGAAAGATAACATGTCTTTTATTGATTTGTAATGTTATTGATATAAACTATGTATATAGTTATCCAAATGTCTATTTTATATTATGTTACATACTTTAGCCCTTGAATCACTATCATTTAGCTTATACTTATGTTTAGCCTAAGATTTTCCGGTCAATGGAAGCATAATATAAGACTATAGGAGAGAAATAAGATCTAGCTTAGGATAGCATGCCGTAAATGATAATCATTTGTCAATAAAAGCATGTTTTCTAATTTTATTTATTTAATAAAATACATAAGTAAAATAATTGATATTATACATATATGTGGTTTTAAAAAATAATGTGACAAATTGGATCTTTTCATGAGTTTTAAATTATTGATTTTCTTATATCTCTTCAATGACTTGATTTTAAAAGAATAAGTGTTTACTTTTATTATGATTTTATAAAAAAAATAAAGAATAATTTGTATATGTTTTAAAAATGTTAAAATGAATAAGAAAGAAATAGATATTATAGTACCAAATTTTCATAAAGACTAAGAAGGTTTGTCACAAGAGTGGTTTCAAAGTAATTGATATCATAGGGAGGACATTTACATTAACATTATATGCAAAATTAGTGAAAAGGGTTAAGAAATGGCACAACTTAGTTGTAAAACTAGAAAGGAAATAAAAAACCTACATGATGAGCATGAGTAGACCTTTTAAAGGATAAATTTTCTTGTTGCACCTTTTTATAATTGTGTTTGATGTTTGTTTTGTTTAAACAATATGAAAAATAATTTAGAAGTTAAATAAAATGTTGAAATACTTTTAATTAAAGGATCAAATAATATGATTTATACGTGCATACAGTGAGATACATATGAAATAGAGGACAAAAAACTAGAACAAAATGAATTATACTATACAATATCAAACATCATATAATATGATAAGTTAAGTGGCAAAGTAGTCGAAAATATTAGATAATATGATACCACATTATCATATATGATGATATTATAGGTGTGATTATTGTATAGATAGATTGAATAACACAACCAAAGGAATAGAATTAAAATATAAGAAAAATAAAGATTTATCATAAAATATATAATATAATATGATGAGTAAAGAAACTATGTTAAAGATAAACTATCAAATAAAATTATTATATAAGTGTGAATAGGGCCGTCATAAAAAATGATAATATGGGTACATAATGGATTTAAGAATAAAGTATAATATAATACTCTATTACCATTTGTATGTTCATATACATGGGTTAAAGTAAAAAAGAATCATACTAACTTATTAGATAATATGACTTGAGATAAGCAATAAAAATATTTTATAATGTAATACATAGAATCATATAATATGATGACATAAGATGAGAAGATTAAGAAGAAATATATAGATTATCATCTAGTATGAGTAGAAAAAAAGGAGAATTGAGTAGGATGTGGAGGATCATATAATACAATTTGAAATTCATAACTATGCAATTACTTAGTGCTTTAGCAAATCAGGACAAATTGAGTAATACAAATGTGAGAACTGTATAATACAATTTGTGTAAAAATATCAAAGAAATTGTAGATGTAGGAAAACTCCTAAAAAAAGAAGAGTGTGAAAGACCTACTGCACTTTGCTCATGTAAAAAACTTTTTGCACTTCACTGCACTCAGTGGGAAAGCCACCATGACGGAATAAAGAACAGAAAAGATATCTGATGTGGACTTGGCACTATTCATCAAACGCTGATATAAAATCCCCCATTTCGTCGACTGCAAGGGTGGATTGAAGGAACCAAAGTAGCAAAAATAGAGAGAGAAAGGAGTAGCTTCGGGAAGCCCTCTAGTGTGATTGAAACCTTTGCAGTCATCGTTGAATATTGATTATGAGACAAGACACTTCTTGAGTCATCATCACAATCTCTTGTCTTCCCGACTATTGGCAACATGAACAAAAAATTAGGGATTTATTGCATTTGGCTGTATCTTCTAAAAGCAGCCTAAGTAGGCTAACATCGACTCTTCAAACCACACCGACCCCCATCGACCTATCGAACCACGTCAACTCGTTGACCTGCTCTGACCTATGCTGACATGGCCTCGACCCATCAACCCACAAAACCATGTCTACTCATCAACCTACTTTTATCCCCCCAACCCGTGTCGACCTGCTCGCCTGTGTTGACTTGCATCAACCCAGAAAAACCGGCATCGACTAGCTACGACCCGTGTTGACCCGCACCTGCCCACGCTTAGCCAATTCAGGTCGCACCCGCCTAAGCTAACCCACACCAGCCCATGCAGACTTGTGCTCACCAAACACTCAAGCTCGCTCAGCTAATTTGTTGCTATTGTCAGGCCAACTAGACATCGATCTTGAGAGATTCGAGATTGGTTTTGGCTGATTTGCCACACGTCCAGTCGTTTCACACCGATCCAATCGACTCACAGTCCATCTAGGTCGATTCAACATTGCTTCAGGCTGATTCATCGTCGATCTAGGTCGATTTGTCGTTGATCTAACCAAGTCATCGTCGATCCAACTGATTAACTGCCACTCTAGGACAATTTGTCGCCAATCCAAACTAAGTAGTCATCTATTCCAGTCGAGTTGCAGTCGATCCTTATTGAATCGCTACCATTTCTGACTGAGTCACCACCGATCCAAGCCAAATCACTACCACTCCAATCCGAGAAGCTATCACATCCTATTATAACATCTCAACATCAACCACAGTTTATTCAAAATCAACAAGATAATAGTAGAACTTCGTCGCATCACACCAACTTATTTTAAAGGTGTGCTCTAATCTTAGTCCAAGACAATTTAAGAATTTCATCTATTTTGGATTCCTCGTCATTGCTCTAAGTTTTTATTTAAATTTCTTGAATCCATTTTCACATCAATATTTTTTGACACCATATGAGGGGAAAACAAGAAAGCTGAAATGGAAAACCAAGAGGAAGTTATTTTTATTCTCATAAAGGAAACATCTGATAATCGCAACTAAGTGGTAGTGAAGATCACTACACCACCTCAAATGTCACAAACTTCAAAATCTCTTTTGCAGTTTACTGGTAATCATTTTTGATCATTCTAACAACAAATGAAGTACTTTATAAAATTTCTTTCCACTTTTCTTATACTTATAGAAGAGTAAATTAAAACAAGTTTCAAGAAAAAGTTTGTCATGTATACAAAACATCTCTCTTTCTAATAAAAAGCCACTCGATACTTACCTAGAACACTCGAACTTCATTATATTACACCAATTTCAGAAAACGTTTCTATGCACACCTTTTCACCACAAACTTCCTACCAATTTATCAGAACTACACAACCTAAGACCCTCTAGTTCACACCAAATTAAAACTCCTTTTTATTCTCAACTTGATCTCATAATGCCACGAGTTGCTACTTTTGATCAGGACAACTCATATCCCTTTAATAATAAGACTCATCTATTTTGACAATAAGAATATAACTCAAATGTCATCGAGGAAAATTTTATTTTTACTGGAGAAATCCTTTTGACTCTTTTATCTCTTAAACTTCAATTACCAAACTCCACATTCTATTATGGTAATTCAAATTCTTATATTTTTTAAGATAATTTGAGATAATTGCCTCTTTACATGTCATGACTGAGAACATTCGATGCAAATTTTTTTCTATATATATATATATATATATATATATATATATATATATATATATATATATATATATATTAAATATGCCACTTCAAAAATGATTATGGAAATTACCTCCTAGGAAAATTTTTTTATTTGATCAACTCAAAAGATTATTCTTGTTCTCATTCATCAATTGTGTAAAACATATAAAAAGTCTTCGAATATTTTCTCGATTTAAAACATCAATTGGAATCACTTCGAGCTTACCTCCAATGTTTTAAAGAAGCTTTTAAAGAGGTTGATCAAGAGGACTTTTGACTTACCCAAGTAGTCGTCAGATTTCTTAAACCAGAAGATTTCCATAAACTTTTGGTCAGGTGCTCGCCAAAATTGTTGCAGGAAATCTTCAACAGAGTTATTTGTTTTGTTAATGAGAAGGAATTCTCTTTAGCTCTATCTAACAGATCAGAAGAGAATGTATTATCACCTCTAATGCTTCTCGATCAAAGATAAAAAAATCACAAGATAAAGATTATCCTTGGAGGGCTTCTCATGATTAATAAAGATATAGTTCTCAACCTTTTAGCACTCCCTTAAGTGCTTATTTTGAAAATTTTTTACGATTATTAAAAAAGATAGATTATATTAGAAGTTAAGAAAACTATTAGGAAATAATCAGGACAACAAAATTCTGTAAGTGTCATGAGGACCATGGATACACACTATTAAATCGAAGTCCCTCAAAACCTTAATTGAGAGATTATTGAAAGAATGTCACCTCCAGAGTACTGGATAAAAGTCTTTAAACCAAATTTTATTTCTAAATAGCTTATAAGACCAAGTACTATTGAAAAAAATTGAGAAATATAACCAAACTATTCAGTGGCATTAAAAGTAAAAGGCAATAACTTTGTTAAGATTACTATGCCCTTAGTAGATGAAAGTAGTCCCACTTAAAGAGCTCTCACGTACTTGGAGTGGGGACCACTTGAAAAAGTTTTATCCCTAAGAGGTAAATATGCTAAAGGTATGAGTTAACATATTTTATTAACTCTCATTTTTTGTTATCATGATAAACATGACTAAAGACCACTTACAAAGTCTATTAAAATTGTTAGAATCACTTAAAGCTTAATTAGCTTATTCTTGATATCTTTTGTTGCCATCAAAATATTAAAAAAAATATCAAAAGAGATAACCTCTACCCCTTCTCCTCATAACTCTCGCACGAGGGATATGAGAGAAAAGGTTTAGACTTCTCCCCTTTCTTCATCATTGCTCCATCACATTAAGGCTAAAGGAAGCATACTCTTACCTACTATCTTTCTTCTCGTCATAGTTTCTTTACACGAAGGACTCAAGAAGCGTAACTTAGACCTCTCTTTCTCTCTTCCAACAACTATTGGTAGTATAAAAACCTCAAGAAAAGCTTGTTTTACATCATGAACCTTCATCACTTTAACAAAAATTTGATCGTTGCTTTTCATGTTTCAAATTATTATTAGATTGTAATATTATTGATATATCTTTGTTTTATAATATCCTTTAAAAAATGATAACTTGATGATTTTATAAATAAATCTCTTTTTAGAAAGATTATAGACAACTCTTTATTATAAAATAAATGATGCTATGAAAAGTTGAGAGACCAAATGAAGATGCAGAAAATTCCTAAAAAAAGAAAAAAATTCTAGAAGACCAACCACACTTCGTCAATATGAAAAAACCTACTAACTTCATTGCACTTACATAGAAAACCACCATGCTAGATTAAAAAATGGAAAAGAAATCTGACGTAGTCTTGCGGCCATTCACTTAGCTTCGCTATAAAACCCTCATTCCATCGATTATAAGGGGAGATAAGAGGAATCGAAGCAGCAAAAAGAGAGAGAGAGAGAAAGGAGTAGCTTTAGGAAGCCCCTCTCGTACACTCAGAACCTTTGTAGTCATCGCTAAAGACCAATTATGAGACGAGAAATTTCTCGAGCCGCCACAATAATATCTCGTCTTCCCAATTGTTGACAACATGAATAATTAAATTAGGGATTTATTGCATTTAGCTTCAACTTTTAAAAAACAGCCCAAATTTGCTCGCTTCGACACATCAACCGCGTCGACTCGTCGATCCTTTCCTACCAATGCTGACACGCGTCCACTGGCTGACCAACATCGACCCTTAAAACCATAATGACTTGTTGACTTGGTTTGATATGAGCTGATATTGCATCAACTAGCATTGACCTACAGTAACCTGCATCGACCCACATGCCTGTGTTGACCTGCATCGACCCATAGAAACCCATATTGACCTACGATGACTCGTGTTGACCTGCACTGGCCAGTGCTACCTGATTCAGCCCGTGCTCGCCCGAATCGACCCACGTCTACCCATGCGGACTCACACCAGCCCGAACACTCGAGCTCACTCATCTGATTTGTCATCATTATCGAGCTAACTTGACATCGATCATAGGTGATTCGAGACTAATTTTGGCCGATTAACCACACATTAATCAGACTCGTTGTCAAACCAGCTGACTTGTCATCTATCCTGTCGATTTTTAGCTGGTCCAGGCTAATTCATCGTCGATCTAGGACAATTCTCCATTGATCTAGCTTAATATTCATTGATCTGGTTGAGTCATCACCACTTTGAACCAATTGTTCACCAATCTAGACAAAGTTATTACCTATTTAAACTAAGTGCAGTCAATCCCTATTGAATAACTATTGATCCTAATCGAGCAACCAACGATCCAAGTCAAATTATCACCATTTCAAGCCGAGATGCTGTCACATCCTACCACACCACCTCAACATCAACCATGTTGTATTCAATATTAATAAGACAATAGTAGAACTTCATTACACCATGCTAATTTATCCTAAATGCATGCTCTAATCTTATTTCAAGCCAATTTGGTAATTCCGTTAATTATTGTTTTCTCGTCATTGCTCTAAGTAAGTTTTTGTTTCAATTCTCGAAATTTATTTTTTGCATCAACAAAATTGAAGTTGAATGAGGATAAATTATAAAAATATTTATTAGTTTAATTAATTTTGGGCCTTTCTTTCATACACTCGAGCCCGCTCAGCTAATTTGTCGTCATTGGGCCAACTCAACATCGATCCCAGGTGATTTAGGACTGACTCTGGTCGATTTGCCACACATTCAATAGACTTGCCATTGATCCAGCTGACTCACTGTCTATTCAACAGACTTGTCGTCGATCCAAGTCAATTGATCACGGGTCTAAGCCTACTAGTAACAAGTCCAGACTAATTCATCACTGATCTAAAACAATTCTCCATTGATCTAGCCTAGTTGTCGTCGATTTGGCCGACTCGTCGTTGCTCGAGATCGATTGATCACCAATTCAGACCAAGTCATTGCTTATTCAAACTGAGTAGAAGTCGATCCCTACCAAATAACTGTCGATCCTGACTGAGTTGCCATCGATTTAATTCAAATCACCACTAATCTAAGTTGAATTGCCATCATTCCAAGCTGAGATGTTGTCACATCCTACCACATAATCTCAACATCAATCACGAATATTAATAAGATAGTAATAGAACTTCGTCACATCATGCTAATTTATCCAAAAATATGTGTTCCAATCTTATTCCAAACTGATTTAAGAATTTCATCCATTTTTTCTTCCTCGTTGTTGCCCTAAGTAAATTTTTGTTTAAATTCTTTGAATTCATTTTTCACATCAATAGAATTAAAGTAGAATGAGGATAAATTATAAAAATATTTATTATACCCATTGTGATATAAATTATGGAGATGCCTATGATGATAAAGTAATGAATAATTTAATTAAAGAGAATATTCTGTTAGATATTTTAAATGTTATATTTTTCAAATCACATGAGTTTTTGAAAATACTAACTTGTTGAAAACATGATCATGTAGAGAATGATATTAGGATATTGAGAAATACATGATCTTTAGAAGAAGTTTTAATTTTGTTAAATAAAATACAAGAGTTTGAATAATAAAGTATAAGTTTATAAATATAAGTTTATAAAGGTAAAAAAAATTATTGATTTTAATTCGAGGATGAATTCTTAGAAGGAGGGAGGAATAAGTTCCATGACGATTAAGATCAAAGAGGGTGGGGAATGAGCATCGAGTGATGTCTCAAGAGGAGAATCACTAAAGAAAAGACAGTTTCTCGTAGGCTTCTAGTAAGAGAGATATAATGAAAAATTGTCTTAATATTAGCTACTAAATGAGTGATGCTATTGTTTATATGAGATATCATAGTTTTAGGTTGCTAGTATGATACGACATAAATTGACAATATCTCATCATAATGAGATGAATAAGATGCCACACCACACACATAGTAACAGCTACATTAAGCTTATAATAAAAGCCACATACGACCACACACAAGCCAACTACTTAAAAGAATCCTAGCTGCTAAAATACCAAGATATACAATGCTTTAGTCATAAGTTGTGAAATGAAATATAAACTTAGCTTAAAATGATGTTGCAAGTGAATTTCAATGCTTTAGTCATAAGTTGTGAATATTTTCAAGAAAGTTGATTAGTTAAGGTATTTTAAGTTGACTAGTATTTTATTTTTATTCATACAAGAGAGTGAAACCAACATAAATAAAAAATATAATAGCTAAAACTGCTTTCTCGAGAAGTTTTAATTAGCCATTCAATTATGAGTTTACATTCATATTAGTATGCCAAGGATATCGTATCATGATGCTAAAGATCATATAGTAATTGACTTAATAATCAAATTACTAGCACCAACAAATTTAAAATAATTTATTGTACAAATCTGAGATGCCTCTCATACAATATGACTCCAATATAATAAGTGATGCTTAAGTTTTAATATTGATCATACTAGATGATCGTATGGATCATACTATCACAAGAGAGTTCATATTCATCACATTGTACACAAAAATCAATCAATCCAACCTAATAAAATACATCAATATCACAAGTTTATCAAGTTAATTAGAACACTTAGCATCAAAATGAGTAGAATGCTACTTAAATGAGCAAGGGTAAATGAAAAGGTAGTCCACCGTGCCTTCTCCCCACTTCATAATTAAGGATGCTCAACACATTCCTCTATCTAAAGCAAATAGGTAAAATAAAAGGTTATCAAGGCTAGACACTCCACACAAATAATTAATGTTGCACCATCAGGACCAAATATAAAGACAAAGAAGAGGTCTCAAGGGTGGATGGTTAACATAAGCGCTTGATGTTAAGCCTTTGGAAAAAAAGGTTGAGAACTAGAAGAACAGGACATCAAAGCTTGATGCTTTACATGAACACTTGAAGGTTACTGCTCAAGACCATTTTTATTAAGAATTGAACTTTGAGATTAAGCACTTGAGGTTAGAGTCATGTAAACTAGCACCTAAGGTCCTACCATCATAATTAAGAATTTACAACACTTAATTTAGTCACTTAAGCACATAAGGATAGTCACTCGAGTGCTAAGTACTTTATGCCATATAATTGAGAATTTTTCTTGAGAGTGGATCATGAGAGACAATACTTTAAAATGAACATTGAGGCCTAAGGGCCCTTAAGCTTTCAAGGGTAGATACTATGGGCCAAACACTAATGGATAGAAGCTCCACAAGTAACAATCAAACAACAGCATCGATACCTAATGCACAATGGCTATTACATTAGACTTGATACTCAAGATTGAGAACTAGATGATGGAATCTTGAGCTTTGAGGATAGTCTTTTAGAACTCATGAATTTGAGACTTGGAACCAAAATAAGCTAAAATTGAGGCTATACACTTGGCATATAAGCACTCGAGACTATTGTAACATCTCAAAGGTTTATGGACAACTTAAAGTTAATTTTAACATTTATTTTTGATTATTTGCTTATTTAAGATATTTTTGATAAAAGGTCATAATGAGTGTGATGTGGGACGGCTCCTAAATGAAGGAAGAAAAATGTTAAATGAAAAGAATAAATTAAAAGTAATCCAACAACATCCATTTTTCTAAGATAGGATATAATTTAAACATAAATAAAAGAGTATAATATTGTAAGGATATTATTAAAAATTCAAAGCTAAATTAAACAAAATATAGAATTGTTGTACGAGAGAAAGGTCCAATGTGTGGCTAATTTTAGAATTATTTTAACTAATTATAAAGGCTAATTGGAGTGAAAAATACAAATAATATACATCTATATAAAATTTAAAAGACCAAGATATACTAAGATATAAAGAAACTATTTGGTAGCCTTATATGAAAAATGACATATATGATTATGTGAGTAAATGTTTTATCTATTAATAGGTTAAAGGGGAATAATAAAAATCAAGTGATTTTTTATAGTCACTCCTTATTCTATATGAATGTAAAAGAAAATGTCTATATATTTCAAAGTCAAATTTCCTAAAACTAACCAAGGGAAAGAATTTATATAGGTAGTTGTAAATAGGCTAACCAAGATAGCACGTTTCTTCCTTGATAAGACCACATTTTTTTAAAAGGCTGGCTCAAATATATGTTAATTAGATTGTAAGGTTAAAAGATGCATTAAGGGTTATTGTATAAAATAGATACTCCAAATTTGCATTTGAATTTTAGAGGAATATACAAGATATCTTTGGTACTCAGTTAAAGATAAATACAACATTCTATCACCCAACAATTGATGGATAAATTGAAAGGTAAATAAATATATTAGAGGATATGTTGCAATTATGTAAGCAAGATTTTGAAAGATGTTAGGATGTGTATTTATCATAGTTTGTGTTTATATATGATAATAATTATCAAGTTAATATACAAATGATACCTTATGAGATATTATATGGGAGAAAATATCAATCATCATTATGATAGTATGAAGAGTTAAAAAAGAATATTGGTGAGACTAAAGATGATTTTTGAAATTACTAAAAAAGTGTAACTCATTAAAGAAAGAATATAAAAGCTATATGATCACTAGAAGAAATCTTTCGATGCAAAACACAAGAAAGTTGAATATTAGAAAGTTAATCATGTGTTTCTTAAAATGAGTCCTATGAAACAAGGCAAAAGTTTGGGAAGAGAGATAAACTTAAACCAAGATACATTGGACCTTCCAAAATCATGAAAATAATCAGTCAGATTGCATGAAAGATAGTCTTACTCTTTGATATTAGCTAGAGTGCCTGATGCATTTCCTATGTTATCACTAAGAAAATATGTTACCAATCCTTCTCATGTTTTAGAATATGATCTAAGCATCATGGTGGTGTAATTAGATCTATGTTATTATGAAGTAGTAGCAAAAATATTGGGAAGAAAAAGTGAAAAAAAGAGGAGGAAAATATTCCAATGGTGAAAGTTTTATGAGCTAATTCGATAGAAAGAGATGTCGCTTGAGAACTAAAGAAAGAAATGCATCAAAAGGTATTTTAAATTTTAAGGATGAAATTGTCACTAGGAGAGAGGAATTTGTAACATCTCACATATAGATTGACAAATTAAATTTATAATTTTAATATTTAGTTGGTATTCTACTTATTTAGCATATTATTCCTAAAAGATCATAGTAATTATCACGTGAGATGGCTCTTAAAAAATAAGAGAGAATTCTTACAAAAATGTAAGGAAAAATATTGAAATTTTTGCAAGGAATTTAGGGAGAAACCCCAAGGAAATAAGGTAATGAAGAAAAGGATATAAAAAGAGGAAATTACTAAAAAAAATATATTTCATGCTTGCATGGAACAAAAGAAAACTATATTGGCATTTAAATGAGCAAATAGGATTTGCATGAAAAATAATTAACTATAACATGATCACATCTTCTATTATCTAAGAAATAGTGTTTATAAAAATAGGAAACCTTATAAAATAAAGATAAGATCTTAAATGATATTTATTATATAATATATTATTTGTCAAAAAAATGTATACTAAAATAAGTACAAACCCTATAAGGGTGAACTTGAATATAAGAACAATGTGAAAGATAATGTAATTGATATAAAATAAATTAATCATGTGATAAATAAAGGAGCATATGAATAAAAAATGGTCTTAAAGAAATAAGAGACCACATGTTAATTGAATTGAGCATAAAGGAAATAAAATGGTTTATCAAGGATAAAATGATTTGCATTGCATGATGGTTACTAATCTTTATTTAGCACAATACTTATTTATTATTGAATGTGCTAAAGACTTGGTATACAACATTCTCCAAACTTATTACCTTACATGCATGGTTATGTAAACTTTTTCTATTAAACATATGATAATGGCTAAGTTAATTTTTTTGTTAACATTTTAGGTATTATGAATGCACGATATAAATTTTTAAGAAACAATAACTTGAACTAAGAACCTAACATATTAGTTAGTTTAGTGTCATTTTTACTGAATTGATGTAATAAATAATGAGATATTTGAATTAATATAATAATGAGTTTTGAGATCAATAATGTTATTTAATATTTAATTATATCTTTTGTTGTAGTAAATGATAAGAGAGACATTATTTTTTACTTTTATTATTTCTTTCATAATATAATATTAATTTGAAAGTTTTAGAATACTTGATATCTCCTTTAAATTACATATGTAACAAGATGGTATCAAAGAGACTCAAAAGCCTTGAAGCATTAGCATCAATTTTATGTCATAAAGACATGATTATTAGATGGTGATATCAGACAAAAGAAAACATATTAAATCTGATACCTTATTAATTGGGTTTAAGTGATGCTACTAGCATCATAATTGACTTCTTGATAGCCTAGACCCTAGAGACCATTATTAGAATTATTTTTTGATAAATGAATTGTTCATACCCCTTGGTGTTCTTGTTTGATGTTTGGTAGGGTGACTACCTTGACTTTGAGATTCTTCGTTATTAGAGAAGGACTAGTTGAGAGGGGACAATAAGAGTTCTAAACTTGGTTTGCTTCTTTTCATATCTTGTTGAGCTGTGAAGAGAAAATTAAGAGCTTTAGTATAGCAGACATGCCCTCTTAAGCTTCTTTTATAAAGCAAACTTTCAACTCTACTACTTCTTCATCAAATTGTAAGAGTTCTCATTGATGAAATAAAGTTTAATCACTTAAGAATCTCATTTTTGCTTATTTGGTCTTTCTAACAGATGGTGTCAAAAATATTTTTGAAGAAATGGGACTTAAGAGATTAATAAAAACTAAGTTTAAGAATTTCAAGGTCTGTGATGCTTGAGTAATGTATGCCAATGTAAGAGAGAGTGAAATTGTTCCAATAATTGTTAATATATTTGCTTCGAATGAGTGCAAGTGTGAATAGGGTTTTAATGGCTCAACGTTGAGCACTTAACCTTGAGGGACTAACCCCATGTGTCAAAGTCTTAATGGATCAATCTTGAGAGCTGGCCCTAAGAGTAAGTGCTTGAGTCACTTTATTACTGATGCTAACTATATAATTGTATTCTAAATAAATAAATGCTTTTTTGTTAAAAGATTTTAAACACTAAAACTATTTACCTCTCCTTTTATGGTATTATAATATATCATAAAGGAACCTTTCTAATAATCTCATAATATGCTAACTCTAATATTCTTTAGGATAAAACTTCTAAAGAATAAATTTTGTTATGACAATGATTATCTCTTAATGTGAGAATAAATTATTCTGATTTAAATTCCATGACACACAATAATTTATGTTCGTCACATTTCATTTAATACAAAAAAATCCATATTATTTCATTTATAATCAATATTGATGCTAAATTATATGAACAATTGCTCACAAGTATAGGCTATCTTTAGTGTGATAATTTCAAACTATTCTTTGCAAATATAACATGGGCTTTTTTGTGGACCATACTAAAAAAAGTTAAAATTTTCACATGATCTTGAAATTATAAAAAACTTTATGTATTCTAAAAATATAAAAATTAATTTTATAATTTTATATGAAACATTTTTTAAAAAAAAATTCATCCAAAGCAGTTTTGTTTTTTCGAATAATTGTCTCACATAACACTAAAAAACACATTTAAAAGTTACAATTGGATACACATTGATTAAATGAATATTTAAAAAAAGTTTATATATTCGTAAAATCTGTCAACATAAGGGCATCATCAAAAGAAAAAAATTATTTTTGAACTGACAAATGAAGAAAAAACAAGAGCAGTGACGAGTTAATCACTGTAATGCAGTAAACTATTATAAATCATTTTTAAAAAAAAATAATGAAATGTTTTTCTTTTATGAGCATTTTTTAATAAAGAATATACGTCATAAATCCTCTAAAATGCCACCAAAAAAGTTATTCGGTTTGGATTTTGTGCTTAGATCGTTTTTTCAGAGAATATGAAATAGAAAAATATAAAATATAAATATCGAAAATAATTTAAATATTTTTGAAAAAAAAAGTGAGACTCGTCACCTATAGTTTAAAGATGCCCAATATAAATGTTTTTTCTTGTAATAAAAATAAATGTTTAAGCATTATAATTTAAATGCAAAATTAAGCATTACATGCAAAACAAATTTGTTAAGCTAAGCTCAAATTAAAATATGATGAAAGCATATTTCGCAAAAAAAAAATTATAAAAATGTTTTCGATTTTCATAAAAAAACAAAACCCCACAAGCCTAGTTTATCATATATAATTGTTACAGTCATAATGACATCAAATCATAATATTAAAAAAATATTGTCAAAACAACTTGTTATCAGCTTATTAAATTTCTATTATATAAATAGATTTATTAAACAAATATCAACAAACAAATAGTTGATGTTGATTTTTTGGAAATGGGTGACCGGCAATATTGTTAGTGCCTCAGGGATCAAAATAGATTCAATGAAAAGGTCCAAATAAAATTTGAATAGAAAATGTCTTCGTTATCTTTCAAAAATATAATTTTTGCTCATCTAGCTCGAGCAAGAATTCAAAAAAATCAAAAGAATGATAGAAAGATATTTATAGAACCTAAAAAAATCCATAAAAAATCTATATTTTATTTTAATTATTTTAATTTATATTTATTTTATCTATATTTTTTTTTATTTTCTTTATTTTCAATTTAAATACATATATCATATTAAATATAAGAATATATTCTTATTATTTATATATTCTTATTATGTTTATTATATATTGAATTGATATTGTATTATGTATATATTATAATATATGCATATTATATACATATTATGATATTTATATTTTTTTTATTTTTTTTATTATGTTATTATGAATTTAAAAAAATATATATATTCTCATAGAATTTCATGAAAATTTTTTATTGATTTAGTACATCAAATCCACCAAGATTGTTTAAATGTCAGATTACAGAGATTTGAACAAAGACCACTCTAAGTTCTAACGATAGTTCAAATTTCATTAAGTTCTATGAAAGCACTAAAATTAAAATTTTACAAAGATGAAATTTTTAAATTTTCTACAATTGACTTAAAGTAGAGACAAAAGAGAAAAATATTTATAAAAAAGTATGAAGCAAATGATAACTAAAGAAAACATAATGGGAGATAATTAAGAATTCACCAACCAAAAGCATCGCAACAATGCACTTAAGGTTGTCGATGAATCCCAACAACTAATCAAACTACATAATACTATATGTCGCTCTTTGTTGTCATTGCTTTGTTTTTTTACCAAATTGAAGAAAATATGTGAAAATGATTTTATAATAATGAACAATTATGAAAACTTCATTAGAAACAATCAAGAATACATTCAAAGTGTATCTACCCTAATATGGGACAACTATTTGGTGCAATCATAGAATCACTCAGGTGTTCATATTACCCATGATGGTTGTTACAAACTATTTTGGGTGAGTGCTAATCTTCAAGTCACCACAAAATCATAAAACTTTAGCTCACTTGTCACATCTATAACACCTAAGAAACACTCAATAAGTACATAGTGTGTTGATAACTCAAATAATTTCATTATTATATGAATACATTCTCTTGTGATTGAAAATTCGTTTGAGATATTATTAAAACATGTATGACACCTTCAAATTATCACTGATCGATAATTGAAGAATTTGGCTAATTTCTTAACATTGGATTATTGGATTTGTATAAGATATCTTCATCAACTTCATATAAATATAATACATGTATACACATAACAAAAATATCACAAATACATCTCTTGCACATTGATGGAGGTGAAGGAAAGAACTCCAACAAAGGGTGGTGACTTATTTTTTTTAATTCAAGTAAAGAGAGAGATGAGAGAGGGGGAAGTTAGGGCTTCAATCAGCTTAGGTTTTAGAAGAGGTTGAAGGAGGCATGAGAAAATAACCTTGAAGTTTTTTGCCATGGTGGGTTCTTAAGGAGAGGATAACTTAGAGAAGAAATCAAGTTAAAAGGACAAGAGGCTACAAGGTAGAGTTTAAATTAAGAGAGCTTTTGAAAAGAGATGGCCGCAAGGCTGCTTGGAAGAGAATATGAGGGTAGCAAATAAGTTAAGGGTTTCATAAGGAAGAAGTAAAGGGGTTTGTTGTTTGTGAGCCATTTGATTAAGATGAAGGATTGGGATTATATCTATAGTTTGATGTTTAAGATGAGAAAAGAGAGTTGGTCATGAGATGCGGGGTTTTAAGTCATAAGATAGAGGAGACAGATATAGATATGATGGGGGATAAAATAAGATAACCACCAACTCTAATTAGAATGTCCGCCTATTATATCGAAAGGAAAATGTGCTTTAATTGTGCCAATACACACAATGATTCATTTAATATTTCATAAAAAAAATCACAATTCTTTATATCTTTGGTATTTATAAACTAAGTATATGAAAAGATAAGAAGAAATTTAATCCTTATTTAAATGAAAATAAGATGCTTTGATTTGAATTCCTTACTTTGGTGGCACTTGAACATTGCTTGGAATGTGATGCCTAATTAGAAAAACACTTCTAATCATGCAAAACCTAACTTAACTAATTCATAAAAGAAAAAAAACTCGATAAACATAAATTATGTTAATTTTATTACATGGCTCAAATGCATGAAAATAAAATAAACTATTAAAAACTAAATCAAGATAAAGTTATTTTAGCAGTAACATCTTGGCTCTTTTTTTGCTTTTTTATATCTTCTTTGTCTAGCACTAATGAGCATGCTACGCACAATCTAGTGTTTATGAACAATCTAAATATTTGACTCTACTATTGGCTCTAGATGATCGTCCATTAATGCTTCTTCTAGATTAGTTCTCTCAAGTTTTGGGAAATTATACAATGTTTAACTTAAGTAACATTCAAGTTGGTATAATACTAACTTTTACAAATCTTTCATATTAATCAATGTATCATTTGAAAGTAGTTGGTCTCTTCATATGGGAAAATATTTTTATCACTAAAATATATGACTTCTAAAATAAAAAAATATTGAATTGAATGAGGGATATTCTTCTAAACTTCAAATAAATTTTGAAATGATTTGGTAGTTCAAATCTTTCCCTTCTTATTCATATATGTTAGATTGTTCGATATCCAGATAGACTTCATAATGGCTAAGAATTGTAAGTAAAGCCAAATTTTAAAATTGATTGAAAGTTGTTGGGGAGTTCGAGTTCTAGCCATAATTCAATTTTCATTGAATTTTGATAATATTTGGTATTCAAAATACAATTTCATATAGACAAATTTTTTGAAATTTTAAAATTTATTTAAATGAGAAACAAAATGGGAAATATCCTTAGAATAGATTATGGCATAAACGATGATTATAGAAAGTGCAACAAGATAGCTAAAAATTCAACTAGTAAAACAACCACAATGACATGGTTAAGAATATGAATCAAAATCTACCAATCACTCGAACGGTAACGTCACACACTTCACTCATTGCTCTTTTTGTTAGATGCCTTATAAAATTGTAAAAATGCTTAAAATCATTTTAGGACAATAATACACCATCCAAGCATCAATAAAAATCAACATTAATACATCAACACTAAATTCACAATTAGTTTACATCATTTTTATGAAGAATTGCCTTCGTATGGGCCAACTACCTAGTGTTAACGTAAAACTATTGGTGATGGTTTCAATTAAAATGTTCACTATAATCTTAAAATATTTTATTGACCCAAAAAGGAGGCATGATGACTATAGATTTAAAAGCTAAGGAGAATTATAGAGAAATTTTAAATAAATATTTTAAAGGATTTTAAGTTTAGAAAATTATTAAAAAGACTACTTATCAATTTTGTAATTTGATGAATGAGTAGAGGTGAAGTTTTTAAGCTTAAATAACTCGAGAAATATAAGAAAATACTAAGATTTGCTAAGTTTAATAAAAATAAAAACTTAATTAATTATTAAAAATTCTAAATTTCTTAATGTCCTTAACTTTAACATACTCATGTACATGAGATTGAAACTAACCTAACGGTGATTCGAATCAATGGGAAATAAGATGCAATCAAGAGAGTGGGTTGTGTTTTTTAATCTTATCTTACTACAAATAGAGGTGATGAATAGGGTTTAGCAAAATAACTTCACAAAGGTTTCAATCATTACAATGAACAAATATTTCTCTCGTTAATATGAATCATAAATTATAATCAAACGAAAGATTTGAATCATTCACCTCCATATGTTTAATCTTAACCAACACATTTGATTTTTATCAACATTTAATTTGAATCAACTTGTACTCTTTTATTTTATTATAATATTTAATTAATATTAATTTACCTTTCATATATATATATACTTATCTTGTGTTATTGTGGAGATATAGTGTGATCATTTTTCTAATAAATTCGAATTATTGACTCGATCTATACTTGTCATTAATCCAAACATAACAAACCTATCATTCTTCAATCGACAAGATGACCAACTCAGCAATGATAGTTTTTGGTGGATATTTAATGAACAAACTAACTAATAGTCAAAACCTAATTAATAATCCTTTTCTTTTGACATATTAGACAATTAATTTATAATATATACACTATATAAGATAACGCTCATAAAATATTTATATCTTACGTGATGTATTCATTTTTTAAAGTAATCATGATTAGTTATTTTAGTGAAGTGAATAGCATATTTGTTATCTTTTTGTCACCCCCAAAATTAATTAAAGATAGTTGCTTATATTTCGATCATTTTGGGCTCCAAACTTTTTAAAAATTTAAAATTGATGTTCATCTCCAAGTTAAAGGTTCAATTTGTTATGTATTTTTATGTATGTTGTGATAAATTTTAAATTTTTAAGAAAAATAAATTAAAAAAAATTAAAATAAGTTAAATATATTAAAAACTATTGAAATCAATTAAAAAAATTGAATGTTGTCTTTATGATTAGTATTCTGAAATTTAAATCAAAGCAAGAATTAGCCATGTTACCCGAACAACAAAATATTTGTTTGTTTTGCTCGTGTGTTCAAATTCCAAATGTCTTATTAAATGAGAAGTAAAGAATATAAATATATAATGACAATTTTTTTTAGTTGAGTGATCAAGTTTATAAATGCTTATTAACATATTAGATTGTTTAGCTTAGGATAAATAAATTTATTTTTATTATTGAGCTTTTTTGTTATTTAATTTGATCAAGCTCATAAAAAATAATGTTGTAGATATGTAATTTTATCAAAGAACTACATTGTGTTTCTATGTCTTTTATTGTCTTTGAAATGTTCGCATAATGTGTTATAGATGTATTTGTAATGATGAGACATTGAATAAATCATGTACTACAGTTAGAGCCAAATGTATACCTAATTTAAAATTCTCTTTAAAAATTTTTAACTTCTTTCATAGGGATCATTTTCAAAAACACATGATCCCCTTTTTGAAATTTAAATTTTTTATATTTTTCATTATAATGCATTGTTTCATAATCCCATGCCTTCTAAATATTTTCTCTTATTAATTAAATTTTAGCATTATTTCATATATCATTTCTTGTCCTACTAGTGATTTCATTAATTCTTTATACCAACACAATAGTAATTGGTACTTCCAATCATAAAGTGTTATGCTTAATTGGTGAGTGCTTTTATATTCGAACTTAATCAAAGGTAAACATATTCTTCAATTCTCACCAAAATCTACTGTACATAATCTAAGCATTTCTTCCAAAATCTTGATTATTCTCTCAATATAATAATTAGTCTAATTGTGTTAAATTTAGTTGTGTTCCAAAGACATCTCGTACTTTTCTCCAAAACTATGATGTAGACTTTGAGTTTTAATCTAATATGATAAATTTTGATATATCATGTAGATTTATTATCTGATCAACATGTAATTGAGCCAACTTTTTTATAATGAAAATAATCTTTATCAACAAAAAAATTTGTTGACTTGGATAATTCGTCCATAATAATCCATACATATCATCCTGACATTTATTTGTTTTAGGTAATTCAATCACAAAAGTCATGGATAGAGAAGTGTTATAATAGACAAATTGACTTTTGATATTCTCTTATGGCCTACTATCAAATCAAGTATTTATAGATGTAGTCTTGCATGTCTTTTTTATATTAGGCCACCAAAAAGCTTTTTGCAAATCTTGGTCATTCCAAGATGAATTGTTTACCTAATTCCAAAAGCTTAACATAGAAGAATTTGCTTTCATTCTTTATGTGTAAGAATATACATTATATTCCTAAAGTAGAGCATACCATTTTCCTTATTTAGAATTAAATTTGACTCTTGACCCTCCAGGAGTTTAGTCTTAATCTTTTGAACCTTCTTATTGCTATCCTAAACATCTTTAATATCTCACAAAACTATTTCTATTGTCACTTATGAAAAATTTCTTTGTTTGCATGCATACATGACATTCAACATTAATCAATTCATTTTGAAATACAAGTTTACCTCTAACAAAGTTGTGATTATACTACTAAAACTTGCTCTTCTATTTAGAGCATATATTACTACATTGACTTTTGTTAGGTTATATATGATCTATAAATCATAATCCATTATTAATTTTAATTATATTTTTTATCTTAAATTAAATCTTTTTAGTGAAAATGTACTTGAGATTCTAATGAATAAAATATATTTGAGTCTTTACTCTATAAAATTAGTGTCTCTATAGCTTTAAGATAAAACTTATTATAAATAACTATAAATCATGAATAAGATACTTTTATTAACAAAGATGTAATTATTTGGAGGCATAAACTATTATTTTGTTAGCACCACCTTACAATTTACTTAATCATATAAAAAAATTAGAGATTAATCATAGTTAAAACTATAGTAAGGATACTAAACCTAGGTGAATACTTGATTGAGTGACAAACTCTGTAATATTAACTAAATAAAATCATAGAATAAAAAAATTTACTAGCATAAAATAATAAAGATACAAAATTATATAAAAATATATACAAAACTTAAACTAATGTTTCAACATATTATTAACCTCCAACTCATACTAAACATTACCTACTCTCAAATCTTAAAAATATGATACTTTCTTTTAACATAAATCTCTAAATCTCAATATAGTGAATACATAACTTGTAATATAAATATTAATAAAATTTATAGATTTTAGTAAATAAATCTAATAAGATAAAAAAATATTAATATAAATAAGTAAGTATGATAAATAAATTAGAAGTCATACTATAAACTATGATAACAATTCATATTTTGTATAAACGTTAAACCCAATTTCTCTTGAAATATTATCCTCTTTAAATCTAACAATCATATCAACAAATAACATATAATTAATTTCCATCCAATTTATTCAAATAATAATAAACATATATCTAATCTAAAGAGTAATACTCTATGATAGCAACCACAATGTTTAATACCATCAAGTGGGTATGATACTTATACCTTATGATAACATCATTAGGCATCGTGTCATCTTTGTATATATATTAGAGTCATAACACATATACTAAACAAATATTTGATCTAAAGATCAATATGTTATAATAACATTTATTAGACTTAGTGTTGAAGATAATATTTCTAAAATTTAATTGATATTTTTCATTTTTTATCTATATAATGCCATATAATATGTTATTCTAGATGTATATTATATATATATATATATATATATATATATATATATACATATGATAGTTTAAATGATATTTTAATGATAATATATATTTCATTCTATTTTATTCATTATTTATATTTTATTTATTTCTTTTAGTTATTCTTGATAATGTAATGTAATAAAGATAGTTATAAAAATAAGTAAATCATATAATTACTAAAGTTGTGTGATAAGTAATATAGATAGCTATCAAGATCATTCTAAACCATAAGAAAAATTACAATCATCTACTAGTATAATAAAATAAAATCTAAATGAAACTATAAAAAATTATAAATAAAAAATAATATTATATTATATCATAGATTATAGATTTATTAACCTAATGATTCAAAGAATTTTTATATTTAAATCTCCTCTTCTTGTAAATTTTCTCTGAAAAAGTATATGTGAAATGATTTACACACACACACACACACACACATATATATATATATATATATGACATACTTATTAAGTAATTTGACTTTTATAAACTCTTTTTCAAGAATTTAGGTTTTTGCTTTGGCTCGTACTTGCATGGTTTTTCCATAATATGTACGATTTTATGAGTAGCCTAAGTTGTAACGTATGTATATAATCCAATATTTTATAGTCTAATCCTTAAGACTAACCTTATCTATTTTTCATATCACTTTTGAATGTACTCATAACTAATAGGATTGTACCAACGATCCTACTCTATTTTAATATAATTCATTTACTCACTGATCATCTGATACGATTCATAATATCATACTATATGATTCTAATTTTTTCTCCATCTTGCCACATTGTCAACTAATGATATTATTATGATAATCTCATTATATCATATGACTAAATTGTTTCTTTCTTTGTGTAATATAATCTCTTTTGGTCATATCATATATCCTAATCAGAGTCTCTTCTCTCTAGATTCAAGTGTTTTATTCTTATCTTTGATTAATTATCAAGTATGATCAACTCAATTGTATTGTATGATCTTTCACATAAAACCCTCTGCAAAATCCTTCTAACTCGTCTGATACCTCAAGTAACTTCTAGCTCATTCATATAATATGATTCCAAATGTCATACATATACAATCTAGCTTTCCAACTGATTATTCACTTTTACTCTTTAATGATCATATAATATAATTAATCTCATCATATTAAATAATTCTTATTTTCTCTCTCATCCATCTTCTAGCCTCATCCACGTATCATACTGATATGATAAGAATATTGTATCATATTATTTAATCTATTTAGGTTTTTTATTGATTGCTCAATACTATTGTATGATCTTATCATTAAATGAAATTATGAACATCGTACCTTACGATCATGTATATCGTATCAATCCAACCTCTCATTCTTAACCAACTTTTTTTAAACTTTTAGACATTAAAGAAAAAGCTGGTGCTAATATTAGCTTTTTCTTTAATATCTAAAAGTTATCCTCATAATTTTTGTTCCATTCAATTATATATTATTTCAAAGAAAATTGGTTGTTTTAAATGAAGAAAGAAGTTTAAGTTTTTTAAAATAAAGATGCTTTATATCTTAGAAGGAAATAATTCAATAAAAAAGAATTTCTAAATAGATGTTTGTTTATATATAGAAACAAATATTTATTTGAAAATTGATTTTAATGATATCTTATTTTATTTAAAATAAAATTACAATATCACAAAACTATTAAATTAAATTTTAATGTCATTAACTAAATAATCTTCTCAACAATTGCAACATCTTTCATCTTATCGTCATAGATCTACATCTTGTTAACGATTATGTGACAAATTCTCTTAATTTTATTTAGTTTCTCGAACTTTGAACAAAGTATTAAAGCTGATGCCTCTTGCCCTTGTAGAATTAGTACTTCTTCTTCATAGAATCACAAATATGTTTAGAGGTGCCTCGCTAAGAATGACTTCAAAGATTAAGCAATCAGTCACTTGGAAAAGATAGTCCTTCGTTTTGAGATCTTTCAAATGTTGCCCCTTAGCTTTGTTCTTTGTACATCCATCATAATCACGTTGGCTATTGGTTCTATAATTTTATTGGAGATGACTTGCCAATACTCTTTAGATCTTAAAAATTTATTTATTTATTTGTTCTAGTAATCATAGTAACTATTAAAGAAGGGAATATATAGTTTAAAAAAGTTGTCAATGATCATCATTTATTATTATTACAACATTAAGCTAAAATAAAATAAAAATAACTATAACTATACAACATCTTATGCCATTCAAGTTATGATACCACTGTTAGAGGAAACTAAGCTTTTACTTGTACTATATTTTTCAAAAGTTTACAATCAATTATTATTTATATAAAGCATATGTCTACTATTTACTAATGTTTAAGTCAACTAATTTTTATATAGAACATATACCAATTATTTACTAACTTTTAATATACTTGAGTGATTATTTACTAGCTATCAATAATTTTTAAAATAATATAACCATTGTTTACTAACAAGTAATAACTCTTAATATGACAATGTTAATTGATTTTATTTTATTTTTAATTATTGTAATTAGATTATATACCCAAAACTCTTAATTTAATCATTGTAATGGTTTTTATGTCTTTGATACAAGTTTAGAAAAAGAATGGACTGATTTGGCTAAGGCCAAATTTAGATTAGCTCCAAATAGAAGCATTTGTAGGAAATAATCTATAAAAGGTTATAAATGTCAGGCACAATACCATAAAGAAATGAATTTTGGGATGAAATTTCAACTTTTCTTATTTTAACTTAAATATATATTTATCTAATATTAAAATAATAATTTAATAACATTATTGGACTAATCTGTTTAAGCTCCACCCAAATAAATATATATTTTTAAATATTTCAAATGAAATAAAAAGAATAAGATAAATCAAGACATATAATAAAATGATAATAATAATAATAATAAATATAAATTTAGCAAGATAAAAATACAAGATATAAATTTAATTATTTTTCTTTTTTAATTTTTATTTTATTTATTTTAATTGACAAGCAACTTCTAAAGAAGCCTTCCATCGACACGATTAAACGGTAGAATTCTGCAAAGGTTAGAGATTTCACGCACAAGCTAAACTAGGCATAAAAAAAAATCTCTTGCCGTCTCTCTGTCCGCTCCAATGGCGGCCTCGGGCAAGGTGTTGTACAGTGTTGATGAAGGCATCCATCGCTCACCACTCCAGCCGGTGACTTTCCCCACCGAGCCCTGTCTTTCCTTGATCACCTTCCTGTTCCGAAACATTGCCTCGTATCCCGACCGGCTCGCTATTGCGGATGCAGACTCCGGCGAATCCCTAACCTTTGCCCAGCTTTTCTCGGCCATCCGTTCAACTTCTGCTGGCCTAAGCCGCTTAGGAATCCAAAAGGGCACCGTTGTCCTCATCTGCGCCCCGAACTCCATCCACTTCGCCGTCTCCTTCTTCGCCATCATTGCAGCAGGAGCCGTCGCCACCACCGTCAATCCGCTCTACACCGCCTCCGAGCTCTCCAAGCAGGCGATTGACTCCGGATCCAAGGTTGTCATCACCGTCACCAGTCTTTGGGACAAGGTCAAATTTCTCCGTCTCCCAACAGTGTTCATCGGGCCCAAGGCAGCCCCCTCTGTTGCCGCCGATTCCAAGGTGCCGATTCTATACCTTTCTGATCTAATGTCAGTGCCGGAGGCAGAATACTCCCCGCCGGTGGTCCACCAATCGGACATTTGCACTCTGCTATATTCATCCGGGACTACTGGGACGAGCAAGGGTGTGATGCTCAGCCATCGAAACTTCATCTGCACATCTCTCATGGCTACCCACGATCAGGACCTTAGGAGGCATCCGCAAAATATTTGTCTGTGCGTCCTTCCGATGTTTCATGTTTTTGGACTGTCGGTGATTACCTACGCGCAGTTGCAGAGAGGCAATAGCTTGGTGGTGATGGGGAGATTCGAGATGGACTTGGTGTTGAGATCGATCGAAAAGTATAGAGTGACGTATTTTTTTGTCGTCCCGCCAATCATGATAACTCTTGCAAAGCAGGGAAGGGTGGTCAGGTACGATTTGAGCTCATTGAAGTATCTTGCTTCAGGAGCGGCGCCTCTGGGTAAGGATCTGATGGAAGAGGTGGCCAAAAACTATCCAGAAAAAATGGTTCTTCAGGTTAGATTCATCCTGCATTGAAATTAAAAGGATTTCATCTTCTTGATTCAAAGAGGATATAACCGAACTGATATAGTTTAGGATGTTTGCTTAAGTCCTATTTATTTGAATATTAGCATTATCCACATAATGACTAGTATTAATAGATTTTGGGGTTCTTGATTGATTCCTCTATTTTTTATTTTTATTTTTTTTTAATTTTTTTGAGAAGGTTGATTCCTATTTGAAGGTTAATATTGTCTGTAATGTCTTCTTCTTTTATTATTTTCTTGTTTAATTTTATATAAATGATATCTTTTCCAAAATGGTTTTGTTCAATATGTAAAATGATTTCTATGAGCATTTTAGTAAAATTGTTATTAAACAGTAATCCGATTAACAATTTAGTCATTTTGAAAAAATTACTATTATTAAATATTATTGAAAAATTATATTTAACAATAAATTATTGATAAGTAATTGATAAAATGATTATATTTCAATATGATTAAAATGATCTTTGATTTCTTCATAAAAGAGTATAGTTAATTTTTTATTATTATTTTAAAAGGATAGTATTCATTTACATTGTACTCATTTTTTTAATTCAAAACATGAGTTATGAAACATGATAGAAAAACAACTTATAATATTTCTAAAATCACTTTGTAAAAAGAAAAAAATGATGTGTGCAAAACATAAATAAAAAAAGAGCTTAAGTGATAAATTCATAGATAGTGTTATTTAAGTTTTGTTTATTTTGGAGTTTCAAAACTATGATTGGAACTCATTAAACTATGTTTAACATGATTTCATTTGAAAAATTATGCTTTGATTGCTAAAAGTATATCCTTTGTGGGATTCATCATGAAAATTAGAAGATAATTTTGTTCTTATATTTTTATATTATTTTTAATATAATATTTTGATTATAATTTATCAAATATTTTACATTCTGACCGTATTTTCATATTTTACCAACCTCACTACATTCTATCGCCAAAATAAACAAAACCTCAGGTCCCTTTTGTTAGAAAATAAAATTAAGGTAACTTTACTTACTCTTAGGTAATCTTAAATATAATTTTTTTCTTTATTCCAATCTTAATCATTTCTTCTTCTGATCCCATCTACTCCCTACTAAACCCATTAACTCTAATTTGTTTTTATTACTTAATATATTCTTTAACCCAAACAATCTCTTAGCATATTTTGCTACATCTGCTAGTTTGAATCAAATTTTAGCATAGAAGAAGAAGGTCATCTATGTTATTTAGTTTTCTCTCACCACCTATTGTAAGAACCAAAGAACCAATTGGGGAGGACCCTTGGTTCTATTCTTCAATACTTCAACTTTGACTTTCATTAGTTCTGAAGTATATAATACATGTTTTATTGATAGGGGTATGGCTTGACCGAGGCTTGCGGATTTATTTCAATCGAATATCCTGAAAAAAGCGTTGGTAAATTTGGTTCGGTCGGATTTCTTGCTGTGGGAATTGATGGCAAAGTTCTTAACGTGGATACTCAAGAGCCTCTTCCTCCTAACCAGCTTGGAGAGTTATGCTTTAGGGGCCCTAATATAATGCAAGGTGAACTGAATAAAGTTGTAGTTAAGGACTTATGATGCCCTTTTTACAATTAATTCTAATTAAGTCTTAAAACTAGGGGAGTTCATCATTTAATTTGTTAGTATACAAATATTTTCTTACATGCATGCAACAATCTTCACTGTTTTAACGTTATTCTTTGTGAGAAATATTTTCTTTGTTATTTAGCCATCATAATCTAATTTTCGTGTTCATGTAGGTTATTTCAACAATCCTCAGGCCACTGAACTGACTTTAGATAAAGAAGGATGGTTGCACACAGGTGATCTTGGATATTTTGATGAAAATGGTCAAATTTTTGTTGTTGATCGCATAAAAGAACTGATCAAATACAAAGGGCTTCAGGTGAACGACACTTTTAACAATGGCATTGTATAATCACTGATACTGTATCTGCTTATATCATTTATCCATGTGAGAAACGATCTCGAAGCCTCATAATATTCCTCATAAAATTAATTCCTGGTTATAACTGTGACATTGATTATGATAGAGGAAGTAATTCAATCGGAATAAATTTCTTCACCATAAAACGGATGAATCAACTTTCTTGTTAGAACATTAAATGCCTTTGATACCTGTAGATGAACTGTAGTTTGATTTCCCAATCATTTTTCTTGATGATGATCATCTCTTTGAGATTATGCTCATATTTTTGTTAGGTTGCTCCAGCTGAACTTGAGGGATTGCTTCTTAGTCATCCTGATATAGTAGATGCTGTTGTCATACCGTAAGTTGAATGATGACAGCTCTTGTGCTTGTAGTTTATACTGATTGCTAAAGCTAACCCTGGCCATGCTTACCATTACTTCCTTGACATAGTTCAGTGTATTTGTAAGAAACTGTTCAATTGTCTATTTATGTTCTATCAGATTTCCTGATGATGAAGCCGGTGAGATTCCCATAGGCTATGTGGTTCGGTCTCCCAACAGCTCAATTACAGAAGATGAAGTATTGAAATTTATTGCAAATCAGGTACTCCATAAATAGATTTATTCCTTAACTATTCTATCCATTGTCGATAAATCCATGGTATACTTTATATACACTTTTATCTCATATTCACTGTTTATTTTGTAATGTTGGAGCTACCCCTCTGTCTTTTCCCACTTCAAACTAATGAAAGAAGACATCATTGGATAAAAGAACTACATTAAGAGAATAGCTCAGGTTAAAAAATAATAAACAATGGGTTTCTTGGTGATCGGGCGAGGTGGGAATCATGAACCGATCTTAAGCCAGCAAGTAGCCCAATAAAACCCACAAGAAAAATAGGGCTGATCACCCAATAAAACTCACGGTCTCGCGGCAGCGAAGGACACGAGAATACCTAATTTCTTATTAGATTCAGCAAATGCATCGGAAGGAAGAAAGAAAGCAGAGAGGGAGAGGGAGAGGTAGAGCGGAAGAAGGTGAGAAAGACGGACATACCTAATGATAGAGAAAGGAGATGTCAGTGCAGCGGCCATGGCCGATTGGTGAAGCAGTCGTCTCCTTTGTTAAAGTTTAGCCATACATTTTCAATTATAACGCACAAATTTTCAATTAATATTAATTTTAAAAAAATTTATTAAATATTTCTTTAATTAAAATTATATTTTTACATAAAATTCTCAAAATCTATCAATTTGACACCTTAAGTTCACCATTTGTCATGTAAGACTTTAAGCTGAAGATGTAATATTTGGATCAAACGATCGTTCATGCGTTTTAATTTACAGATTTATTCCAAATCCTATACAAATCAGAATCTAGGACCTTCATAACATTTCTTACTATGAAAACACCTTAATTACACAAACCTCATGGATTGCATTTAAAAAATAATAAGTTCTAAGGATTAAAATTCTAAATTTCTCAACCATGCAAGAATTTCAAGTAGAACATACCTTTGCTTTGTTATTGCTACACTTGATTCCCAAAGCTTTCTAGCCTTTCAAATACTCGACTTCCTCCGATTTACTAGCTGCAACAATTCCAAATCCTTTTCTCTGATTGCAGTCTTTACTAAAGCAGCTCAAACACTTTCAAAACTTCTTCTCAAGGTTTCCAGTCAACTTCCCTGCTGTAGCTCAACACTGTTCTTCCTTTGCTTTCCTTCTGCAACAGCAGCTAACTCTCCAGAAATCCTTAACAGCAACACCAGCTGAAGCTCTTTTAACTTCTTAATAAAAGCTGCACAGTTGAAGCTTATCTCTCTAATTTGCTGAACACTTCACTCCAGCTGCTATTTCTTCACCTTCTTCTTCTTCCCTTACTCTTGCTTTACTCCCATCCGGTAGTTTTCTCATTGTTTTCTTCTTAAACTAAAACTGCATCTCTCTCAAGCTTGCAGCCTCTATTCTTTCACAAGAAAAACCCACAAGAGAAAGAGATAATATGGTTTAAATAACTAATTTTGGTTTATTGGTGGTAAGGTGACTTGTTGGCTTGCAAACAAGATAGCTAGCATTAAAAAGGGATCCTTTTTTTATCAAAGAGAATAATAACTTGACATTTGGGAATGATTTATGAATGTTATGTAGAACTAGTCTCCATCTGTTCACAATGCAAATCGTGTATCAATTTATAAGAAAAGTAAGAATAGGGAACAAAAAAGAGTAATTTATATTTTACATGTAGAATTTGGAGGTTGGGTGGGGGATTGATGTAGTTGCTTTGCATGTTGATATCATATGATGCTCATAGTTTAAATAATTTTCATTGGTCTTAGTCAGACTTGAGCGTGTAAAAAATTTCCTATATTACTTGGTACAAAATTAAAATAAAAAATTTCTAGTACAATACAAAAAAGTAGAAACACATTTAAATTTATTCATACTTTTATATATTTTTACATTTTTTAATTTTTTTTTAAAATTAAATTCTTGTTAAGTTAGGTTGAAACTATCAAAATTGAAGCTTATGAAGACAATTGAAACCAAAGCTTAAGAATTATTTGTTTAAAATAAAAATAAAAGTTAGCAAATTGTTTTACTTTTTCATTACTCATAATAGTCAGGACTTTCCCAACCCTCATTCATATGTTGGGTGAGAGATCGTGTAATGAGAAATTTTTATTTGAATATACACAAAGAACAGGTTTACATCAACTATTTAATAAATTATAATGTTGATATATAGAGTGATTGACCTAATCTAATAATTTAGATTTTTGAAATAATAGTTATCATTTATATAAACCCTCACATGGTAGAATTCCTTTTTAATAACTTTTGTTCCTTTTGTGCATGATTTAGATTGGATTTGACTGTTGTATCGAGAATGCAATGAGATAGGATCATAATAAAACTAGTGATGTTAAAATGTATGATCAGAATGTTGTGATGTTTGATAAACTATAATCAAAATTTGATGTAAGAAAAATAAAGTAAAGGTATAATGATAAAATTATTTTTTGATTTTTTTGAAAACCTAAGAATAGGTCTTATGTGAACTTACTATTGTTTGAATTATGGTGATAAAAAATCTTAAGCTAAACCCATTGTGATCTAAACCCATCTTGTCCCATCATTTGAAATTCTTATCCCATAACCCATTTCATGAGAGGACACGTCTGTTTGGTTTAAACAATTTTTGATACAAATTAAACCTTTTTGATCTTTCTATATATTATTATTAACGGAACGGTGCAATTTCATCTCTAGGTAGCTCCTTACAAGAAATTAAGAAGGGTTACCTTTGTGAACAGCGTGCCCAAATCGCCTTCAGGCAAAATCCTGAGAAGGGAGCTCATCCAGAAAGCGAAATCCAATTTGTAGGGCACTTAAGAGAAAATTAAATGCTGCTTCATAGTTATTTCTTCAGGAATAAAAAAGAAACAAAGCTGGCTTATAGTGTATTTTATTAAGCCATTCGCATTTCCCTTCTGTTTATCAGTTCACCTGTACCTGTAGTTCTTATCTTCTATGTTTCAAAACAAACAAAAATATTTACATATAAGCACTTTAATTTTCTAAATTTGTAAAGCATCGTTAAGTTTATTATGTAATTGGTTGTATTTCTTATGGCTTAATCATAAATAGAATTGAGTTAAATCTTTTTTGTGGTGTGTGTTATTTTCATGCTCGATGATGGTGATGGAGATTGATGGAGGACGAGTTCACGAAGAAGGAAGCCGAAGTAGATATATTTTAGTATCTTCTTCATGAAATAAGTATTTTTTTTTTAAAAAAAGGTAAAGTTTTGCATTACCTCATAGATGAAAGGACTACTGAAATTATTTTTGCATAGTCCATCATTTGGTATGATTATTATCAATTAATGCTTTAATAAGTTATTAAAATTCATATTAATAGAAATTCATAACATTTCTATCAATTTTTTAAAGTAATTATGAGATTACGAATTCAAAACTATTGGAATGCTTAATAGAATTATTCATTTGATATTTATTTTAATATTTTTAAATTGTTTTTATTATTACATATCTCAAAAACAAACATTTAATAAGCTTTACATAGATAAGATGTATTAAGTATAGAAATAAGCTAATAATCAATGCAAATTAAAATAAATACACAATTTTTAAATATACAGAGTATATGTATCCAAAAAAAAAAATGATTTATCTTGATGATTAAATACTTTGTTTGATCATACACTTCTTGTAAGAAAAATAATTTATATTACTTTTTTCGTTCCATTGTATGATGCTAAATTGGTTCCAAAGTAAAATCAACCAACCATATATCTTAACATATGTGAAAATATGTACAGAATATTATGTAACACCTTAACTTTACCAAAGCTAAATTTATACAAACATATATTAGTAACTTAATTTTATCACGTTCATATGATGCAGAGGAGCTAAAACCAACAGGGGAATGAAAGAGGAGATGCTGCTGCTCACGCGGCCGACGGCGCCGCCACATAGCGCATCTTGCCGGCACGCTCCATCGCAGCAATCACCGTCTTCTTCCTTCGATCACCGGCGAACGTCAGCCCCTTGTAATCGAGGCTCTCGTCGTTATAAATTTCCCACCACTTCTTCACCAGCATCTGGATGTCCTCACGATCCATGTTCTCTTCTTCACCTGTAAACCTCCATGGCTTAGACCCCGCTGCACAATAATGAACCACCTTCACCTTCTCCAGATCCACCTTCTCCGGATGCCTCCACAGCATCGCCATCACCAGATTGTAGTCCAGAGAGATCGGCTCGTAGGTCTCCCGAAAATAGGTGTTTAGGAAATCCTGGAACAGTGATAGCGCGATTTGGGGGTTAATCGGAGATGCGGTTGGAGATGAGAAGGAAGATGCAATCGATTTTTTACCTGCTCGGCGAATAAAGTCGGGGTAGTAATCTGGAGAGTGGATAGAAGGGATTTGCAAGTCGTGGCGTGGGGCTCGAAGACAAACATTCCGGCGTTGAAGTACAGAGCAGGAGGAGGCCCGAGCTCGTCGACCGGCCATGGCCTCCGATCGGGGCATTGCTGACAATACCCGATCTTATACTGCTTCGAATGGCTCCACGTCTTCTCGCAGAAGCAATCCATAACGGCGTAGAATCGCCCGTCGGGGAGATCGAAGAGATGATCGATGTTGTCAAACACCTGAATGTCGGCGTCGAGATACACCATCTTCTCGTACTCTACGAACTATGAACAAAGAAATCCACCGATCGATCAGAAACCGCGTTACGGAGATTGATCGAATGGTCTAGGGATTAAAAAGAGAAGCCTACTTACATTCCAGATCCGGAGCTTGGAATAGTTTATGACGTAGTACGCCATTGCGAACTTGGTTTGGTTCTCCGGTGGATACACGGGCTCGATCTCGCGTATGATGCATCCCTGCTCCTTCAGCTCGAGACGGTGGCTCTGCGGGACGTCCGGCAGCACCGCCACCACGAGCGGGTAAGAGGATCTCACCTTCCGGAAACCCTTGGCAAGTCCTACCACTCCCTTCACGTAGTCTCCGTCGCCAGCCAGGAATGTGACGTACGCCGCCCTCCGTTCCCCGCCTTCCTTAGCATTTCCTGTGATTTGTGCCGCCATATCTTTCACGAACTGCAACAAGAATCTCCGAAAACCGATGCTTTTTGCGACGTTCTTGTAACCGAAGCAGGGGATGGTTAAATACGCGTTGTCGGATAGGAAATGACAAGTTACTCCCTCAGATCCAACGGCCAATCATGTGGTTAGAAAAGATCAACGGCCAAAAGGCTATTTTTTGTTTATGTCGTCTAAAAACTTTTAAGTCGGCCGTTGCCGACATCTTTGCGTTTGAGCGAAAATCATTTCCAGGGTTATGGAGCGAGCACGAACAGATGACACGTATCTACTTCTTTCCTCGGATGCCAATCCACGTGGCAAACCTGCAAAGCCACATCTGTTAAGTAGTTTTAAAAGGCAGTCTTTTGGATAAGGGTCGGTTAGACCGACGTGGATTTGTGGGTTCGGATTAGTTATTTCGTTGATTGCTGCCGTGCCGGATATGGAAAATGAGGGGAAAAGCTTTCCTAATAAAGATAAAATATTTATAAAATTTTTAATAGTTGATATTATAGGCTAGAAATAGAAAGTAGTTATTGGATAATTAAGATTTTTTAGCTTCACTGTTTAATTTGTTCAAGAACGGTTTAATGCTCAACTATTTTCCTAGAAATAAAAATGTTTATTTAAATATCAAAATAGACAAGTAAAAATAGAATCTTAACTTTGTGTATTATTTTATTGTCATATGAAATTTTTTAAATTGATCATTTAACATAATTATTTGATTGACATTATTATTTGCTCACAAAGGTCATAAGTTTATTTTTTTTAGAATTTGTTATAATTTTTTTAATATAATAAAATTGTGTAACATTATTAATGAATTGATATTATAAATAATAATTATTAAATAATTAATTAATTAATCAAAAAATATATATATTTAAAAAAAATAATGAAAAAAAAAACTAATAATTCATCAAGGTAAAAAAGAAATAAGAATAATGCTTTACATTATTAAAACATTATATACATTTTGAAAATATTTATTGAAAAAATGATTAGATTATTTTTTATGAAGATAAAGGTAACTTCGAACTCCTTTGAGATCCTATGTACGAGTTACCTTTATCGAGCTCACGAAAGTTGATGACAGCCGGCTTAAGTTCCATAACAATACCAGTTGAGTCATCAAATGAACCAACTTTTTGAAACATAAACAATAACATCATTTGATAAACAAATCGAAATTAAACCGCAAATCAAGTAAATTTTGCTAATGAAATCATTCATAGAGAAAGCCTTCCTTTACAGCTGATTCGCCAAATATGTTTGTTCTCTCCAATTACATTAATCCACTAAGGTTAGTACTATCGGTAAGCTAACACACACAAGGCCTTGAAGAAAAGCCAGTGAAGCAAATGGCCCAAAACACAAAAGATCAAACCATGTAAAGCCATTATTACACCAAAATCCTGGTAAATGATTCTAATCTTTCTTTGAAGGAAGATAGATTGGAATGCCCAAAACAAGAACCTACCCTCTCTGGTTCATTTCATGCTTGCAAATCGGGCAAAACGTTCCCCATTTGGTTAGCCATGAATCCACACATTGAGAATGGAAATCTACAAAAGAAACACGATGAACGGCATCAAATGAGATCAATATGTGAGTCTAACATAGCAGATGTCTTCTAAGTTTTGTATGTATTAGATCTCATACAGAGTAGTGACATAGATAACAATAGCATACATCTTTTATTTTTATTTTCCTTGTTCTCACTTCCATTCTTTCTTTCCAGCATAGAAAACTGGAATCAAATTGTTTTCAAACCTGAGTTTCAAATATATTTAAGTTATTCCATGGTATCAATTATTTCATTAAGTGGTTCTCATCTGTTAGAATTCGATGACACTTGCACTAAATCAATCCTTGGTTTGAAAAAACAAGCTGAACAAGACCCAGATTTTGGGATTTAAAATCGAATTAGGGTTTCTGATGGTTATAAAGTAGCTTATCCCATTAAAAACAGAGTACATAGTCTCAGTAACATTAGTTTTTCACTCAACAAAAGCTATAAACAGTGAGCATGACATGAATTATATACATGAATATAAACTTAAGAAACTATATTAAAGGCCATTTGGTTATGTTACAGCTTGGAGATTAAGAGCATTTATTTATAGAATGTTCACACCAAAAAGCTCATTGACCACCCATCATAACAAACATAATATAAATATCCCACATCTTATGAAGAAACACAATAGATGTTGTTTGGTGATTAACATAGTTAATTTAGTTTGCTTTCATTTCTCAACTATTACTACAAAAGTGCTTAAACAGAGACAAACTTGAAGCAGAATCATCAATAAATAATGAAAGGATGTTTATATAATTAATTTGAGGAAAAGCTTACTATGCATGCATGGAAGTACCCGAAGCTTCTCTCCATTTCTGTAGTCTTCAAGACAGATGGCACAGGTTTCAGTTATGTGTTTACTACTTAAATAGGCACCCTTGAAAGTGAAGCACGGAAAGATTTCGATTTCGTGCTTTTTCATAGTTGATGAACATCTACGACTTGCATTCCGCAGGATCCAGCAATTCCGAGCAAAGACAAATGTTGCGACAATAGATATTATGATGGCAACCGAGACAAATGAAAGCACTAATATTGTTCCAGCATTGTCCTCCACCGGTGGACCAATGCAGCATTCTGCTTCGCCATCAGCATACTTTCTTATGATCTCACCTGCCATCTTTGATACGAATACAGCATGTATGTGGATGCCTGTTGGATTACCAACCACTACAATAAAGAAAAGAGTTAGCTTTAACAATGAACAGCTATGGAAATAGTTGAAACATATTGGTTCCTCAACCTAAGCGTGCAACATTATGCATGTTTCATAGCTGCTTAGGAGCTGTAAGAAAAGGATTTTAAACAAGGGTTTTTAAAGAAATTTAATGAAAGCAGAAGAAAAAGTTTTCTTAGAAATAGAGTTTAATAAAGAGAATTTTTTTATTGTGTTTCAAAAGAGAAGCGTAAGATCTTTATATGCTATGATAGCCAAAAGAGAAATGCAATGAAAACAAAGAGTGTTAGAAATGTAGCTAAAGTGGATGATAGTGAATGGCATCAAGTTAAAACAATACTGAAATGCTCAACTAGACAATATAGAATGAGTTACCAAAAGCACAAATAACCATCAGCATAAAGCCAAAAAGTTTCATTTATAATCTATACTAGGAAAGTTTGCAATGGATTCATGAAAGTTAACAGTGGACAACAATTTTAGCTTGCAAAGAAAAAAAACACCCGCCAATGTAATAATGAAAAATCTAAACTTCCCAACAATAGACCAATAGAACATTGACCAGCCAAGAAATTGACTTACAAGAAAGCTAAATGACGCAAACCAAAAAGATCTGGACAGTCGTGTGAAGGTTAACCTCCATAATGCTTTATTAGAAAACTTGGAATAATGATTTTTAAGTATTTCAACAAATCATAGAACTTTTGGGTGTTTCATTGCCTAAAACATCATAATAGAGCATAGATCAATTCAAATGACTTTGCACCCAGCACTCCCATTTTCCTTCTCATATTCTTCTTAACATGAAGAGAAGCAAGACGAAAGCTTGATAAGGATGTCATCAAATAACTTCTTGTCCATGATTTTGCTCTCAATTTGTTGATATAAATTATAAATTCATAAATATATAGTAAAAACTTATTCTTATTAAGAATTTAAGAAGAGTTTAGAAAACAAAAAGAGAGAAATACCTTAAGTTCTTCACACACTGAGAATGATCAAGAAAATCAAAAGGAGACTTTGGTTGAAGAGAAATGCAAGGAATGAGAGAAGAGAAAGATCTACATAAGGGTGGATTTTGTTAGAGTGGAATGATGACACTCTACTAGTTTCCTTGATTGGAGAGGCCTCTTATTCTTTTTCTTGATCATCCTCAATCAATGAAGATCCCAAGCTTTATTTTTTCTCTTTTAGATTTGCAATATGTTTCTAAGCTCTTAATAAAACTAAATTTTTACTATATTCTCATGAATCCATAATTCACATCAAAAGTTTTCTAGTATGGCTCGTAGGAATTTAGTAAAAAGAACTAGATGAGAGCTAAAACTCATGTTTTTACTTTAGCATCTTCTAATAGCAATAAACAAGTCTTTAAACAAAAATTAATAGGTACATTCAATTTTTTTTACTACACTTACTTTTATAACCACGTAATCCATCTTAACCTTACATAAAATCAATAACAATTCTATTTGAATGATTATATTTTATAAATAAATAATAAATAATATTCATAATGACATTAGTGGTCTCCTTAATATCAAATAAAGTTTTTCCTTAAATTAGAGTTGGAATTTTTATTTTTAATACAAAGTAGATTATTTTCTCAAAATTTTCAACTGTTCAAAAGACAAGTGAAACCACCATATATTTTCACATAATTTTTACATGATATGTGAACATCTTGGTTCCTTGTTCCTCATGATCAATTGATCAACAACAATCACATATAAAAGGTAAGTACTATTAAGTAAATCAATATAACACTATCACAGAAAATTTTGGTCCAATAAGAACATGAAATAGATCTCCAAAATAAGCTTTTGCGTGGTCCCGACAAAGCAAAAAGTCCAAATGCATTATTCACTCCACTCTTTGGCAAGTAAAACATCAGCCGCAAAGAGACAAAGCTCACAGAACCAGTAGGAACGTATGCTTATAATTCAAAAATACCTCTAAGACCTATTATGCTCTCGGCAGTGCTCTTCCTTTGAAAGCAATGCAAAAACAGGGTAACATCATAAGGAGCAAACACCTTCCTTTCAAAAAGGTACATAGTCTTGCTTGACACGAAAAACCATTCTTGGTAAGTCAGACTGTTCTCACGAAAGAATATAATCAATCCTTTCTTTGAACCTTTTGGTCGTATGAATTTCTCAAAATCCTCTAGGATAACAAGTAGAATGCTAAGCAAGGATGGGAAGGCTGCAGCCTATGTGTTGATAAATGGATTGTGTTCAAATGATTACAACTATTTTTGAATCACTTGAAGTTGACAAGAACAAATGAAGATTTCTACAAAAAATCTACCATGGTAGGGAGGCAAGACTAATTCACTGAGTGAAGTGAATCACCTTTGTAATAAGTACACAAGGCTAAGCTCCAAGCAAGGAGAATGGTTGGGTCAGTTCCCTTATCCCTTTGGTTTGAAAATATAGCATCTACAAATCAAAGAATGATCAATTTAGTGTACAGAGTCAAAGATGCAGAAACTTAGAGACCCATGTAGACAATCGTCTTGCCAAAACCAAATTTTTCAAGACTTATTTACATGATTTCAAAAAAATTTTGAAAACTTGCAAGAAGATCAATATGAGGTAGAGTCTGTTTTATTGCACCTTCATTGCTAGATCAAACAAATTCCTGGTTTCATGGTACCAAGAAGGGAATCCAAGGCATTACAAACAAGTTAAAGATTTGAGCAACATGCCGTCCATTACGACTCATTGAGACAGATCATGTATAACTAGCTAGATAATACGTCTCAACAATTCCATCTTCTAAGTTAGGGAACTCGGCCTTTTTTCAAGATTCTTCAAAACAAGTCCAAAGTTCAGTATTAAAATTGCAAAAAGCATTTCAAGAGCTAAAGCCAATTTATCTAAATATCCAATTCAAAGTAACCCAATTTTGAGGGAACCACTATTCATTTCCTTGCCACATCTAATTTAATGATCAATTCTATTCCAATTCAAGAGGTGATGGGGTTCAATGCACAACTTATTATGTTTCTCAAGCTTTATAGGATTTCAAACTCGGATATTTTTCTCACAAGAAGTTTGCTTTGGTATTACTTATGCCAACCAATACATTACACTAACATTTCAAAGCTTGTGTTATTAACATAATAACTAATTAATCATTAAACCACATCATTCAATAGATGAAAGTTTTGATTGAACTTTTAGTCAATGTATGACTTGTTTAATGATAAAAAAAAACTATTCTCTTGTTATACTAATGAAATTTCTTAAAATATTTAGAATCATGCCACTCAAGGTTATCTAATTAAATCAATTAGAAACTTGACTCAAAAGTTTCAATGGAAATAATTGATGAAAATACAACTAATATTAAACAAAGAAGCTGGAGCACACCTTGGAGAAGTTATCTTTTAAGTCATTTTTATTTGACTTTAGAATATAAGAGCTAATGTTAAGGTTTTGAGAGCGAATTAAAAGGTTTACAAACTTGCTTTCTACTCATTTAGATAATCTTAAGGCATGCATTTAAATAAGACTTTATTATCTATAAAATTGTCTTAATAAAGATCAATAATGATAGGCTACTTTCATAAAACATGCCCAAAAAACTTGGAATATAAAATCTTAAAAAAGAAAATTGACTATATTGTATGACACATTACCCTTAATTTACACTACATTTTGTTTGACTAATAAACAAAGCAGGATTAAGAGAACAATACACAGTGAAAACTTGTTTTTCAAAATTTTTTGTCGATGTATTACACTTAATGTATAATACATGAAGTTCAAATACCTTCATACGTTGGGAAAATGGATGGTGACTAAAGTATTTAACTTGAACCCAAGGATCACGTATAATATGTTAATATTTAATGTATAATATATTTAGTTTAGTTGGGTCTAGGTGTTATAATTCAGAGTCAATTTAAACATTTTATATGATACATTATTATTTAATGAACAGTATAGTTAATAAAAATTAACACCTAATATACAATATAATCCTTGGAATGTTAAGTACGTTTAGTTCATTTTCTGTAACGACTAATTTAACCATATTTCAAGGTATTTGAAAATAATTTGATTGGAGTCATTTGAAGCCTTCTTAAAAATTTATAAAAGACTTCCAAACTTAGAGAAAAAATTAATGATTAATTAAAAATCCTTGAGAAGTATTTATACTTGAAGATTATCACTAAAAGCAAAAGAAAAGAACAAAGCTATAAATTTTTGAACATATTCTCAATTTTACTTAGCCATCTTTCAAATTGTCTCATTGAGCTAAATTGAAGTTTGTCACTATATTGTTTCAGCACGTTTTTAGTTTGTCTTTTGATATTATCATTGGTTTATAAGATTTTATATTTGTAAGGTTTTATATTAAATCTTTTTTCTTATTATTGAAACTTTGACTTTTGGTTTTACTTGATCTTTTGACTCTCTTGTAGGTTTTTTGGCTCAATGATTATAGTCTTTTGACCCAATTTGTAGGATCCTTTAACCTAATGTTTTATAGAATCATTTAACCCAATGTATGCAATCTCTTTTAGGCTACCGTGAGTTTTGTCCATCTTCTTTTGTGAAAGGTGTTTTCTAGTATTTGCCCAACTTTTTGGCTAAGGGTGGACATAGATTTGATTCTCAATTGAACCACCTAAAAATCTATTGTATCACATGTTTTATTATACTTTTCATATAAATCATTTAAAAGTTAACTAGAGTTTCTAAAATAAAATTTTATAAGTTCTTAAAAATCTTAAAAGAATTTTATTTTTTATTATTTACTTCGAGATTGAAATTTTCATAATTCATTTTTCTCGTGTAAATATTTAGTGCTCTTATTCCAACATTAGACATGCTACAAAAGTGAGTTAACAAGTTCAATGAATTCGAGACAAACTTCATTTCTTGTTCATTGTTGAAATCTCAGGTACTAAATGAATTTTTGATTGAAGGGAACTCTATCAATGTAGAGCCTTCTTGATTTGTAAACACCAAGCAATTGTTTATTGAGTACATAAGACTACTGTCATGTGGAATCAGATTCGTTCTCATCAATCCAAAGCAAGTCAAAATGAAATGAGTCATTCAAATTGTATTCCCTATCATTAGAAATCGAAGTATGAAGCCTTGGTAGCTAGTCTAAGAATAAAAGTGAAGTGCTTAAAGGTCTTTTATGATTCATAATAGGTAGTTAACCAAATCCATGGCTCATTTAAGACAAAAGATTCTATCCTAAAAGCATATCAACTATTAGTTTAGCCTAGCTTCCTAGAGTTCAAGCAAATACATTTGACCTAAGTTCCTCGATAGCAAAATCAAGAAGAGGGTTCACTTGCAAAGTACAAAGATATGATATTTCTCCTTTTAAGAGGTCAAATATCAAATTTCAAGATTATCACATGCATCAACTTGAGAGGCCCCATTGTTGTATGGATACAATCAAGGCGTATCTCAAATCAAGGATTCTTCCCTCTCAAAAATCTAATGCAAGAAGAATCAAATGTCAAGCCCAAAGGAATGTCCAATCAAAAAGCAACAGTTCAAAAAGTCCTATAATGAGCCCTTGTTTAAATTCATTCTTTGGAAGTTCAAGAATTCATTGAATCAATGCACTCACAAAAGTGTGGTGAATGTACATCTAGTTGTAGTCCAGCTATAAAGGTTATATATCAGGGATTTTTCTAGCCAACTATGTCGAAAGACATTACTCAGTTTCTACGAAGAAGCGTAGATTGTTGAATTCATAGTCTTCTTCTTTAATAGCTAGTAAACAAAATGAAAGTAATAACAACATCCTAAACCTTTTTAATGAGGGCATGGACTTCTTTATAGCCCATTCCCAATTATTAGAAGCAGAAGAAAAATTCTAATGGTTGTTGACTATTTACCTATGTGGATTATAACTAAGCCTCTTGTTAACCAGACTGCTATTAAAGTCAAAAACTTCTTATGGGATGATATCTTCAATAGATTTAAAATCACTTCAAATGAAGCTCAAACATGTCAAAATTCCTTCTTATGGGCCAATATCTTCAACTACAATGAACTAAGCATAACGACCATGAGAATGAACCATGTCATGTGTCATTATTTTAGAAATTTGTTGATATATGTTTTGATCTAACTAGATTTTGACTAAAATCTTGTAAGATGTCTATGTTTAACTTAGTTTTTTGTTGACCAAGAAAACTTTTAACTTATCATTCAGTATCACATCAATATCTTTAAAAATGGATGAAATAACTATTTTAACATGATTAACCTTGATTGATTCATTATTCCGCAAGTATGTCAAGCTAGGCTAGTGACATAAGGATGCACATATTTTTCATTTTTGAGCTACTTTGCCTTATCTCATTTTGATTCATTCATTTTGAATCAAACTTTGATTCAATTAGCCATTTGCTTGAGAAATGATCAAATCATTCTCAATTTTCAACTTTATTTCAAGATATCTTCAACTTAAACCTTCATTATTGTTTCATCATGTGAAATTCTCAAATAGCAAAATCCTTGTCTCCTTTCTTTATTGCCATTATCATTGTTTCAACATATCAAAGTCTTAAGAGGATTTGTCTTTGCATTCATTTCTTCCTATCTTCAACACTACTCTGCTGTGTGAAGATGTCGAGAAGCCTTGCGTTTAAATCTTCTCTTATGAAACTTAACTTTGTTGTTGTTCCATTATGTAAAGTTGAAATCCTATGATAACTCTAGATTGTTTAGTTCCATTCCCGTAGAATGACAACTAACAATCACAAACTAAAAGTTAACCAAATTCATCTTTATTATGTTCCAAGGTCAAACTCCTGCTCATTCTTTCCCATAGACTATGTCATTCGCACTTACAGACCAGCCCCATTCATCCATACCTCAAGAATTAGGTCTTATTAGATTTTCGTAAAACAATCATATATCTATAAAAACAATCACATGAAACAAGACAAAATTAAAATCAATTTATCAATAGATTTAAAAGAATACATCAACATTTATCCAAAACAAAAAAAAAAAATTATTTCTTTAAATTTCTTTTAGAGCCTCCTCAACTTTGTTAAGCTTTGGCTCCTTTATTACAATCTTAGGCTATAGTTTTAAATTTTTCCCAACAGATAAAGTAGTTAGCTCCCCATCATTCATGATCCCTCAAAGATGAACCATTGTTTTGGTGGCTAAGGATCCCTCCAACAAACATTTCATTTGCCAAGAATTCTTTTTCTATTCAAATTAGGATTATCATAAGAAGAGGGCTAATCTCACCTCAAACATGTTAGAGAAGGGCATTCATAAGAATTGTTTTTCGTGCTCATAATAAGAAGAGTTCTGACCTTTGTTGTTTCCACGATAAGTCAAGTGGTTGGCTAAACAACAAGAGCCTAAATCAATTGAAAGATACTATTCCAATCTAATGTTTTTGTAGTGTATGAAGTCAAATCCCCAAAGGGAACCCCTTTCCAAACATCTACCTTTCCCACAAGAAAGTATATTGGAAATTGAATGACAAGATATTGCCTATCCCATATTAAATGCATCATTATTTCGCATAAATATGAGATTTTTTCAATCCACTAAAAATGTCCTCCAAAGTTGGGGCATTTGGCTCATCTTGGACTTAAAAATCTCCAATAATTCATTCCATCTCCTCCAAAATGCCTTTATACGTTTCTTCAATTTCCTCCACGATTTTGTTGATCTAAATCTCTTTTTTTAAAAGAAAAATGGAGTCACTAATTCCTAAGCAATAAAATCAACTATGCAAGAGACATTGGATTGATGTCATGCCTTCTCTAATTTCTCCTAGTGAACCTCGACCTCAGCATGGCACTCAATCTTTAGCCTCAACTCTTCTTATTTAATAAACATGGACTATAGTCTAATTGATCGTCAATTGCAGCCATTTGCAATAAGACTATAACATGATTTTCCATTATATTTGCAGTTTATCATTTAACATCTTTGCCTAAGTAACCATGGTTCTCAACTCTTTCATTTTGAACTGTACATTCATGTCATTTAAGGATGTCACCAATGGCCAATAACACATCAAAAGATATTAATTGTTAGTAGATTTGTTAACAACAATATACATTCTTACAGTGATTTAAAGCATCGTAGATCAAGCCTGAAATCGAGATGGGAGCAGCAAGCACATTATCCCTAGGTAGCTGCTAGGCCTGGGTCAGCAATGCAACTCTCTTTAGTCCTTCGTTACTGTGGAGAATGACACTATTTAGACAGAATTTTATGAAGAATTCCTCCTCTTAGGGATGGTCGAGCACCAAATCCAGTCCTCTATCTTTTTCATTATTTTCTCTTCATGGTAGTTCACCAATGCGTGCACTCCACCTTTCTCAAGCCTTGAGGTCTGGTCCTCGAAGTTATCCCTTGATGACTCTCCATCTCTTCAGGCTCTAGCATCCTCTAAATCTGTAAGAAAGGTCATTAATAAGGGAATAACAAGTAACATAAGCATTCATAAACTTAACATGCATAATTTACCTCTTTCAAAGGAAGCTAAATCTTCTCCAAGGAAAATTAGGCCAATCAATGGTGCCTCATTGAGGTTGCCTCTGAAATAACATCCATCAAGAATTCAATGGATGTCAAGTGTATCTCCTTTTCGACCAACCTAGAGTCCTTAAGAACATATATGTCAACTCTTGTGACATAACCATGTTCATGACCAAGGGACTTGACAAGTGTTGGTCCAATGACATCTCTTCCTTGGGTCCTTTATTGAATCTAGAGAGATTTTTCATATATCTTCTTTGTCAAACTTTCCAAAGGGAGCAAAAGGAATCATTAATTGCTTGAGGACCTCTATTTACTTGGTATCCTCTTCTCACTCTCGAGGAATCATTTTCATCTTTTCAATGAAGAGAATAAGGCTCTAATCTTCTTCTCACAAGGCTTTAGGAGTCTTGGATGGAAGGATCAGCTTTCTCTTCTTCACAACCTTTTCTTTATGTGTCACTTTTGCTTATTGGTTCACTTTGGTCCTTCAATTAGAAGCCTAGTCCTCGATACAGACTCGATAAATTTGCTCGTTACCATTATTCTCAAGCCTTCATCTCGAAACACCCTCTTTGACCTTGTGTTTATCATCTAGCAGTGAAATTAGGAATCCCATTAGGGAAAAAGACCAAAAATTCATTTATGTAGGTATATAAAAGACACAAAAGCTTCTCTATTATAGTTGCTACAAAGAAAACTAGTTCCATTTGTCTTTGGGTAGTTAAAAAGGTCCTCCAACTTATGTTGAGACCTCACAATGAAGACATATTGTTACCTCTAATCGAGATACGAAGAAGGTAACTCAAAACATTTTCTCCCATCCATCTTGAAGTGGGCCGAACCAAGATAGGTGAGACTCTCCAATATCTTGAACATGGACAAAATATTTTCCTGACCACTTTATATTGGTCTTTTCCAAAATTTAATTAAAGAGTAGATTGTGGCCACTGGATTATGTGCTGCTTGAACTAGAATGATGCCAAAATAATCCATCAACCCAACAAAAAATTGCTAAAATGATGCAAAAGGAACATACAACAAAAAATTGTAAAAATGCAATCTCATTGCATCTGTTAGTAAAGGGACACCCCTTCGACAACAACATTTACAAGGAAAATGTAATCGCAATGAAAACCATGAGTTGACGAAGTTGACAAAGATACCAGTCTCAACAAAATAATCCACAATAGTTGAAAGATCTCCTTCTCAACAATGTTGAATGTGAACGAGTTCTCTCCTTAAGCCTTAGAGACCAGTCTCAAAGTGGTTTTTCTTTGGGGCCATGTATCAATATGCTTTGTTTGCATGGGCTTAAAAAAATAGGAAAACAAGAATGCATAAGTTGACAAAGAGCTGAATGAAAGTCCTAAGAAGGCCCCAAGAGTTTTCGTACCTATTCTTAAAAGATATCCATTGAAACTGTCAATCCTCTCGAAGAAAGAAAGGCAAAAAATACAATCATGAAAGAAAAAAGGATATATCTTATTATAAATATTCATCATTTTTATTAATTTGAAATTATGTAGATTTACAATAACAACATAAAGGATATTACTTAAGTAACCTCAAGAACTAGGTCATCAAAGGGCCTTCTTTAAGACTCTTTATTCTATTGAAGATATTCTTCAAGTTAGTTTTTCCTAAAAGCATCCTCAATGATGAAGAACTTAATAACTCTCAAAGTATAATTCTATTTTTACAATAAATAAAACACCATCCTTGAGGCCTCTAGTATGCTACAAAAACTTCCATAGTCTTATCAATATAATGGATAAGCTCACTTCATTAACAATTTTCTTTGAATCTACGATGAAGCTCCCTATTTTGTCAATTTCTTCTATCCAATTATAATTGATTGCTTTAGATAAATCCTTCAATAGCTTTATTTCGATCTCAAGAAAAGTTAGCCTTTCTTGATAGGAGATAACTTCATTGTCTAAGCCCTATTTTGAGCTCCTCAAAGTAGTATTCTCATTATATTAATATTTCGTAATTTTCTTTATCTTAACTAATATATTGCAAAGGAGTTTGTGAGAGAAACCAACAAGCACAATCATAGATAACAATCTTGAGGTCACTCAACCCCCTCAAATCTCCTCAAGATTTTGCCTAAGGTTTCCTTCAAATAGTTAAAAACTATAACCAAATATTAGAAGAAGTCTAAGTAGAAAAAATAATAATGCTTAGTGGAACATTATATTCCTTCATAATTATATTTGCATTTTCTTTTCGATAATTTGGATCCAAAAAGGGAGCCTTGATGTCCACAATTGAGATCTTAGTCAATTTGCATCTTTAATAGGATGACTAAAACCTCAACACTGTAGGAAGCATCCAATCCTATCTTCTTTTTTCTCTTCTTTTAGTCCACAAATTCATTCGAGACCTCAGCCACAACTTCCTCCCAAGGAAACTTATCCCTTCAAGTAGTGATAAAGAAAATAGTTCCATAAGCATCTTTGAGAATGCTATAGTGAATTGAAGAAAAAGAACACCAAAAAACTTCTTAAAAACTAGGACATTTTAGACTTCTTCATGGCATTAACAAAATTGGCCAAACTACTTATTATACTTCCCACCAATGGTAAAAAAAACTCTACCAAAAATTATGAAATTTGCTCTTTTGAAGTAGAATCTATGAAATTTTAAGAAAACTAAGAAGTTATGCAATTATAGGTTAGTTTGTTCTATCTTTGGCACTAATTTGGGGGTTTTTTCAGGCCCTAATTTTCTCTTAATCTCAATCTCTTCCCCTTTCCTCTTGAGGGATTCCTTTTTGATCAAAGGATCATCCTTAGACTCCACCATGGTGTTAAGTCAATCTATGGCAATGATCTTTTTTCCTAAAAGCTCAAAGACAGTTTGGTAATAGATTTTGCCCTAGCCATTTGAAGAAACACTCCTACCAATTTTCTCTATCAATTAAAGCTATATAAATAATTAATCAGAATGCTTTTCATATACACACTCGAGGGCATAAAGACAATTTTCATCACTTAATATATTATCAAGTGCATATATAACAACTCTCTATTACGATATTAATAATAATATGAAGAGTTTAGTGACCACATGCATATAAAAAATTTTATCAATCAAATCTTAATCGTTGATTCATGTGGTAATTATCAATGGTACAAAACCAACACCTTGAGCCAAGCCCAGTAGGACATATCCGTAAGGCCAGACCTTCGAAGCTAGTTGTTTGAGGCCCAACAATTTAAGACAGTTCAGCAACTAGAAGATGTTCATTTTCCATTAAAAACTATGAACCAAAGTGTATTAGATAGATACAAGACGTGGAATTCATATTAATCACCCAAGTTATAAAAATTTTAATATTTATAATTGATTCTACCATATTATCAATAATCAATCTCCTCGTCTTAATGGTTATAATTGATTTGGTCATATAATGAATGGTTGAGTTCCTACTTGGCAGTTATAACACAATCATGTCAATAAAAGACATGCATTAATCCCAATGGTTAAACTATTATGACCAAATGACAATTATAATTCTGTGTGAAAGTGAGATTTATGCTATCAATTTCCTCAACTATAACTACAACCTTAGGGTTTTAGTTCAAGGTAACTACTATGGCAACTACAACAAACTAATGGAAAATTAGTTAGTTGCTACCAATTCTTCTATCATCAAACCAATTCTATGGAGAGCTCTTTTCCTACTTCTCTCTTCTTATATTTTTACTTGGTTGATGTCTCCTATTTGTTTTTTTGATCATCCTTGACTTATGAGGATCCCAAACTTCCATTCACTCCCTTGGTTCTATAATATCTTTCTAAAATCTTAATAAAAGCGAGTTTTTGTTATACTCTTATGAATCCATAATTCGCATCTAAATATGAAAAGAATTTAGTGTTTGATATTTCCCAATGTGTTGTAAAATATGGTTAATTTAAATAAGAGAATGTAACCACTCTAGATACTTTTCTACAATCCTAATAATCCCCTCTAATTAAAAAAACTTGCACTCATGCTTCTTAACCATTCAGGTAAAACTCAATAGCTATTTGTTGGCTTCTGATTATTATCTACTATTTTTTTTTTATATAATAGTCCTACATTCCACCTCATTGCTAACTTATATGAAACTCAAAATAAAATTGTATCGCATTAAAGTCTCATATCATTCATTTCCTTGCATTTCTATTAAGGTTGAACAAGTTCTTCCTTCAGATTTTATTTTCATGTGTTGCATGTTGTTATTGGTTATTTTGCAGGATTCATTGAAGATTCTTATAATTTCTTAAAATATATTTGAACATTGCTTTATCATGATTAAGCAAGACAGACATTTCTTTTTTGCATTAATAAAGCATTTTTTTCCAGAAACCCTACAAAAATCCATCCTTTCTGCCATTATCGACATTTACTGCTTTGTTTATTAGACGTTTGAGTTCTAATGAAATAAGAACCCACATAACATTGCAGCCCCTCCCCTCCTTGATACCATCTCCAAATCATAAAACAACTCCCAACCAACCAAATTCCACTACCTGGCCTAAATAAATCCCCCATGAAAGAGGAAGAAGAAGAGGGGCAAAACAAATTGCATGAAGTATATTAGAAATAACATGAAGGGCCATAGTATGCAAGAAAAAATTAATCTGTATACTATCAAAAGTAAACATCAATTTATCAGGAATCAATCATTTTGTTAAAAGAATCTATTCAAAAACTTCCCGCTTTTTCTCCCCATAATTCCTCATTAAGGAATCCAAAAGCAGGCCAATTCCTAAAAAAATTTTGGAATTCCAATACCTAAAGAAAAATTTCAACCAACTCCAAACAGAATTGACTTTCTCAAAAACGAAAAACAAAGAATGAAAACAATGTCAAACCCTAACTTACAGAAGAAGGAATTCAGGAAATACGCCAGAAACATGATGAATGAAAAAAGCTACGAACACATTCCAGCTGCTCACTTGAATATAGATAATCTACATCCTGATCATCGAAGACAATGGCAGCCCGGAAGCCGGCAGCCTGCGCAGCCCTAACCTTACGATCGAAGCTACACTGGCCGCGCTCGATGAGAACGAAGCGGTCGCGGTTTGTCGAACCTAGTTTGTCCGAGGAGGAGTTGGTGTCAAGAGGCGAGCAGGCATCGAGAGGATTGGCAACAAGGAGAGAACCGCAAGCGCCGGATTCTTCGACGGGAATCGCGAAGCTTGCAGGCGCGTCGTTGAAGGTGAAAGAGAAGGACTCTCCGCGGAGGTGGACGTGGGCGGAGGACGAACGAAGAAAGTAGAGCAAGACAACAGAGCAGGCCAAGGCAGCGGCCGCGGTGCGTTTGGAGCTTTTTGAGAGAGAAGATGGACAATATTTCATCTCCGCATCGCTTCAGTTCGCTCGTTGTCTAATAAGTCTTTTTCTTCCTCTCTCTCTTTAGGATTCTGTCGCTCTCGCTCGTTCTCTCTCTCTCTCTCTCTCTCTCTCTCTCTCTCTCTCTCTCTATCGTTCTACTTGCAGTACGGCGGTCCGGCTGCAGCCGCGGCCCCTATAATAGTGGAGGAAACGACGATAGCGTTTCGCTGGGCGTATTACAGGCGGGCTGCGCACACACACACACACATATACATATATAATAAAATAAATTATTTAAAAATATTTATAATTCATATAAAACTTTTTGTGAATTTTTAAGTAATTTATAACAACATTTTTCAAATCAGTATTTTAAACTAACGAGGGCAATAAATAACGTTTTTATTAAAAGAGTTCAAATAGTGTTAAGGAATTATTTATTCACGAGACAGTGGTATAATTATTTATTTTTTATATAAAAAATAAATAATTATACATATTGTGCTAAAAAATATTGGTCCTTCTACTGATATGTAATTATACAAAGTTTTAAATCAAATTGAACAGCATTTAGACGTAACCCGAATTGATCAACAAAAAATCAAATTTATAACCCAAAAAAGAAACCTCATATTTTAATTTGATTTTTCGATCAAAATTAAACTTGGATGCACTTTTTTTCTTTAATGGAATCAATGTAAACTAATTTATTTATTTTTTATAATTGGTGGGAAAAAAAAGAAAATAATTCTGCAAATAAAAATATAAAATTTTATCGAAGGATTTTAAAAAAAGAAACACAATTCGCAATGGACCGAACAGAAACGTCGCGGTTAGCGAATAACGGAATTTATCCAAAAAAAAAAAAACTGGAAATGGGCCGCGTCGGGTCGAGCGGAGCTCTCTCCCTGTCGCCCCATAAAACGAAGCCGATCACAGATCTCTCCTCGGCGACAACATGAGCAACGTCAATCAAGTTCCTCCACCTCCTCATCCACCGCCGCCTCCGCTTCGGCCCGTTGGTACTCAAATTCCGCAAGGCGCATTCCAAATTTCAAACCCTTCCATTTCTTTCGACCTCTCGATCCCCATTTAGCATTTGGCTGATTTCTAGGGTTGTCGATTGCGAGCAGGTTATACGTCGGAGGGATATGCGAAGGAAGGGTACCCGCCACCGGCGTATCCCTTTCAGGGTTACGCACCACCAGGATACCCGTCGCCGGGGGTTTACCCACCTCCAGGGTCCTACCCTCCTCCGCCCGGGACCTATCCGCCTCCCGGCGCTTACGCTTCGCCCCATGCGTATCCGCCACATTACGCGCACCAGCCACCTCCGCCGCAGCGGAGCGGCGGTTCCTCCTTCGCTGAAGGCTGGTCAGTTTCTCCTCTCCCCCTCCCTTGTTCTTCAAGTTTTCCAAGTCCCCTTCCTCAAATTTTTCCCGGTTGAAACTTTGATCTGGCATTGTGTTGTCGATTGGAAAACTTCCACCGAATTCGGATCTGCAAATTGTTAGCAATCTTTAAGTATTCGCTACAAAATTTAAGTGTTTTGTTAGCATTTTTAGGTGTTTAAATATTTAAATAATTTTGAATTTTAAATTAAGAACAAAAATGGTGGATTAGTTGCTTTTGTTGCTTATAAAAAGATGTAGCTGTTGTTTTGTTGTTATCTATGAATGAAATAAAATTCATCGCTTGTCTTCCTGCACTTTAGGGTTTTTGCTGTCATTTTCAAGTTTCTCTCAAATACTCTCGAATGCAAGTTTGTTGTTTGTAATTTGAGATTTATTTTATTTCACTTTATTTCCATCATAGTGATATCAGAGCTTGAAGAACAAGAAGATCGAACGCTGTAGCGTCGAAGGGAGAAGAGTGTTTTTATTTAAAAACTTTGAAATTATGCAACAAACTGTTCCCAGAATGACGAATGACAATTATGATAATTGATGCATTCAATTTAAAGCCCTTATTGGCTCGCAAGACCTTTAGGAGATTGTTATCGATGGCTTTGATGAATCAAATGCTACTGAAGCGGAGAAGAAACTATAGAAAAAAATCAGAAAAAAGACAAAAAGTCATTGTTCTTGATATGTCATGGGCTTGATGAAGCCACTTTTGAGAAAGTTGCAAAAGCGACTACAAGCAATGAAGTTTGGAAAAAAAAACTCAACACAATCTTCAAAGGTGTTAAACGTTTGAATCGTGTACGTCTTCAAATTCTTAGAGGTGATTTTAAGCAGTCAAAGATGAATGGAAATGAGACTATCTCAGATTATGTGTCACGCTTGATTGCTAGTGAATTTGATGAAGAGAAATAGAGAACAAATTGACAATGTACGTGTGATCGAAAAAGTACTTCGTTCTTTAACTCCTATGTTTGAGCATGTGGTAACGACAATTGAAGAATCTAAAGATATAGGTAAATTATCTATTGAAGAGCTAATAAGTTCTTTACAAGTGCATAAGCAATGGCTAAAGAAAAGGGTTAAAATTACATCTATTAATCAAGCATTATAATCAAAACTGAATTTGAAAGAAGACAATACCTTGAAGAAAGAGAATTCAAATTCAAGGGAAAGAGGATGAGGTTCATATCGAGAACGTGGAAGAGGTTTTTAAAACATATCTCAACAGAAATTTAATCAATCTTACACTCAACACGGGCATGGAAGATGGAAGAAATAATACTTCTCGAGGTCGAGGACAAGGAAAAAATATTGAATATTACAATTGTCATAAGTTTGGTCATTATATTTCTGATTATTGGCATAAGAATAATCAATTAAACTATGCTGAAACATCACAAAAAGACTCAATATCTTTATTAGCTGAAAAAGATGGGAACGAAAGAGAAGATGTATGTTTTCTTGACTTAGGAGCAAGCAATCATATGTTTTCTCTTTCGTTACTCTCTTTTTCAGCCAATAAAAATATTGACTCTTCTTGTGATGTTTCAGCATAGTTTGATTGGTTATTCTTATGGCAACAATCAGAAGCATAATAACCAAACTTATGACAATTGTAATGTTCAATATTTCTTCATTTTGCTTGACCTCGAGAAGTATTATTTCTTCCAAATTGTGCTACTAGTCTTAGTAGGTTATATACACCAAGTGTTTCCCATTTTCATATATTTGGTTGTATTGCATATGCACAAGTACCTAATGCATTACGGAAGAAATTAAATGACAAAAGTGAAAAATACATATTCGTTGGGTATAGTGAGGAGTCAAAAGCCTACAAACTCTACAATCATTTAACAAAAAAGTGATTATTAGTCGCGATGTTGTGTTTGTAGAAGAAGAACTTGGAAATGGAAAGAAGAGAAGGATGATAAAACTATCACTTGGGCAAGAAAAAGAAATTCAAAATCAATAAGCACATGATTTGAATTATCCAACAAGTTCTTCTTCAAGAATAACTATTATGCAAAAGACAATACATCTTATTAACTCAAGCAAAAAAATAAAAAGTCTACAAGAGATATATGAGCAAACTACTGATTTTTTTAACTTATTTTATTATTTTGCTGATAATAAACCCATTTTTTTGATGAAGTAATGTAGGATATAAATTAGCAAAAGGTATGAATGAAGAAATAGAACCTATAAAAAAGAATGATATATTGGAGTTGGTTGATCTCCCTCAAAAGAAACCCATAAAAGTGAAATAGGTCTACAAGATCAAACATAAAACAGATAAAATAGTGGATAAAAATAAGGCAAGACTTGTGGCAAAAGGCTTTAAGCAAAAATATGGTATAGACTACAACAAGGTATTTGCTCCAGTTGTTCGATTTGATACAATGAAGTCGATTTTAGCACTTGTAGCGCATCATAAATGGAAGGTATGCCAACTTGATGTTAAATCTGTATTTTTGAATGGAGTTTTAGAAGAAGTATTTATTGATCAACCTAAATGTTACAAAATTATAAGTGATCCATATAAAGTCTATCGTTTGAAGAAGGCTTTATATGGATTAAAACAAGCACCAAGAGCATGGAATACCAAGATTGATGGATATCTTCAACAACAAGAATTTCAAAAATGCCCATTTGAGTATGCACTTTATATTAAGATAACAAACAATGATATTCTTATAGTTTGTCTTTATATAGATGATGTACTTTATACAGAAATTTTTTTTGAATTGTTTCAAAAATTCAAAAGAACTATGCAGCATGAATTTGACATGACAGATAATGGTGAAATATCATACTTCATTAGCTTAGAAGTGAAGCAAATGACAAATGGAATCCAAATCTCTCAAAGAAGGTATGCTATTAAACTACTAAAGAAGTTTAGAATAGAAGATTACAAATCAACAACAATACAACTTGATGTGAGAATGAAAATAACAAGAGAATGAGAAGGAAAAGATATTGACTTTACTTTGTTCAAAAGTCTTGTTGGTAGTCTTCATCATCTCACTATCACAAAGACCTGATATTCTGTATTCTGTTGGACTCATTAGTCAATATATGGAAAGTCCAAAAGAAACACATTTGATGGTTGCAAAAAGAATACTAAAGTATATTAAAGAGACACTTGATTATGGTTTATATTTCACTAACCAAAGTGGAACAAATTTATGTGACTACTCTGACAGTGATTGGGGAGGTAATATAGATGAAAGAAAGAATATAACTGGTTATTATTTCTTCTTAGGTTCATCAACATTTATGTGAAGATCAACTAAACAATATGTCATTGCTCTTTCATCTTGTGAAGTAGAGTATATTGTAGCTTTATCAATAATTTTTGAAGCAATTTGGTTACGAAATTTACTGCAGGAATTACATTTTCAACAAGAAGAGCCAACAACTATCTTTATTGACAATATGTCAGCCATCAAATTAGCAAAAAATCTAGTTCAAGATGGGAGAAGCAAGCATATCGAGATAATGTGTCATTTTCTTTGTGGTCGTGTCAATAAGGAGACTATAAGTCTAGTATATTATATTATTGAAGAACAAGTGACTGATATTTTCATTAAATTGCTTGGAGTGAAGAAGTTTGAATAATTACGAAATCAATTAGGTTTGAAGATACTTCAAGTATAAGAGAGAGTAATGTTAGTAAACTTTAAGTATTTGTTATATATTTTAAGTGTTTTATTAGTATTTTTAGATGTTTAAATATTTAAATAATTTTGAATTTTAAATTAGGAATAAAAAAAGATTAGTTGCTTTTGTTGCTTATAAAAAAGTGTAACTGTTGCTTTGTTGTTAAATATGAATGAAATAAAATTCATCACTGTTGTCTCCCCACACTTTAGGGTTTTCGCTGTTATTTTCAAATTTATCCCTAATACTCTCGAATACAAGTTTATTATTTGTAATTCGAGATCTATTTTATTTCATTTTATTTTCATCACAAATGAGATTTATTGGTATTTTGGCAGCTTGGCTGCCCTCTGCTGTTGCTGCCTTTTGGACGCTTGTTTCTAATGGGGGAGCCGTTCGAGCACAAAAAAATACAGCGACTTTGACAGTTTTTTGAAGATTTATAAAGGTGACTGTTTTTCCTTTTAGTTCATCTTCGTTCTTTGAAATCTCATTTTTTTTTATTATTATTATTTATTAGAAGAAGACGATGGAGGCACAGGTGATGGCCTGCTTGATACTGATTTGACCCGCTGTCTTGTGAGAAATGTATTTGTGGGCGTGCTACGGTTCTAAACGAATTATTATAGGAAATATATTTATTTATTTACAGGTCTTGGTATGAATTGTCATTTATTTTTTATTTAAAAAAATTAAAAATTATATTTTCTACTTAAGGAATAGAGATAGGGTGGCAAAATTAGAAAAACAAAATGATGGAAAAAGTTGACAGTGTTGTTTGATCTTTGATGTATATGGACTTTAATAAGATGTAAAATGTCTTTTTAAAAATTCTATAAACTATATTTTTTAAAAAATACTTTTTAATCTCAATTGTTATCATCCAATGAATACTTAATCAAGATTTGGAGTTTCATTTTTAATTTTAGCTTTAAAGTTTTTTTTGGACATAAATATTGATATTTTTGGTAATTTTTAGATTTGATTTTAGTTATAGTTTGAAATAATTATTTTTATAAACTTTAAAAATAATAAATATATTGAAATATTTAAATTATAAATTGAATTATTATGTTTATAATTAATAAAATATTTTATCAAATGAATATAATTTTAAACATAACATTATAATTCTAATTATATTACTTTGTCACATAGCAAAATTTTATTATTATTAAAATATTTGAAGTTTATTTTTATTTAATGTCAATTTTAATATTTTAAACATTCATCATCATCATTTTTTTTTCATAAAAAATCTAAAAACACAAATGCTTGTTTTTATGCCATGCTTTCTTATCTTACTTGCATGTTAAACATCCCTAATAAGCAACTAAAATGATTTCACATTTAAGTGCACAAAATCTTTATCTTCTTAAAACTCATATATGAAAATGATTTGGAAGAACCTCCATAACAAAAGTTTGAGTTTTACGGAGAGCATCCAAAACAATAATTTGATGGAGTTTGCTAGAAACTTTTGTTAAGGGAATGCATTGCTTGGCTAGCATTATTAAATTTAATTTAATTTTGGCATTAAAGCATTTTTTTCCTTAAAATCTTATCTTTTTGAAATGTTAATCATTTACCTTTCTCCTAAAAGATTTTTGTATGGTAGCTCTTAGTTTGGTTTTGTTCTTTATTGGAGACTACACTAATGACATCAAGACTAATTAAGAATCATATTTTTATCATAATTTTTTTCAATATTTTTAAATTATTTTTAGTTGTTTCTATATTATATTTGTGTGTACAAATTGGATCTATATATGTAATAGATATTTGTCATATATCTAGAGTATATGTACCTATTTAGTTGTATTTGGTTTATAAGGACTAAATGTACTTGATTTTGATGTCATTAAGATTTAGTTGTTCTAAATCAAAGGATGTCATAGCTCACCTTTCTAATGCATTAAGAGCTTATTTGGATATTTTTATAATGCCTCATGGCAACCATCAGTCTTTAAAGATGTGACATTATATGCAAAGGCAATAATGAGCTTAGTTGAATTTGTTTTATTAAGAGAAGTGTTAATGACTAATAACGGTAATTATACAACAATAACAAGTGAGTGTTTTTTATATTTTTGGCCCGAATTTAGGTTAGGGAAAAGCAATCACTAAGTTAAGAAAGACAAATTGCTAACTAACTAACTTAAGGCATAAGAAAAAAAATTAAAAAATAGAATTAAATAGGAATAATTAAAACAAATGCTTAGGAATCCTTAAAAAATGATTTGCCAAAGGTTTGATGGCTACAAAGAAGTTTACATGAACTTAATACTAAGTTTACATAATGGTTGAAAGTCATGGACAACTCTATGTAATAGTTTAACGAGAAAAGAAATAACAACAAATTTTGTCAAATCAAAATATGATGAAAATAAAACTTATTTAGGATTGATTAAAATATGTGTTTGCAAAATTTATCTTAATCCATGCACATGTATAGCTTTAATGACTATAATAAAATGAACTATACTTTTCTCTTAACTTTTTATTAATTGTTATATAAGTTAACACATAATTTTAGTAAAAACATAAAATAAGAAAGATACTACATAATAAGTGTTATAAAATCAGATCAAATCACAACAAATCAAATTTAAATAACACAGAGATTTATGTGAAAAACTCAAATAGAAAAAACCAAGGGAGAGCATGTGTAAAGAAATTTACTATAATTGAAGGTTATAATAGAGTTTTGGAGGAGGAAGAAAATTGCCTTTAAAATGGCCCAAAAATAGCTACAAAATCTTAAGTCAGTATAGCACATAGATAGATATTTTTGGGGCAAAACATTAAAAAAGTAAAATTATAAATATACCCTCATAACATTTGTTCATTTATTTCTTTCAAAGTTAGTTATCATATCCATCATATTTGATTGCATATTTTAAGATATACTTTATTTTTAATTTTGATATTCAAAATTCAAGTCAATATCAATAAATCTCCAGCTTGACTTGAATTTTCTTCTGAATTAAAGTCAATTGAAATAATGCAAAGCTTGGCTCTCTAAAATGTATCTCCATGAATCACATGACATTAGTCAAGTCTAAGCAAAGTTTGAACTTGATTGCTGAAAGTGTCTTTGTCATTATGTTAGTGGGGTTCTTCATAATGTTGATTTTTTAAATAGCTACATCCCATGCCTCAAACCAGTCACGAGTAAAATGATACCTAATAGTAATATATTTTTTCCTCTCATGAAATATCTGATCATTGGACAAGCATACAACACTCTAATTATCACAAAATATAGTGATCACCCTACAATCCCATTTAGCTCTCAAAATAAACCTTGTAGCTAAATAGCTTCCTTCATAGTATCAGTGATTACAATATACTCTATCATTATAGTGAATAAAGTAACTATACTCTACAAAACTGATCTCCAACTAACAACACAACCCCTAAGAGTGAAGACATATCTTATGAGAGATTTTCTTCTATCAGTCACATGCATAATATGAGTCAATATAACATTTTAGTCTTATTTTCTCCAAAATATAAACAAGTGTCAATATTATCACATAAGTATCTTAAAATCCATTTAATAGTCTCTTAGTATTGCTTTTCTAGATCTATCATGTACCTACTTATAACACAAACAGCATGTGCCAAATCATGATGAGTACAAACCATCGCATACATTAAACTATCAACAACATTCTTATAAGAAACATGTCACATGTATTCTTTCTCCCCCTTAATGTCTAGAAATAGATATAGCTTATTTCATCATAAATCTCTAAAGCACCTTCCTAATGTAGCCACTTTAAGATAAAAGAAATATCTTTTTCCTTCTTATCTCTCATGATCCCCATCCCAAGTATCTTTGTTGTTACCCTTAAGTCTTTCATATAAAACTTCTATTTGAAAATTTCTTTTAAGCCTTGTACATAAGTCTTCATATTTGATGTAATAAACATGTCATCCACATAGAGCAATAAGTACAAGAAAGATTCATCTTCATAAACAAAACTTTTAGGTTGTTTTATATATATCTCTTCTTCTAAGTTTTTATATAAGAAGTGTCTTGACATTTAGTTACTTAAACTCTAAATCATTCACAACAACCAAGCCAAGCAAAATTTTAATGGATTTGTGCTTTACCATAAGTGTAAAAACATGAATAAAATTAATACTTTTAATATGATTGTATCACTTGGCTACAACCTTGGCCTTGAACTTTTCTTCCTTAATACCTAAAATATCATACTTTTTCTTAAACACCTACTTGTATTTAATGGCATTCTTATCATCTAATCTTTGTAAATCTTAAGTTTTTTTTTCTTATGTAAGGACTCGATTTCTTTCTACATAACCAATAACTAATCTCTTGAGTTTTCATAAATAGTTATCTTAAATGCAAGGCTCACTACTTAAACTTGAGTCTTGAGCCATAGATAAAGCATATGCAACTAAATTAGTGTCTACATATCTCTTTGGAAGTCTGATCAGCCTTCTTTTTTGATCTCTTCTAATGATATATGATTGCCCTTCTTATGGGATTCGATCATCTTCAACAAGTTATGTATCTTTTGATAAGTCATCTAAATGAATCTCAATTTTTATACCATTTAGATTATTACTAATAGCATTATCATGAACAAAAGTGGATTGTTCAAAAGTATTTAAAATAAATCTTTTATCAAACACAATATCTCTACTAATTATTAATTTAGATTCAAAATGACACCAAAGTCTATAACATTTTGTTCCTCTTTGTCGAGCAAAACCAAGAAAGATATATTTCTTAGACTTAAGGTATAGTTTCCCTTCTCTATATGAGAATAAGCAACACAATTAAAACCTTTAACTAAAATAGTCAAAAGGTTTACCTCACAAATCTCTTCAGGTGTCTTCATGTCTAAGACTAAGTGCGATGAAATATTGATTAGATTATAGGCTATGAAACATGCTTCTGTCTAGAATAACTTTGAAAAACTTATAGTAAACAACATGTATTTAGCCCTCTCTAAAGTGATTAAATTATATCTCTTAGAGATAACATTTTGTTGAGAAATTCTTGCACAAGTTCTATACCTAATTATGTCTTCATTTTTTATAGAATTCATTGAATTCACTAGAACAAAACTCCAACCAATTATCAGTTTTAAGATACTTTATGAATTTTTTTATTTACTTCTCAATAAGTGTCTTTTATTGAAAAAAATTCTAAAACAATAGTAGATTTTTCTTTCGAAAAGAAAACTAATACTTTCCTAGAATAATCATCAATGAAAGTGAGCATGTATATGGCACGAACCTTAGAAGGCTACTGCGATGGATCTCATAAATCTGAATGAACATAATCTAAAGTCTCTTAGGTTCTATGTTGTCTAGGATTGAAAGTTGCTCTTTTATATTTACCCCTAATACACTACTCACAAAACTTTAGCTTTCTTATCATATCTCCAAATGAGAGGTCTCTTTTGCTTAGTTCAATTAAACCTCTCTTACTCATGTGTTCGAGTCATATATGACGTAGTCTTATAATATTATAATCTAAAATGGATGATACTACTATTGCTTTTTTCGTAGTAGATATTTTAAGAGTGTATAATTTATTGTTGGCCTTCTTCTCTTACATTATCACTAGAGAATTATGAACAACTTTTATAACTCAACCTTCTTTAATATATCAATAATTTTTACTATCAAGTGTGTAAAGAGAAATAAGATTTCTCTTTATGTTTGGAATGTGATTGATTTCACCAAGTGTGTGAATAAATCAATCAAACATTTTGATCCAAATTGTTCTAATATCAACAACTCTATATAATGCTTCATTGCTCATATTCATAACTCTATTTGTAACAGACTCATAAGTGATGAACCAATCCTTATTTAGTATCATATAGAAAGAGAAAAGTAAATCTGGAATCTATTTTGAATTTAAGGAATTTTCTAAATCTGATACAAGCATAATGTCTCCAATATATTCTTTCTCACTAATTATATTAGTTTCTCCTGATTTCTCAGATCTATAATCATCTTTCTTAATTTTTTTCTTTTCAATTTAAAGTAATTTATTTTTATGTGATCTTTTTTTTTGCAGTAGTTACAAATCAAATTTTTTATATTTAGACTTTGGTCTTCTTTTTTGCTTTGAATAAAAAAATCTCTATACTTCAATCGTCCTCTAACAACTTGACCTTACGATTTTGAAATTGACAGATCTTTGTCAAGCATTGTTTTCGACAACAAGGCCTATGAAATGTTCTCAAATGAAATCAAATATCAATCATAAAGTATTGAATCTCTCATATTGGTGTAAGAGGATGCCAGAGAATACAATATAAGTAGAGTAAGGTCTTCATCATCATACTTAACTTCAAACATCTCTAGATCTATAATATTCTCTTAAACTCATCCAAATGAGACTTGATATTTTTTCCTTTAATGAGATGGTACCTATACAAATGTTGCTTCAGAAAGAGTTCTTTTGGTAAACTCTTCATCATACAAAGAGTGACCAATCTAAGCCATTAAGCCACAGTTGTCTCTTCCTTCAGATGATCTTGTAGAATCTCATTCGACAAGTGTAACTAGATCTAGGTTTTTGTTTTTCAATCTTTACACTCTTTCTCTTCTATTTTTAGAGTTGATGTCAACTTCTTCATTTTGAGAAGGACATCGTCTAGATCTAACTACAACAAAATTTCTCACATCTTAACTTGCCATAGAGCAAACCGTGTGCTTTGATTTAACTTCTTGATGTCTTACTTCATGATTGCTAATCACTAAAATTCCAAAGAATCAACGAACATGACATTGATACTAATTTGTTATAAAATTAGATTAAATCATAAAAAAACAAATCTAAGCGACACATACATTTATATGGAAAACCTAAATGATAAAAATCATGAAAAAGCATGAGCAAAAAAATCACTATAATTAAAAGTTGCAAGTGAGTTTTGAAGGAAGAAAAAAACTGCCTTTAAAATAGCCTAAAAATGACAATAAATTCTAAAGCCAATACAGTATATATATATATAGATGAATTTAAGACAAAAGTTAAGTAAAATTATAAATATATTCTTATAACATCCCTTAATTTATTTCTTCCAAAGATAATTATCTTATATATCATATTTGATTACATATTTTAGGATATATTTTATTTTTAATTTTTGAAGTTTAGAATTCAAGATAATATCAACAATAAGTTTTCACACTACCAATTTTCATAATTTTTTAACCTTATTTGATGTAATTTTTAAGTAGAACATGGAGATTAAAAAACTTAATATTATTTTAGATAAGTCTTAAAAATCTTTTTTGAACTCACACAAACTTGAAATTAGCAAACGTGATGTAAATGGAACATTTAGATAACATATTCAAGATATTAAATTCTTATTTCTAACAACAATAAAAATAGAAATCTAGAAAGTGAAACTACCTTGGAAAAGCAAGCACTAAGCTCATAATTATCATACTTTGACTCCTTAAATTGCTTCAACAGTTTATCAAAGATCCCTAAATATATTTGGACATGATGATTCAATCCTTGATGTTTACCTTTGCAACACCTTTATATCACACATATGAAACAAGCCTCTTAAGTCACACAATAAAAAAGTGGAGATGAAAATCACACCAACTGCATAAGAATGGCTTAAACTATTGCATGCAACAAGAAACAACTTCATTCTCTTATTTGAACTAGTCACATGCTTTATACATGGTAGAGTTAATAACGGGATGGCACATTGATGATGGAGATGTGTAGGAACAAAAATGACATCAATACCAAATTGATGGATGGAGGTGTGAAGTAGCAAATTTTGTTGTAAAATTAAAAGATGATAGAAAAGGATATGACTCTAACATCAAATGATGTTGAGGTGGTTTAGCAATAAAATAATCAATCACTAATACAAAATAGTGATAGTAAAGGATGTGGCTCTGATATTAAATTGACAATGGAGATGTACATGAGCAGATATAGCTCAAACACCAAATTCATGTATGGAGATTTATAAGAGTTAATCAATCTTTGATACCAAAAGTAGTTATGGAGAAGCATAAGAGTAAATTCAACTCTAACACCAAAAAAGTGATGTAATGTGAGTCCATGAAAAAGTGAGTCACGTTGATTAGAGAGGAAGAAGTTTACAATGATGATATCGATGCAGTGAAACCAGGTAAATTTAGAACAAAACCTTGTGGGTATAAAAGAAGGTGTATCTTTTGTGAAAGCACACAATAAATCAATTTGACAGGCTCTTAAAATTCATAAAATCAAGAAGCAACTCTCTAATCATTCCATAAGAGTTTTAAATAGCTTTTGTAATACTAAATATATTCTATAAAACAAGTAGATATATAAAAGATAAAGTAAATGATAAACATATTTAATTTTGGATTAACCCAAATCCTAACAAACTCCATTCAAATTTAAATTTGAAAAAAGAGATAAAAAATTAAGAGGTATAAATATATTTCTAAATTCTTAAATTTGAAGAATCATAAAATCTTAATATTGAATCCTTAATTGTATTAATTTAAAATCAAACCTTTTTGGATTTAGATTTCTCTTTCACTAAATCTTTTATAATTATGACTAATTCCACAAAAGGTAAAGATATAATAATCTTAAATTATTGAGAAAAACTAAAAATGATAATATGTTTTGTTATTAACTTATTAAAGCCTAAATTAACTTGTTGACTTATTTGGAAACATTAACAATGCTTTTAGAGACATGCTTTTCTGCATCTGAGTTTTAATTGGGCTCTAAACTAGGCTTGCATCCAACATGATAAACTTTAATGGTAACCATCCTTTTGATATAACATGCCCTACATCACTCAAGTCAAATTTTTCAACATCTAAATTGATTCCTTGGTGTAATCTTACCATTTATGAGAAATTTGGCTTAATTATTTGACACAATTAAGTAAAATTATCTAATGTAGTTGGTGGACTACATGAGACAATTGGCATCAGTTAGTAACCTAACAATATGGTCTAATGATATTTTGTTGTGTTAAATTCTACCAACCATATGGTGCAATTATAATACCACATGATGAAGTTGAACTAATTAGAACAACCTAAAAGCTAATTTGACTTGACCCAAATTACCAAATAAATAAGATGACTAAAGACACAAAATATGCACCAAATAAAAATACATTAAAATACATAAAACTTATACTATATCTACATTGTGAAACTAGCCAATTGTCATCATGAAAATTAAGGTTATTTGTTATGTCAAGATGGTTTCCAAATCTCATAATTTGAGTCATCATTTTTATGGGCAATGTTTAGTACCACTAAATCTTTCTAACTGTCTATACTTTGGGTGTGTTGATGTATTAAGATCAAGGTTATTAAGTTATCTATAATGCTACATATGTGTCACATGTTTCAATCACAAGTGAACTATTTGGGGCTTAAGGTTAACCCATAGTTATTTGAAGTATTTTTTATATTTTTCAAGGGTATTTTAGATTGACCAATCTCATTTTCCTAACCTAAATCATAGGCCAATTTTTGGACTATAATGTTTAGTTGTGTTAGTTTAGACCAACCTAAGATAACTAAAATAGTTATAATAGTCGTCATATTTGATTAGACTAGCTAGAATACTTTACCAATGAGATCAATAAAACACCAAATGTTGCTAACAAATTATTGATCAATGTTATCAATAAGAAACCATACTATGTTATATAATTTAGCTACATTGTAGTATTAGTCTTTGTTGTTATATGTTACATTGCATGTTTTGGTATATTTTTGTAAGTTTTTTTATTATTTTTCAAGCTATGTATCTCTTATATAAGATTTCTAACCATTAAACATGTAATGAGGAAAGAATAAATATACATTTTGAGTTATTTTGAAACATGTAAAGAAGTTTATAACCATTATATCTTAAATCACTTAGGTGAGTATGATGATAAAATTTATCTTAAAATATTTTTAAAATCATCTATCATAATCTAACAACGCTATCTTATGATGTAAACAATAAAAATAACTAACATGCATGCCTATTACATAATATAAGTCAAAATGCCTCTACTACAAAACCAAAAAATATGACAATACAAAACTTCTCAAAACATGTCTCCCAAAAGTATAAAACTATGCTCACTTGCCACTTTATTCTTTCTCTTAGTATATTTATGTCATAACTTATAATATAAGTAATGAAATAAGCTTAACACAGCTTGATAAGAGATTCTCTTCATAAAAATAATATCTTAATATAAAATGATAAGAAAGTCTAATAATAAAGACATAATATTTATAAAAAAAAACTCATGTATATGCATATCTAAAATAAGAAAATGAATATCATGCGATGTATCATAAAGTATATACATAAACACATTGTGCATTTCATATTGTTACTATTATCATTTTTAGCACTATTTTTTAATCATTTTTTTATAATTTTTATTATTATCATATTTTTTAATATAAAATATCCAAAATTTTTAAATAATTATTATCCAATTTTCATATGATTCCAACTCTATTTGACATTTTATCATATTATATTTAAACCTTAGGCTGTAGACATATCATAACGGATCATCTATCTTAACAATGTAATATCTATACATCAAATCATGTAATATCACACAAGATATAGACGAATTATTTAAATAAATAAGTAATTATTTTTAAAGATTTTTTTTATATTAAATAAAAAAGCTTAAAAAGAGAGAAGAAAATAAAACATCATTTAAGGTGTAAACAAATATCAAATTTAATCATAAAAAATAGATTACAAGTCCTAAAATGTAGGACAAGAATTTAGAATATTGAAAAATTAATTATTTTGAATTTAATAAATTTTATGAAATTTATTATTTAAATCAGTCATAAAATGCAGGATTGAAGTTACAAAAAATATTATTATCTTAAGTTCTATAATTTTTAAGAGAAGAAAAAACTATTAAAATAATAAACAACATTAAAAAAATTATGAAAATTTTATGATAATATTTTACTAATAGTTATCAACACTAATTTTATGATAATTTAACTTGCTTCACCATAAATGGGTCTAAACTTATAGAGAAATTATTTTTATTTACTATTTATATTTTTTAATAATAACAATTACTAAAAAAATAAAATATATTTAAAACATTATGAAACTTTTATAAATTGTAGAATTTGAAGAATAGATTTTTTTATGATTGGTTGTTGAAGTTTTGTATACCATTTTGATAAAAAAATCTAGAAAGTTTAATTAGGCTCATGGTTTTTATTTAAACCTTAATAAAAATTCTATTTTTTCTAATTTTCTAAATCTCGAATAGGCAATGATGAAACCAAGTGACATCATAAAGGGATAATGAATAGATAGGAATGCTTGAATTAAATCATGAATAAAAAAGATGATGGGGTTGAGATGATTTTAAGAAGAGAAAGAGGAGAAACAATGATACCTTAAGTGGCTTTTAGACAAAAAAAAATATATAAAATGGGGGTCTGGAATCACGTATGAGAATTTTGAGATAGAAGTCCAATTGAGTTGTAGAAAAAAGGAGAAAAAATAGCAATTGCAATTATGAGAAGAACTTCTCTTCAAAATTCTTATTGTCATCAGAAATGTGAGTAAATATCCTAACAATTGAGCCAAGAAAAGGTGAAGGGAAAGACTTGATTTTGTCTTGTAAGCAAAATAAAATCAAACTATTTGGTATGAACTCAACAAATGGGAAAAATGTAGGTGATTTATGTACCTTAATGTTTTTGTTTAATGAATATAAGGATTTTAACTAGAAGCACTTATTTTGAAGAATTGAATTCATGTAAGATAACTTATATCTTGATTGGTACTTAATGAAATACATGATCACTTTTTAAGTTTTTGTAGAAAACTTAACCTAATTTTATTAGAAATTCTTAATTCTACCTTGATGTGGGTTATATTTATCATATTATTTATTTCATTCTAGATATGGATTTGATGCAAAAAAAATTTTAATTTGTGCTTATGTATATCAAATTGGGCAAGCACAATGGGTTGTTTTGGAAATATTGATTTAAATAAAACACTAAATATTGGTTTGAAAAGTGAATTTAAAAATGAGACTAAGATAAATCATCTAAAAAGAAAGGTCAAAGATCATATAACTTGAAAGGAGATCTTATTTGGGTATATCTCTATTATAGTCATAATACTTCTAGATGACATAATTATCCTGGTCAATTTAACTCATGATTAAAGACCTATTAAGGTAAAGCCCATGGTATAATCTGTAATGATCCAACTTATTTTGAAAATTGATATTTGAAATTCTATATAAATGATAAAACCTTAAAAATTAATTATAAAATAGAAATTCTATAAATTTAAATAGTTAGGTGATAAAAAAAACATTTGGTAATAAGAAAGTAAGCATTTTTCAATATTAACCTATATTGCATGGTTGTTATGCATTATGTTATACATTGTCATGTTTGTTGTTTATATTTTTTCTCATGTATGTTATGCAAGTCAACGTATGGCATGACCTCGCTTATATTGTTTTATATTATGTTATATAACAATGCCTGCTAAGCTTAGGTCAATTGGCTTAATCTATTTTAATTTATAACATTTCAGGTTATACAAATGCACTCCATAATAATGAAAGAAATGACAAGCAAGAGATGGTGACTTAGCACCCTATGGATTTCATTTAGTTTATCATAGACATCATGTATTAGATTTTAGGTTATTTGAGTTATGCTAGTAATATTGTTGTATAAGCAATTTGGATTGGAACATATATTAGCTTAATAACTTATATTTGTTATGGAATTTTTTTAATTAATATTAATTATAATAGATGTTTATTTATGTTGAAAAATGGTTTATTTTCTATTATCTTTTACTTATTCTATTATGATTAAAATTCAAAATAGAGGTTTGATTGTTTTACAATAATTTTATTTAGATTTTCAAATCAAGAGATTTTTATTTAAAAATGTTATAAAATTAGTAATATCACATATTGTATTATTTTGTTCCTCTAATTAATAAAAGAAAAAGAAAGAATAAGATAAATAAGGAATGATAAGAAGAAGGACAATCAAATTTAATGACATAGTATATAATTTAATGGTATGATATATTATATTATTTCATTCTAAATGAAATGGAGAATGTCTCGACAATACTCTAAATAAAATGAAAAATATCTCAACAATAATATCAGAGTAGTTAAATACCTAGGAAGAATTATAAGAATTAGACAAGCATAAGATACAAAATATAAAAATGGATGAACCTAGGACTGCATAAATCTAGGGTATAATAACTTAGAAAAATGGACAACCTAGGTGTTTGAAGAAGGGTAGACATTATAATGGGAACATATGCACTTATTTTATATGAACTATATTTTTGGTGATTGCTATGTGTATCCAAATTAGAATGCAAACCATGTACGAAAACTTTGAAAAAAAATATAATAATTGAAATTGCTAAAAACAAGTTTCATGTATGGTATCTAAAAGGTCATGTGTGATAAGTGAAGTAAAATAACTCAATTAAAATGAAGAATAACAAATGATACATAATAATTAACATATTATATTTTAGGCTATCATGTATGATACCTCCACTCAAACCTACAATATGTCTAGGTTAAGGCTTTGAACCAAAAACAATGTATAATACTTCAACTTTGTAAATGGACCAATGAAAATTTTTCTAACATCCTAAATGTGATAAAAAATTAGTTTTTATAATTATTTATAATATTTAAAATTTGATTCAAATTTTTTATTTTTAAAAAGTAGGCATGACATTGCAAAAAATGATGAGAGCCATAAAAATAATTACAAATTAGTAAAACCTCAATAACACCAAGTTAAAGAAAATTAGAGTTTTATAAGTAATAAAATAGAATATCATAACTTTATTTAATTAAATAATCAATTAAGTTATAAGTTTTGGCTTGTCTAGAAAATTATAAAAATAATAAACTCATAAAATTATTAAATTGTGTTAAGACAAAGTCTATAAAGATATTCATGATAGAATTTTATTAACATAAAAAAATTATAGATATTATACTTCTATGCACTTCACTTGTGATATAACCAAACATTTAAATTTTTCTTATAATACACTAGAATATTTAACAAAAAAATCTCGTGTTCGATTTTTAAGGATCTTACTTGTAATCGAAGTTATTTAACCTAATTCTTAGACAATTTGTATTTAAAAAAGAACCACATGCCATGAACTTTTGCACATCAAAGCACTAGACAAAATTTTCTAGCTTGAGTATTGATTATTTGTAAGCATTTCTCATCAACAAGGTTATTTTTATTTTCAAAAAATCCTTATTTTAAGAGCTATATGCTTTAAGAATTTTATACATATCTCTTTGCATTGATCTTTTGTGAACTTTCTCATCATCAAGTTTTATAGAGTATAACATGACCTTGATCTACCACAACTGGAAGTTTTGAAGCAAAATGGGTCTCTTAGTAACGATTGCATGCTATGTAATAAGTCAATATTCTCGTTTCAATAAAATATTGATGTAATGTATAAAAAAATATATCAAGAAAAAATGGATTTAGAATCTATTTTAAATATTTTGTTACATAAATATCAAATAAAAAATAATCACACATATATATAAATAAAATAATTTATATTATTCATTCAAAAATATTGTTTACACCCACGACACTGATTCAAATTCAATATATAAAAAATAGAGTTACAAAATAACAAGGATGATCAGATAATAATCAAAAGTATTTATACACTTAGTCTGAGCTAAAAGATTGAGAAAGATATAATTGAATGCATTTATAATTGTTCATAAAAAAATAAAATTTTTAAAATAATCTTTAATTAAAAAAAATTTAATCTTCTCTAAAAAATGGATATAATCAAATTATCAATAACAAATATAATAAAGTTTTAAACTCACTAGAATTCAAGACATATATTCAATAATGAATTTTATATTTTTTTAAGTCAATATATATTCAACTTTAGTTGAAAATATTGCATGAATTAACTTGCCTATTAAGTTGTATATCCAAAGCTTTTAATCTCGAGAGTTTATTGTTTGAGCTACAATTATGATGATAAGAAGATAAAGCATTTAGTGCTTTTGTACATTATGTCTTATGAAAAATAGATAGTACAATAAAAACATAACTTGAGACAATCACATGTGGGTACATAGGTTGAAAGCAGCGTTTATGAATCATTTACAATCCTCCATGTGGACTGTGCTCAGTTTATGAAACATGATTTAAATGATCATAAAAGAAGAGATGTCTTATACAGAATGTGTACAAAAATAAAGAAATATTATAAGTGATTTGAAATGAAATTATATTTCATATAGTTTCATTGGTGATCAACAATTAGAATTCAAGATCCCTTAATGAACAATTAGAAATCAATAACTATTAATTTAAACTTTTTATTAAAATCATCTAAATTCTGTATTGAAATCAATCTCGATTTCTCTTACTATTGAATTGTGCAATCTTTAAAATAATCCATTTTTGAGAAATATAGTTCTTTTATAGCACAACTCCTTGATTTGTGAAACATAACTTTGTTTATTATTAAGATAATGTGACCTTTAAAACAATTTATTAGAATCATACTTTTAAGAATAAATGGCAATTAAGGTTATGTGACATTTAACATTTTGTGAGATATCACAAATTAGCATTGTTTTTAGTTTTTATTATATTAATTTGAATTTTCTTTGTAATAATAATGACTATGATTTTAAAAGTATCCTAATTTAACAAGTTGTATATCATCAATTTTGGGATAGAATTTCTTAAGAACATTGGATTTCAAAAGACTTTCTTTAGGATTGAGAATATGTAACTTTTCAAATCATTGGATTTCATGAGTTATAAATTATATAAATTTGAAAAAAAATTTATGACAAGGGTATTCATTTTTTGTAGACTTTTCTTATCATCAAATACAATATCCTCAAATCTCTAATACCATATACAAGTCAAACTATCTAAGAAAGCATGTTAAATTATTTTAAAAAATAACATATTTTCAAGTATAAAAATAAATATATTTTTTAATAGAGATTATCGAGATTAGTCTAACAATACTTATTTTATCTCAGTCAAAGTTTATTTAAAATTATTATATTTTTTTTAAGTTTTTTAAATAAAATAAGTAATTGAATTAATTTTATAAATTGATAAATTATGTATTAATTAGTAATAAGAATCCCTATTTTGGGATTTTTCCAGAAAAGATCTTGAATACTATCTTTTCCTCATCACCCATTATTGAATCTCAGAATTCCCCTCTTCCCAGTGACAAGGAGTAGTACATTATCAATTTTTGATGGGATCGTTGCAAAGAGTGAGAGATCAAACAAAGTGAACTTAGCAATGAGGATCTTGTGAGTCCTTAAATTAAGAAACTATATTTGTTTTTTTACTATTTAGCTTTTGATTTCCCTTATCTTTGGTAAGGATTATTAGTCTTGTTTTGTGGTTGATTTGAGGGAGAATGTCAATCAGTTGAAACATTAGAGCCCAAGAATAGTTTAACGAGAAAGGTGGGAATTGGAAGGAAAAAGCCAAAAATTAGGGTTTGGTAAGAAAGCTAGTTGAGTGATCTAAAGCTTTACCAACAAAGTTGTTCAACGAGTTTTTCGAAAATCTTAAACAACTATACTTTATAATAGGAGATTTTCTTTCATAAAAAAAGCATTGGAGTATTTGGATAGGTTAAACTTGAGGAGTGTAAAATTGTTAAGAGCAATTGAGGAGTATATATATATATAATAGTATTGTTTTTATTTTATATTAATTCATAAGCTATTTAAGTAGACATCATGTTAAATGAATAAAATGAATGTTTATTGTGATAGTTAGCATGATTATGGAATACATGAACTTGAGATGAGTATTATAAGATTATTATAAAAAATAAAAAAAAAGAGATATAATAACTTGTTAATTAGATGCATGTAAAATAAAGAATTTAAATTATCACTTAAAATAGATATAATGACTAATTAATCATAATTGGGTTGTGCTATTTAATTAGTGAGTAGTGTCTAGTAGGTCATGATCGAGATTTATCATCGTCATAGTGATTAATGACTAGTAAACCACATGATCGAGATTTATCATAATCATAACAACTTATGGATAATAGGAAACATGATAAAGATTTATAGCTATTATAATAGCTAACGGCCAATATGTTGCATGATTGACATTTACGACCATTGCTTCTAATGGTCGATGGGTCACATTATTAAGATTTAAAGTTATACAGTGGCTAATGACTAGTGGGCCACATAATTGAGATTTATCACTATCATAGAGACAAGTGGATCACATGATTGAGATTTAACACTATATAACACCTATTAAATAATAAGTTGTATGATAATGTTTTTAATGACAATGATTGCTCTCCCAACTTAAGTAAAAATGATGTTGTTTAGAAAAGAAATAAAAACAAATAAGAGATTACATGTGTATGTTATTTTCATATGGTTATGACATATATTTACATAGTATGTTATGCTTTCTATTATTTAGCTTAATGAGATTATGATTATTTATTTTTTTGATTGATACATGTCTCTTATTTTACATTTAATACTTGGTAGATGTTGCCTATTAAGCTAGTGACATTTAGCTCAACTTATTATTTTGGCACTGATATTTTATGAGAGTCAAAATCAAAGTGTAATGATGAACAAGCAAAGAAAATAATTTTATAAAAAGAAATGGTTTTGTAAAAGCTTTATATATAGACTCAAATTGCAGTTGTTCTTAATTTCTTTCATATACACATGCATTTAAGAAGAAGAGAGTCGAAAAGTAAGATAAGAAAAAAAGATCAAGAGATTGAAAAAATATCAGTAGAGATGACTATGTCAATTATGCTATCATCAAACATGGACTCATAAGTAATACTATTAATTCAAAAAATATAAGTATTATTAGAGATAATTTTAATAAAAATAATATTAAAATCTCAATTTGTCCTTATGATGGATCCAAAAGATAATCTACCAGAAGAAAATACACTTAATAAAAGAAACTCATGATTGAGAATTAATCTAAGGGTAATTAAAGATGATGATAATGATGACATCATCAATCTTACCCCTTTTATATTTAGGAATGTCATTTTAAGGTGGAAGTTATATTTGATTTTTCTATTTATGATTGTACAATAAATGTAAAAAATTAGATCCCTAATTATAATAACTAGAGATATTTTTGTTTATAAGATTATTTATCAAATGATAAAGTGACATATGCTAAATTAAAAATGACAAGTCATGCGTTAACTCAGTAGAATACTTATTTAAGAATGGGTATAGTTGAGAAAATAAGATTAAGTAAGATTAAAAAAAATTAGAGAAGAATTTAATTCCATAGGTTACATAAAGGAAATGTGAAGAAAGTGGAATAGCTTGCAATATCGACAATGATATATTAGAGAGAAATATTGATCAGGAGATCAACTACGGGTTCATTAAATCATAAAAAAATTCATAATTAAAAAAGAATCAAGGGAGAATACAAAAATATAGAAAGCATCAAGCTTATACGATGACACCCATGCATGAGCTTGTTGCATGCTTGTTAGAGCATGCATTGTAGTGAATAGGTAATGCATTTGTGTATGGAAGCAATGGTGCACTCACAGGAAGGTGCAATGCATGTAGTACATCTGTGCATGTGCACAGACATGCAAGATCAAAGCACATCCACAACATTTTCCACGATTTGGTTACTCATCGTACACATCTGTCACTTGTGTGTGCGAAGTGGAACATACTACTACACATGGTAGATATACTTACCATGCCATGTAGAAGGCACCAACGACTGAGGTGCATTACACAAACATGAATAATAGCTACATTATTGAATAAAAGTAGGGGCACCAAAGTCCATGCACGTATAGTAGCATGTGCCTAATCAAATGGACACTTACTATGTAGATTTTTATGACAAAGAATTTTCTTCAAAAAATGCCTATAGAACTTATTAAAAATAAAGTAATATATATTTTATAATAAAATATTATATCCAAAGATTTATAAAAAGAAGGAAGGATGGTGAATAACGGTATTCTAATATTTGAAAAAAACTTCTCTCTTCCTTTCTACTTTAGTTCTTTTGTCCTTCTTCAATTCAATTGTATGACTCTAAAAACAAAGTATTATTAAGGGTTTGGATTGAGACACATCACAGATAGATCAAATATACAATAAAATTTTATTGACAAGTCATAAATTTAAGAACATCCAATAATGACACAAAGGCATTATCAATATTCATTATAGGTATATGATATCTTATTACAACTAAATAAACTATATTCTCCACTCAATCTTTAACAAAACCAAGTACATCTGTGATTGTTATTTAAAAAAATGGTACAAAAGGAAAAAAGGATAAAATATCAGAAAGTTTAAGTACAAGTCTAGAAACTTGTAATAAATGGAAGAGTATTATTCAATAAAATATGTTATGATAACAACTACCAATACTTCTTCTCTTAAAAGAACTCAAAAGTATTGTAATCATTGCAAGAAAATAGGACACATATAATAAAAGCTCTAAAAAATTAAATCCTAAATTATTTCTAGAAAATTTGAAGAAAGACATAAAAGTTAAAGTATTAATTACAACTAAAGCTAAAAGGGTACTTGAAACCCCACTTCATATTGATAAAGCTCATCTCTTTAAACTCTTCATCATCTACATTCAAATGAAGATATAGTTTGTTAGTGTTATTATTAACTTTGAAAGAATCTAATATCAAATAATCTTATAAAGAGATTAAACTTAGAGATTATATCATATCTAATACCTTATTTCTTGGGATGGATTAATAAAGACACTAAGACAAGTGTCAAAAATAATCTAAGATAAACTTTATCATCACCAAAGAATATATTAATAAGATTATTTGTGAAATAAAATCTCTAAATGCATATAAAATTATATTAAGGAACCTATACATATAGAATCGAGATGTCATATATTATCGATGAGCACAATGGTATTGGTTCATAAATGATAGATAGAACATCCTTTTAGCACGAGACAAAGAAGCATTAACAAGAGACATTGTTAATGTAAGTGAAGATGCTAGTGAACATTTAATAAAATGATAAGTTACTTACAACTAAGTCAAAGAAACTAATTGATGAGACTAATGCAAGTATTAACCTCCTCAATTTAATTAAAAAGAAAACAAAATTTAATCTTATAAATAATCAATTTATCATTGAAAAAGAAGATTTAATGGGTCTCAAATCACAAAAAAAGAACAGGACTATCACTAAGAGAGCAATTATATGTTTATTTAATCATTAAGCAGTCCATGATTAAGAAGGAATCAAAATAGGAGACATGATAAAAAGTCATTGAGTGCAACATGATGGTGACACTTGTGCATGTGCAGCATTACACAAGCCAAGTTGTTAGGGCCTAACAATGTACATGGAATCCATAGTCACACATGAAACACATGTCATGGTAGGTACATAGGCGCACAATCTATGCATAGTGTACATGTATGTAGTGGTTCATAAGCATACAATACACATGCATGTAGCTATATCTATGTACACTGTTGAGTGCCTCAACATATGCAAATCTTTCATAGTAATAGCATTTGATCAAAATTCATGAAACTTGTAGAAAATAAAAACATATATATTTTTTATAATAAATATTATATTCAAATATTTATAAAAAGGTGGAAAATAGTGAATGATCACTTTCTTAACATTCTTAACATTTTGGTTAAAATATTCTCTCTAAATTTTGTTATTTATTCTGTGTCACTATAATTTAGAAGTAAGGTTTACTATCAAGGGCTTATAGTGCGATGCCCTGCAAATGAATCAAATGATTTATTAAAAGATTATGAGTTTTTTAGATTTATTTTCATGTAGAGAACTAGCGAAAGTTCCTTGACTAACAGAGCAATATCAAAGTATAAGAAAAGCAATAAAAAACTTTAAAAAAAGAAAATGATCTAATTATCCAAGTAGAAGTGGATTTGAAGTTAAAAAGCATAGGATTATTGAAACAAGGTTGCAATCTTATATAACTCCTATAGAATCAAAGGTCAGCCAAAAACCTCAGTGCAAAATTTGTATCAATTATCATTATGGAGAGTGTTGTAGAGAAAGAATGATTTCTAATGCTTTAAATGTTAATATTATGCAACATAAGCATACATTGTCCAAATAATATGGAGGGAAAGGAAAACCACCATGTGAGCAATGGATTGAAAAATAATGAGCCTTAGTAATACATCACTTGTTTCATATAAAACAAGTTGTAGGAATGCTTTTATAGTTCTAAAATTAGATTACACAACCTTGAATTTTCGTTATCATTAAAAAAAAGTTTACTACATCTCTTAATATCATCATAGATACTCTTTTGCTATATAATACACTTGTAGTAGTATTATTTGATTACATTATATCATATTTTATCATAGTAATTGATTGGAGTGTAAGATTATTAGTAGAATTGTTTGCATAATTAAACAATCTTTCAATGAAATTACCTACAAGTGAAGTAAAAGTGGACAAATATAACAAACAAAATATGTAATTAATAGGAGACTTTTTGAATCTCAATTAATTATTATAAATCTATTAGAATTTGATATCATCTTATGTATGTATTATCTAGTATCTCATTAGGCATTAAAGACTATTACAAGAAGAAATTAATGATCAATATAAGTGATGGCACTGATGTGGCCTATTTTGATTAGGCCAAGAAAGTGCCTATAATATATCTTCTTAAGGATGAAGGATTGGTAAGAAAAAAAAATGTGAGTTGTCCAACCTTGTAGTTGGTAAAATTATAAAATTTTACAATTTCCAATATTGAGCTAAGACTTATTATTGCATGATATGTTGAACTTGAAATACAAAAAATTTGACTAGTAATAAAGTTAGAAACAAAAAATAAGAAAACTTTTAAGGTAGATATTCTAACATAAACACTATATATGTATTCATGATTTAATATTGATTAATATAAATATGACCTAATAAACAAATCTTAGATAGAGCATGTGATGTTTAGTATATTATTATTATATTTTATTTATTAACTATGCAAGAAATAGTACTTACAACTAGATGTATGATTTGTTTATCTATGTATTAATTGATGTATTATTGTGTCGATTTAATAGCATGATGTAATTATATAAGTATAATACTTCATGTGCAATTACAATTACATACATCTAATTAAATATTATAAAATTTATAAAATAATTAATTGAACTCAATGATTGATGAATTCATTAATTTAAAATAAGTTATTTTTTATAACTAGTAACTAATATGTTATAAGATTGAGATTTATCACTATGAGATGGTTAATGACTAATGTGTCATATTATCGAGATATATCATTATGATAATGGCCACTGTGTCACTTGATTTAGATTTATTATCATGAGACAACCAATACTAGTGTATCACACGATTGAGATTTGTTACAAAATTATGATCATTAAAATATTAAAAGACTCGGTATGTTTATGCATAAAAATATAGTATGAATAATTAATAAATGAGGCTCTTATTTTCATTAAGTAAATTGAAAAAGATAAGGACTAATTAATCCAAAAGAGTGTGAGCAATAGTATTACTATATCATTTACTCAGTTCAGTAAAATAAGTGCCAATAAACAAGATCATATTAAGAAAAATAAATAAATAAGAAATTATTTATATTTTTTATTTGTTTCTAGAGTCATGGCATGTTTTTTTAAAATATATCATGTTTCTTACTATATTTTTAATTGTACATACTCTAGTTTTTTATTTGTTTAATTTGACCTATGTGATTGAAATCATGTATGTGGTTATTCCAAATATTTTTTATTTAAATATTTATTTATTATTAAAGGTCATCACTTAATCCTAAGTTGGTTAGCTTTATCTTATCTTTTGGACTAAATTTTCATTTATATTAGAACCACAATAATAAAACAATCACCCACAATAAATACCTATAAGAATAAAACATTTTATACAAAAAGAATTGTAAATTGTATTATATCTAATATTGTACCTATTATTTGAATTTAGATGTAATAAATAAAAACAAACTATAAAACTAAGAATTATGGTTATAAAACTATATGGATAGTTATGAATAATATTAAGATGTGATGTGTGCGTTTGTGTATATATATATATATATACCTAATTATAATATTATATTTATTATTATATATATTATATTGATGTAATTATAAATTAAAAAAATAAATAAAATAGATAAGATATTTTATTCATTTGAAATCTAAAAATTAAAAAAAAATAAAGATATCAAGGGAATGGAGTTTAATAATTAGAAAAAATTGAGTTACGACGAGCAGGGTTGTCACACTAGATATGGTCATTTGGAGTTTCTTATATTGCTATTTAGATTAACAAATGCTCTAGCAACCTTCATGGGCTTAATAAACATTGTGTTTGAGTAATTATTATATTAGTTTATTATTATTTTTATTAACAACATATTAATCTACTCTAATGATGAGCCAGAGCATGAGAAACTTTTACATCTAATATTATTAAGTTTATGAGAACATGAATTGTAAGCCAAGTTTTGAAAATGTAGCTTATGGCTAAATAATGTATTAGTCTTAAGGTATGTAATTGGCACAATCCCTATTGATTCATAAAATGTAATAACTATTATAGAATGCCTCAGGCTTACAAATGTGATTAAAGAGAAAAATTTTCTTGGTTCAACAATATGTTATCAAAAATTTATCAAACGATTTTATCAAATTGTAATATCATTGACAAGATTAAAATAAAAGTTGATCGCAACACCTATCCTAACATTATTTAAACGAGATATTGAAGATGAGGATTAATTGAAGTGTCTAATATTAACAATTCAATTTAAAAATTTTCCTTTGATTTTCATATTCTCATTATTATACTTATCTAGTTTGATCATTTTTTTATAACAAATTTAATCATAGGTAGATTAATTAAAGTGAATTATTTTATTATCTCTCATTTCAATTGATATAATAAGAGAATGAGATGCCACATAGTAAAAAGAACTTCCATAGATAAATTTTGCATTAATAATGTACTCGTTATCACATCTAAATATGTTCGAACATTTCTTTACATAATTGCATAGATTCATTGTTGTGTCATTAAGGTTGGATTTGTGGGAGCTTGCACTTTACCTTTGACTAAAGTTTATTATCTAGGTCATCTAGTAGTAGAACCTACAAGGATGTGTACTCTACCATTAGCATCATTATCTCTTATAGATCTTTCCATAACCCATGGACATTCTTTAGCAAAGTGTCTAACTTAATTATATGAAAAATATGTTATAGTGTCATTTTTGTTACATTTTCTATTTTTATAATCATATTTGCCATAAGTTTTTCTTTTAAGCTTTTCTCCATATCTTGAACTCATAGATGATTTTGATATTTGCATCCTAAACTAGATGTCATTGCCTTTTTAAACTTTTGCCTTTGAAATGAAAATGATTTATTTCTTTTTCTTGATTCCTTTTTCGCTTCGATAGTGATTTGGACTTACTTTATTCACCAAGTAATCTTCTCTAATTCTTTGTATGAAGAGAACTACATTAGTATTATAACATTTCTTTTTGACTCTCTCATTCCCTTTGTCAACTTATAGCACTTTTGGGCTTCTATTGTCACCATTTCAGTCCATGATAAAGCAGAAAATCTTTGTTCGTATTCTACGATTGGTAATCTCTATTGTAATTGCTTTGTTAATTCATCAGGCTTCTTGTCCCTACTTAGGTTTTAGGCATACTATTCTTAGACAGCTTGATGAAACTCTCTACAATATATCTCTAAGTTGGTTCTACCGTCAAACTAAGTCTTTGTTGTCCACTCCCCAATGGTCGATAAAGTGTGGTGGTTTAAGTTTCTAAAATTATTCCATCAATCAATTTATTATATACTATCTATCTCTCTTTAGGCTTGTATTCCAATAGCCATAATATTATTTGATCATTTTCCTTTTTGGATAGCTCCTCCTTTTCCAATTCATTGTTTGTTTTAATCGTTCTCTCATTGGATAGATCTAGATTTCTAGAATCTATTCTATTATATAGCCAAATTTGTCTTGTATATAAATATATTTGTGTGCGAGTGTGTATTATGACAACATTTAATAATAAATGTCAACATAAAATAAGTGCAAACTTTTCACTATAATAATCTACCCTAACTCATATGTCATAAGATGCCAACCTTTTTAAGTTAATTTCTGATGGTAGTAACTTAAAATATACTATTGACCAATTAACACCTTATATAATTTCTATTTTCATTATGAGATATCTAACCTACATTGAAACCACCCAATCATACCCATAATGTGGCGTAAGTCTAGATTTCTAGAATCTATTCTATATATATCCATATTTATCATGTATGTATGTATGTATGTATGTATATATATATATATCCATATTTTATGTTGACATCTATTATAAAATGTTTGTCACAATACACATACACGCACGCACTAATATATATATATTTGTGCGTGCGTGTATGTGTATTGTGACAAACATTTTATAATATATGTCAACATAAAATAAGTGTAAACTTTTCACTATGATAATCTATCCAACTCATATGTCATAAGATATCAACCTTTTTAGGTTAATTTCTAATGATAATTACTTAACATATACCATTGACCAATTAACAAATACCAACATAAAATAAGTGTAAACTTTTCACAATGATAATCTACCCAACTCATATGTCATAAGTTGTCAACCTATTTAGCTAAATTCTTAATGATAATAACTTAACATATACTATTAACCAATTAACATCTCATATAATTTCTATTTTTATTATCTAATATCTAACCTACATTGAAACTACTCAATCATACTCATAGTATGGCCAAGTTAAGTATCATTTTACTCTAACCATCAAGTTAAGTATCATTTTATTTTAATAACATTCTATTATAATCATACTCATTATCACATAATTTATTTAATATCTGATATAATTTTGAAGTATTTTGACTTATTCAAAACAAAATAACATTATTAATATGATTTAAACATCCTTGAAATAAAATTGTAGACTAACATGAAATTTTTTATCAACTTTTGCAACTAAAAATGAAATAAAATATTCAAATACTACACTAATTAATTATTACATCAATTCAAAGTTCTCCCTTAGTTCATTTTTAAAAAAACAATGTTAAATGCATACATATGGGAGTGACTTCTCTTGTAGAGACATTTGAAATGCTTGGAGACTTTTTAAAATTTGTATAAAATGAGTTTTAAAAAACTATATTAAAATTATTTTCTTTAAAACATCAATTTCTAAAACAAATTATTTTGATTTTCTTGTTATTGTTTTAAATTAAATATATGCAATAAATAAATTAGTCAATATAAAAATATTAAATTGATTTATTTAACCTTTAATTAAATAATTTTTTAAAATTTAAAGTTTTTTTAAATTTTTAAATAAATTAAATAACTAGTTAATAACAAATATGTGTCGTTAAAATATAAATAATTGAATGTGCAGCCAGAACGCTGACGATAGATTTTTCAACCCAATCAGATCATTGTAGCATACACCCAAATAATTTTCGTTTTACATAAATATCTACACATAATATAATTTGCAAGAGCTTGTACACGTAATTTGATATCTCTGTCCTAAACATTTTATCTTTATATGGATAAATTTTTAATTAAATGCATATTTATTTATTTTACTCAGTAAAACTATAATAACAAAATTAATGTTGCAAAAAAAATAATTTCAGGGACTAAAGGAAAAACAAAACGTCCCAAGCCCATTCTTCCTCTATATAATTGAGGCAACTTCCTCCTTTCCTCTCGGCGTCCACAACTGGCAACACCAACAGTAGTCCTCATGATTGCCTCTCCGTGCTCTCTCCCCATTCTTCTCGGCCAGCGGATAGCACATCCGCGACGCGTCTCCTTGGCGCCTTCTCGACTCCCCCTCCGTTCCCCTCTTACGGCCGCCGCCGACGCCTCCGCTGCTCGGGAGGCCTCTCCCTCGCTTTACGAGGTCCTCGACCTATCGGAAAATGCCACGGCGGGCGAGATCAAGGCAGCGTACCGCCGCCTAGCTCGATCCTGCCACCCAGATGCTGCGGACGCCGCCGGCCGTAGGGGCGATTCGTCCAAGGAGTTCATCCGGATCCGATCGGCGTATTCGACGCTCTCCGATCCGGCGAAGAGAGCCGAGTACGACCGCGAGGTCCTCGCGCTGCGTCTCCTCAGCCAAAGGTATCCGCCGCAGAACCACCGCTTCTCCGGCCATTCATCTCGTCGAACCTGGGAAACCGATCAGTGTTGGTAGGGGACATAGTAGCTGACAGACTACCGGAGAACGCCGATTGCATCGGGGCGGCGTCACAGCCTTCTGATGAGTAGCCGACGGACTGATTTAAACGCTTTTTGCCCTAATCTCACATCGTAGCCGATGGTTGTGGTTGTAATTACGAAGTTTTACCCCCTTCTTTTGTATCATCTGATTATGAACACATGACTGTATATAGTTTAGATATGTGGTGTGAAACAAGGTTAAAGCGAAGGGCATTTTCGACATATTCATTTTAATTTTGCAACCATGACTTTTTTTCAATGAATTATAAGTAAAAATCTAAAAAGCATTAGAGAGAATTGAACAAGATCTTTACCATGTACCAATTAAGATGAGTTTGAGATATTCATAAACAATAATCAAAGAATTAGAATTACTTTTTGGTGTTCAAAAATTTATCAATATAAGGATAAGTTATTCAATAATAAAGATTGATCTTGATAAATATAGAATGTATCTTAAGTATCATCTCTTTAAAAGTTCAAAAAGTATTGAGATATCTCAAAATAGTTAATATATCGAGCTAATATCTTGGTATAATGGTTGAAGGCAAACAATAGAAGAATGTCAAAAAGCACTTACTGAGCTATAAGATAGCATAGTTGATTCGATAAGTTTGATCATATGTTATTGTTATAATAATGACGATTGAAATATGATCAATGATGCCAACCTGTGATTAATTATCAAAGCCAATGTCATTAGACAAAGTGATTGTTGGGTCTTGGTATATCTAAGAGAGGGATGAGTTAGCTGAAAAGAAAATTACAAATAGAAAATAAATATATAAGAAAATTCAAATTATAATTAAAATAAAATAAAAGAAATGCAACAAAAAAATATAATTTTTAGTTGGTTTAATGCTTATTACTTGACCTTACATCTATCTCTAAACCAACAAGATTAGGTCTCTCACATTTATGATTCCTAAAGAAGAAGAAGTTCACATTTGATATTGTTATTTTATTCTTGATCTTTATGTTTTGCTTTCAATGTGTTGTATACTTGATTTTTCATCATTTTATTTACTTCATACATCTTCTAAATGCTTGCCCATCTAATGGAGCTAACTACTATAGATATTAGCATTCTACTTGCATAGTGAGAGAGAAAAAAAAAGCGATTCCAACATTTCAAACTCAACTAAAATCACATATGAATTTTTTTTTTATTTTTCAAGAGTTTATTTGCTTAGTTATAATGAAAATTAAGAGTAAAATAAAATAATCTTCTCAAAATTAATATTATTTTGTCTTACACTAATAAGTATTATTTTTATAATTTCTCTCACAAATGAAAGAAAACTTCTATTCTTTATATATTTTGTCAATAAAAGATTGATAGAATACCAATCGTCGTGATCATCATCTAGCCTCTGAAGTCACTAGTGACGACTACTACCACTCTTCTACTAATCTCCTATGCCAATGCATCATTATGTCTCATGATCACAAACCTTTGTTGACAAACCATTGTCATTATCTTTAAAAAGTTAATGATTTGAACTTCATTTTCAATCTCTAAACCATAGAAGAACTAATAAATAAAACCACATTTGTTTAATAAATAATCAAATGTATTTGGAATAAAGATAGCTCTGTTCATTTAATTACTATTAAATTACATGGCGAAATGATTTGCCCATATGTCAACTTAATACTAGTTTAACGTAGTAATCATTTTATTATAACATGGTGACGTGGACACGTGGTGGGTCGGTTTTCGGATAAATTCGGTGAGCTGAGATTTGTGCTTTGGACTGCTTCTCCACGAATCACGTGGTTTTCCCAACTTTGACGTTTGGCCGGTGCACAAAAAATATAAAATAGATGTGCCACTTGCAATTTTCTTCCCTTAGAAAAAAAAAACCGTTAAAAATCGATAACTCATAGAATAGTTTTTAATTCATTTTTCAACTTTAATATTTCAATTATAAAATTATTTAGAATACTTTTTTTTTCAAAGAAATAATTACCTTTAATGATTTTTCTTTTCGTATATTACTTCAAATGAAAACTTTGGATGGTGAAAATGATATTTCTTTTGGATATCATAAGCTTCATCGTTCATTTTTCTCAATCATTTATTGGGAGATATAAGTCATTTTTAATTAAATCCAACAATATCTACACCACCAAATTTTAAAATCATTATCAAAAGGATGTTCACTTAGGTTGTTCACCAATCATCAACAAAAAATCATTAAACCAACCTCCTAATCATTAACAATTATCATTCTTCTTTAGATGAATAAGAAGCTTCCACCTTGTGAGGTTATGAAGGGGCTTTTGGATACTAAATTTTGGCACATATATTCTCTATCTTCTTGAAATCTAGGTTTCTAACCTTTTGTCTAGAAAGAAAGATTACAATTATGCCTTTTAGAGAGATATATTATACACTTTTCTTGATTCTTAATTATATATCAATGCAAGATTCATGTGATATCTTTTATCATCTTTATGATTGATAATATAGAAAAGAAAATCATGAATAACTTAAAAATATATTCCATAAAAATATTTTAAATTATTATATATCTTATTTTTGTTATATCAAATTCAATTCTAAATATTTAAATATCAAAGTATTGAATTTATTTTCATTTTAAACAACTAATATATTAAAATTTGAATTTAGATATATTGATATTGAGATAATTTCATACTATAGATGTCATGAACAATTGTAACGGTACTATTACAAAAGTTTCATTTTTTTTTGGAAGCATAAGCTTGTTGAATCTTTAAAAGATGTATGTAGGGGCGAATCTAGCATAAGCTTATCAAACCTTGACCACATTCGTGAAATGCCAACAATGGCCATTGGTAGTCACATTTCACACAAGAGATGATGAACCTAAATACTCTTAGAATAACAAAAAATTTTAGAGACCATTGAATATAAATACTTTTAGAATTTTTCTAAGAATTCTTGCTAATTTTAAATATTTTTATGTAAAAAATACTATAATATAAATATATAAGAAATTTTTAAGTGGTTAAATCTAAAATTAGATTTATATATAATCCTAGTTAAAAGGTTAAGCAACTACTAAAAAATATCTTTCACACATGTGGGTAAGAAAAACCATATACAACAGTTTAGAACAACTTACAAACATTGAGCTAAAGAACTTTATAAATCATTAGCTCAAATAAACATACACTTTGGATTAGAGGAAACTATTACATTGACAAAAATGAGTCTATACACCAAGCCAAATGATTTGATAATCACCAACTTGGATGAACTTACAAACCTAACCAAATAATCAAATAAAAAATTAAAACTAAAGTTCTATTATGAGACAACAAAAAGTAAATTAAACCTTAAAGATATAAGTCACATAACCCAACAAAATGATTTGAAGGCATACTAAATTATCATAAAATAATTTTAAAATGATATTCAAATTAGATTAATATAAATGTTTGAATGAAAGCTAAGAAAGAATGAAGAATATTATCTATTGTTGTAATCTAGCTTTTCTCTCACCTTGTTAATGATGATCTTCAAGAATAAAAGCTCATAAATGATTCGCAAATATTTATTAATATTTTTTCTATATTGTGATACCTTTTATAGTTTTTTAGAAAAAATTTTGATGACTCAAAAAACCCCCAAAGAAACTCTAATGATTGTATTAGAAAATTTCAAATTTTGGTCAAACTATTTACACTCATAGAAATAAATTTAATGTATTATATATTGTAAGAATTATGTTATATTTTAAGATTTAAATATATTATTTATATTATATGTAAAATAATTATATATTATTCTTAATCATTAGGTTTAACTCTTGCTATAGTATCTAAATTTAAATAAAGTAAATGTGTTATATGCTAAATATTCACTTATCATATGCAATTCGTAAGTTCCACGTATTTCATTCAACATATTATCATTTTCTCTACATATGAAGAGGACTAAATTGAGCTTGCTATATGTTAATGGTAATATATTGTACACAAAATTTTTTTATAAATTATTGCTCAACATATCGTTCTCATAGCCACACTAACTGAGTTGAGCGAAATATGTTGTACATTAAGGACGATGTGGTATACATTATGCCACTCTTGAACATATGTAAAGTTTTGTATTCTAAGTATAGAGATCATATTTTGTGAATGCGATCATCAGTTTTTATCTTTAACAAGACATTTTTCTAGATAAGGACTATAAGTGAATGCATGCCTTAACTAATCTAGATAAGTAAAAATATAGTTTGAAAAGCTTTTATTATATATATATTTAAAATCCCATATATTTGACCTATCCAATAGGAATATTGTCATAGGTTTCATATTTTAAAAATTAAATAAAAATACTCCATAAACTTCAAATAAGGACCAAAATTTTTGCCCAATCCACATTACGTTCTCACAACACAATATAATTAAGTCTTTTGAATCTAAATCAAGCTTACTAAATACTTCAATTATGTAAACTTGAGGTGCTTAACCTAAAATATTTTTTTAAAAAATTAATACATAAAATAATAATTTAATTTTGATGTTATTAAATAAGTCATAATAAAAATAATGTAAGGATCCCTTTTAATAAGTCTTCTCTTGGTAGTTAATCATTTTGTCTACTAATTAAAATTATCATCTTCAAACTTAGATTTTTCTTTTCAAACAAAAGTAAATTTTTAATATCTTATAAGATTATGTATCTCTATAATATAACATAGTCTCTAAAAATTTTATAAGAGGCACGCAAAAAGGAAAGAAGCACGTATAATCTTTATTATTTATCTTTACATTTAAATTTATTATATCCATCATTATGAAACTAAAATTATATAGATGACATCTAATGGTCATATATTCTTACATATATAACAAATAAGGTTTTTATTATATGTAAAGTTAGTTGGATAGGTTCTTCGTCATGTATAAGAATTTTAACTTTGTTATATCTTATTAGCAAATGTTTCTTCTAAAATTTTTATCAAAATCTTTTTTATTAAACAAAGTTAAAAATTTTAAGTGTTTTTTATCCACCTTAATTCACTCATGGTTTTAAAATATATTTTATTTGATCATAAATGTCTTCACAATTACTTATTGGACATGAAAATCTCTCATATTTGTTCTCTAAAGCTTACCAAGGATTGGATATAAGAATTGACAAAATAATGACATGTATAATTTTAAATAAAAAAACATGAACATTTATGAAATGTAACCATACATCAAGACCTTTATCACAAAGGAATCTCCTCAATTTTTTTCTAACAAAAAATTTAATAAATAAAAATAATATCTTAACAAATGACATATTAATCAACTTAACTTTAACATAACAATAAAGATATACTAATGATAATACTAAGATGGACCTCGCATAACTATTGTCAACTCCAAATCATTAACAAAACTGATGAAACGAAGAGACCTTATGATTCTTCAAGAAAAATAATTTTAGTAATGATTTTTATCATCTTAGTAGTTATTTTTTATAGATTTGACAAACATAAATAATTAAAATATATATTATAAAAGATACATAAAATTAATGTATATACTTAAATTTAAATATTTAAATATTAAATATAAAATATATTTTTTTAATAAATATGATAATGGGAGAAGCTTGTTCCAAGAAAACGTAATATGGTAAATGTGTTGATTTTTCTAGAAAGGTTAACATGGCCATAATTAACAAAAAAAAGTTGAAAGGTGCAAAATTATTAGTATTTTTAATGGGAAAAAAGTAAAAAAAAAAAATTATAATCTTACATTATCTACAATTTCAAACGCGGACTTTTTTTTAATTGATTTTATTTTTTATTTTTAATCAGATTTTTAATAGAATTTTTTTATTTCCCAAGGGAATAAGTGTCATTTGTCATATTTTGTAGTTATGATGTTTTATATTATCTTTTTTCTTTCAGTTTACAATAAAATTACTTTGCAGTTTTCAAAGTCAAACTTAGTTTAAAATTCTTATGCCAATTGTTAAAAATCTATCTTATGAAAACGACTCTCTTAAGAGTAAAAAAATCTAAAAGATAATGACCTTATCATGTCCCAAGAAAGAAGAATACAAAGAATACTATTTTAATAAGAAAAATCATTATAATAGTTACAATAATTAAATAATTATAAATTTTAAAAAGTTTTAAAACTTTCTAAAGGATTAGTCAAGAGATGACGTTTAAAAATATCTCAAAATGTATGATCACAAGACTAAAAAAATCAGTGAGTTGTTTGAAGGTTGCTAGATAATGTCAAGCTAAGTTTGAAAATTATAAATTTTAAATTGAAATTATGATTTTACTTTGATATGTACTATTTCATCAAGGACTAAAAATATATATAATTGATGTCGATACATAAAAAAATTGTATCTCTAATGCGATTATGAGAAATTACATGTTCTAGTAAGAACATATTGTAGTAGTTATTAAACTTATGTTTTTTAACAACTTTTTTGTTGAGATGCAACGAATCTTAGATGTAAGTGACTTGAAAAATATTGATAAGCTTGAAAGTTGTGCAACTACTCGTTGTACCTAAATTACAAGCTTGACAATCAATTTAATATTCTACCATGACTCTTTCTTGAAATTCCTACCTATAGCTCCTTTACTAAGAGTTTGAATTTCTTATTCTTTTTCTTTTTTGATTTTAGAGTAATTTTGTTTACAAGAATTGGTTATCCTTAAGCTTAATGATGCTTTTTCGATGTGGTTTTCATGGCAATGAGCATAAGTGTAAACAAAAAGATGATAGAACATCAAGGAAATAAAATTCAAGTAAACATCTCTAACAAAAGTTTGGAAAGATGAAAGACTTCATAGAACAAATAAATGTGAAAGGGGACAAGATGTGCATCCAAACAAGTGTGCATTGGAAGGCATGGAGAAGGGTATTGATGGACTCTTGTATAGCTTTGTGGCAAATGCTAGCAAAAGTATGATTTCAATTCATGCATATGCATGTTTCGAATTTTTGCATCATTCTGCATTTAAGAGAATTTAAAGTTTATTTCTTATGTAATATCTTCTTGTTCATGATGTTTTCTTTAAAGGGATTATTTTCCATAAGTAAAATAGCAATGTTAAACTATATAAAAGGTTTCTATCTTACAACTTCATTTTATTTGTTATTGTCTTGTTCTTGATGCTGGTTTTTTCGGTGAACATTTGCTATATGATGACATATTTATGTTTTAGTTGTTTCCAAAAGTAATAGATACATGATAATATGTCATTAATAAGTATATTTAAAACTTCATAATTATACTTTGCTTACAAGGTTTGAAAAAATGTGTCATAGATCTATTCATTATAGAGGCAACAATATGGATAAAACTAAGACAATGGATGAAAAATTAAATAAGAAGGATGCTACTAAAAGGATAGAAATAGAATGCAAAGCTTATTATGCAACAATCAACTCATATTATAGATTACGTATTGAAAAAATGACAAATTTTGGAGCAAAAAAAAATATAAGAGAGGTGTTGACAAAAATTTTAAAATTCAAATGAATATAATAACAATGATCCTAAAGATGAGCTATAAGAATATACTTGATGAAATGATAATTTGACAATAATGGCTTCAATATTCCTTGAATATGCAATTTATTCTTTTCCTTTGAAACGGTGAAAAGAGGCCAAATGAAACAAAGATATTTATGTACCAAATTTAGAAATGTTTGAAAAATTAACTATAGATACAAATAAGAAATTTTATAAGATACTGAATTTTGAAGGCTCAACTTATTGATTTTGGAGTTAAATATCAAACATCCATAAAGATCCACAATTCTAAAATCTATAAGATTAGTATGTTAAACATTTATTTTTTTTATAATTATGATATATAGAATTATCAAGATTCATATATATTTGAGTTAGTTTTTTGGTGATATATTAGGTTACATTTTGTATTTAAAATTAAGTATTTTAAATTTTAAAATCTTATAAAAAAAATGTTATAATAATAAAAAAATTTGGCTTAAGAAACCACCGCTCAACCAAGCTCGAAGGCTTGAGCCTAGTGGCTCGCGGTGTTGGGCATAGGGCCTTGGGGAGCTCCAAGTGAAGAGACTGATTAAAACTAATTCAGGTCGGGGCCAATTATCGGTCAAGATACAAATCATGCATAGTCTTGGGTTAAATTAGGTCAGGCCATGACTCCTGCACCCAACTTAAATGTAAGTAATTGAATCAAGTCAGGCCAAAACAATTTAAATATGTATATAGGTGCTTTAAGTAATAGCATCTCAAGAGTACCAAAGAACAAACAACCCCATTGGGCTGATTAATATGTGTAAAGGAAGTAATATAAGGGTAAACTACATGCTTCACTCTACAATGTGGGACTAAAAGACACCAGCACCTTTTGATTTCGAACTAGAGCAGATCGATACTATTTGATTGTGCATTTTTGCAATTGAATATTCACAATTTAATCTACTTTTGTGAACAATGAACTTTATCTAGCCATCCATCTAAAAAACTTGATCAAACAACTAAGATCATTTTTGCATTTATGAATAGTGCTCTTTCATTTTAACCATTCATTTGGAAAGCTTGATTAATGGTTGAAAGTCTTTCCACCTTCATGAAAAGTATCTTGATCATCATCATCAATCATTTAGCATTTGGATCCAACAATCTAGAACATATCATGTTGCAATTAGATCTATTCCTATAAATTGTTATTTTGTTCAAATGACTCCTATTCTGTCCACCCATAATTAGATAATAGCTGCTTTTCGACTTCCTCTTTCATCTCCTATAATAGCTAGCTTTTGAAAAAGCTAATTCTAGTCATTGAAGAAGTTAGTTTGGCATGTTTCTATTAAGAATATAATCAGAGATCATTTACCAATATTTGTTATTATTGAATTAACTTAAAATTTTCAAAAATACTCCAAAATAGTCCAAAAAAATAGAGAGCATTAATTTCAACTTGCTTGTGATATTGTGTCTTTCAATTCTTATTTACATTATTCCTTTTTATAATCATTTTGTATCATCTTGATGATATCTACATCATTAGTTTGTTGTGTCACTCTTGTTTGAAAGATTTGAAGGTATAAAAATTTTTGTATGCATAAATTTTTTCTAAAGTTCTCGATTTTTTCTTGCAGCTAATTTTTGTGGATTTTAGTGTCTCATTAGAGTATTAGTTTTTAGTTAGTTTACCCCTTTCATCCTTGACAAAAGGGAGTGATTGGTGGATATCTGATCAATGATCGAGGGTGGATGTAATAGGCACGGGTTTTGGCTAAATCACCTAAAAATCTTAGAGCATTTATTTTATTATTGTGTAATTTTATTTTGTAGACAATTTTTCTAAAAAAATTTGTATTTTTAAGAAAAAAATTTTCTTTAATTAAAAGGTTTTCTGAAATCAAAAAATTTTATTAAATACACAATTTACCCATTCCCTTTTGTATGTTGAGCCTCATGTAATTCACATTACCTAATCATCAATGATTATAATATTCTTTTTCTCTTTCTCTTTTTGTAAGTTTAAATTGATCTTATATTCAGTTCACATTTATTTGCAATTCATGTGCTCTATTATGTTCATTACTTTTCGAGGTTTAATAGAATTCCTTGTACCTAACTAACTTCTCATTATCAGACTATCCATTGGCACTATTAGACCATCTGATCATTCTCATTAAGTCATCCAATGTGCATCTAATGCATAGTCAAATCTATTCTAGGTTTCAATCAAACCATCTAACTATCCTTTGGATCATTTGATGCACATAACCCAAATTTCAAGGTTGTCTGTAATAGACTATCTAATAACCCATTCAAGAGACTATCAGAACATTCGACTTTTGATAAAATTATTCTCCTCCTTCAAGGCTCCATCATACCATCTGATCTCTTGATAAGATCATCTAACAAATACTTGAAGTGAGAGATTTTGTTTAACATCAATATGATTTTTTTTGTATAAAATTCACCCAAAACTTAAAACAACATTACATAACTCATTCTTGCCCTTCATTCATGCACCCTCAAACATGCATAATTTTCTTTCAAAAATTTTAAAGTCAATTAGATTATAAAACAAAGGAAAAAATCTAGCATTGATTTGAGAATATGGAGTTCATTGCATGTTTTCCTTTCAAAATCAAGTGTTATCCCTCAATCTTACTCTACACACATGCAAATCCTCTCTCAAGGTAGCCAGTAGCCTTAGGTTTTGAAACCCTTCTCATTTTATCCCTTGATCTCTTTTTACTTGATGCACACCCCCTCATAACCACTTTATTTTGATTAGTTAAAGATTAATTAAGGGATTTAATATATTCTTTATTAATTATTTAAAGATTTTATTATTTTATAAACTTAGGTCTTTGATCAAATCACTAATTCATGATAGATTTTAGTGAAATCAATTTCATTGAATTTTGGGTACTTTTTCTCTACACTATTATATAATTTTTTTTCTTCATTTGTGACGTGCATATATAATGTGGTCATTATCATCTATTTTACCAAAATATCTTTTATATATAATAGAGATTCTCATGTTTATGAAAATTAAAAATTGAAATACAATGTATTTAATCGACTACATTATTAAAATGCGCACATAAATTTTCAAAAATTTTAAAATTCTCCCTCACATTAATTTCATCTTTGAAATTCAAGATAACTTAAGATGCCTTTTGAGGATATCCTCTTTTAGTTTCTATTTAGCTTCTCTTTTTGTATGATTTATCCATTGTGTTTCACCATAAGAATTTACTTACTTCATAATTGCTTTACTTTTGTAGTGAGAATCTTCACAAGTTTATCTTCATAGCTTAAACTATGTTGCACCTCCATAGTACCTTGGTGAAATTCCATTATATGTGAAGGGTCAATATTGCACCTTTACAAAGTTGACATGTGGAATATATCATGCACCCCTTACCAATGTCGGTGGTAAACCTACTCTATAAGAAACTTCTCCAAATTCTTTCAGATATTTAGATAAGTCAAATGTACTTGGATGTCAATTTGCCTTTACAAAAATAATGATGCCTTTTGTTTCACTTACTTTTAGGAACAAGTGACCACCTACTTAAAATTTAACCTTTTGTGTTTAACATCAAAGCATTGCTTCTAATGATCTTATATTTTTTGTATTCTATCTCAAATAAACAAAATTTTCTTTATGATTTCTTCAATCATTTTTAAATCCACTGTCACATTTTCATCATTTTCATACCATCATAAGCATACTTGAAGCTTTTGATATAAACTATGAAATGAAAAAACATATAAAAGAAATGGATGAATTGCAATACTTAAAAACCTTAAAAAAACTTTGTAACAAATACTTTGCTTAAAAAATAACTTCATATTTCATTAACTTGAAACAATTTCCTGTTGGGTTCAATTTCTTATGCACTGGCTGTTAAATAGTAATCTAACAACGGAGTCTTGATTGGACCACCATCCAAGGCACTAAGCCTGTCACATCGTTCTCCTTATGGCTTTTCACTTGTTGTTGGCAAGTTAAATGCAAAGGTGGTTTTAGTTTTAATTTGAGGGGCACTTGAAGTAACCAGTCCTGGGTATCACAAGAAGCATAAGTATGTTGACTTTCATTAGGGGCAAAAGAAGGGGTAGCTTGAGTGGGTTTACATGCCCCAGTAAAGTGGCTAACCCGTCCACAATAAAAAAAAAAAATAAGGTAAACCTTCGTACTCTAAGCGTTGGAAAGTGAAGCCCAACCAACCATCAAGCCAAAAACTGGATGAAAGCGGGGCTGAAAGATCAGCCTGCACAAATATACGTGCAAAAGAGGACCGTTCCATGTCCCTTGTCCACCCATCAATCTGCTCAGGTTCGCTAATTGACAATGTAATCCGCAACAAATTCATCGTATCCCAGTAAAGAAAGGGGAGCTCCGATAAAAGCACTCAAATTGGGGTGGAAAGAATCGTAGACAAGTTGATGACAAATGCAGGAGTCCACTTATCCAACGCTAGAACTTACCCACCAAAAGTCCAAGGCTCTCCATGCCGAATGAAGTCTCGATTCGCTGCATGACAAAGTGCAAACATGCACAACTCTTACGTCTGTCAAGAAATTTATATCCTTGTATTTGTCTCTCTCTGTGATATAATTTACAGGAAAAGTGAGAGGAAAAAAACCTGCCTCCATAAAGACATCTCATTAAGTCAAATTTATGAAATTCAATTCGCTGTTCAATAGCTTCATCACCCAGTTTAACCACAATTCCATTTATAAATGATTTATCAGCAGAGCAATAAAAGAAACATTCAACTTCGGAGGGTGAACAGCCTGTCGATTCAACCAAATCAAGGCTTGATGAGCCGTCGCGGAATTACCATTCCGGAAAGAAAGAGCATCTTTGAATGATTTCAGCTTGGTGGAAACATTTAGACTATGGATGCTAGAATGTTGGGCTTGTGAATTAAGATGCACGCCGTTCTCATTGATCATATTCTTCACCTTCTAGGCAGAAGAAGACTGGGCAAGAGAAGCAGACTTGGCAGCGGCATTAAGACAAACAGTTGCAGGGCGTGTTAACGAAAACTGGAACAGGGCATTTTCGGCCCTAACATCAGGAACAGAGAAGCTTGAACCTTCAGCATTCACCACATTGGATTGAAACGCGTACATTTTCTGCTCACGCACAATGTCCTCGTCGAGATCGGAGTCCATCATCACATTATCTTGCTCTGGTTCAGACGATTCAGAATCAGAAGCAATTCTTTTTTCTTTTAGGATCAAAAGCAGCATCAATCATTCCAGTTAGTCACATTCAGTGCTTTTACCGCTAACACAATTCCAGAAGTGTTTTCCGGCAATTCCTCGTTCCGTACCGCCGGATGAGTAGGGCAGAGCTGAACCGCCTGAACAACTTTACTGCGATGTATAACTGATGCGGCAATGGCGGCCGCACGAGACTTCTTATGCTTCGAGCCCATCGCCGAAGCTAATTGGGCAATTTCACCAAAACAGTGAGCCATCGAACAAGTGTAAGGGGAAGAGCGGTCACCGAGGATAGACGGACTACCCGCCCGCCATCGACGGGCCTTGGAGGAGGACTTCTTGAAACTCCCTAAATCGGCGACGGAGGAGGGATGGGGACGAAGCCGAAATGCGGTAGAACGCGTTTTGGAACACGCGCGCAAACGGAACCCAAACGCAATTCACGAATTCAGACGGACGCAAATGCAGTTGGTTTGATGCTATTAATAGAGTACAACCATAAAAAGACCCGCTCCTTTGGCTTAAGGGCAAGCATAAGACAAATGACACAAAAATCATCTTTATCCTAAAAAAACCCTAAGCAAAGCTCCATTAGAGAGTTTTCTCTGCATTTGTTTGCCACTTAAGACCCACTGGTACCCTAGCTACACTTCTTGAGTTACTCTACGACACTTATGTCACTCACTGTTGATTTAGTCTACCCCGATCTTGTCAAATAGCATTCAATCATTCCTAGTTGCATCCGATCGTGCCCCACTACACATAGAACAATATCAAACCACCTCAATCGTGCAAATCTAACTAGACTATCCCAAATAGTTTTAGACTGTCAAATCATGCCAAATTACATCAAACAATGCCAAGTTGTGATGAACTTCACCTAGGCTCTTCTAAACACTTAGTTCATTCTTATACAAATGCTTCATTCTAGTTTTAAAGTACTTTTCAACTACTTAATATTTCTTGCTTCTATAATAAAGAGATAAAACACTATAGACGATATTAAAAAGTATATCTTCACCCATTGGACAAACTTCTTCATCTATAATTCAAGTAAGCTTTGATAAAATTCTATGATCCTTTTTCTCACATCAATATAATCATTACCCTTTAATTGGGTTACATTCCAAAATAATTTTGGGAGATAAAAAATTAGTGATTCAATTTCCCAACCAGAAATGATCTTCCTTTCTAATTAAACTATTATTTTTATTTCACTAAATAATACTAAGTGAGATTATCTAACTTCTTAGTACCCTTGCATATAATGGATATATATCCTTTGTGATACTTAAGATCAAAAAGAATAAGGAGCGATCGTAATCGAGGATTTACTAAATAGATTCATGCTTAGCATTCCTTAATTGTAAAGCTTCTTTTCATCCCCCAACTTAGAAAGCTTGTTAGGAACCTGCCCTTGAAAGCAAACTACTCACCGGCCTACAAGACATGCAAGGGATGCATGATGGATGCATTCCCCACGCTCCCATCTTCTGCATGCCTCAATAGATCAAGCATGTCAACATGCCTTATGCTTCTCCTCTGGGGCAAAGAGGGAAGCCAACAAAAGCCTGTGGCTTTGCAGCCAATGCTGCCCTCTTTTCCTTCACATTCCTTAATCTATTCTCAAGCGTGAGTGCCACAATGATCCCACTTTGGTATCTAAGGGGCACACGGTGACGTCATCTTTGCACACACAGACAAAGAGAAGCCCTTCCCTCTGCCCTCACCATGCATCAAAGCTGGGGACCCTTTGCTTTGACTGCAATCATGCATGCAAAGAGAGCAGAGTGAGGTGAGACTTGAGAAGACAGTATGATGAGGAAAAGCTAAGGAGCCTTTGGTTCTTTCACCCACCCCTTTCTTGAATCATTAGCGGGAGGGATGATGCCATGGAGCTTCTCCATGGGATGCTACAGTATTATGACACCTCTCTGCTTTCTATGAACAAAGTGGGGAGGGAGAGAAACTGGGCTCATGGTGTTTCAGAAAAGGGCATCACCAAGTGGTGGTGGGAAGAGAGGAGAAATGATTGTTAATCATGTAGTTTTAATCAAAATTGATTCTTGGTGTTTTTGGTTAAAGCTTTCCAAAAGCAAATTTTTTTTGTTCTTTTCATGATTTTTTTTAATTGAGAAACATTTTCCAAACATGTTAAAAATTAATTAAAAAATTTAGAAAAAAAAGGAGAAAAGCTTGAGAGAGTTCAAGATGATTTGAGATCCCCTTTATTTTCCTTTTTTTTTTTTTTCTGTTTTGATTTATCTTGATTTTTTTATCATATGAGTAAATTCTATTTATTTGAAATAAAGAAAACTATAATAGAAACAAATTATATATAAGAATTGTGATTCTCATAAAAACTCATTCAAAAATATTTAAGAGAATAAATATAACGTTCAAAAAAAATTCAAAAAATATTTATATACGACCGTTTTTTTACAGCTTTCAAAAGTATTTATTTAATTCCTACTATCAAAAAAAGGCCTAAAAAAGAACTCTCTTCTTTTTAAAAACCTTCTTTTACATCCATCATCATTTCTTCATACTAACACCAAGGTAGTCAAAGCTAGGCTGTCAAAGCAAATATAAACTTCCCCATTTTAATATAAATAACTCTTTTTTATTTTTTATCAAGGAAAAAAAGCTTTAGTGTAGGGTATGTTTCATAATGGATCATAAGTATTTTGTTATTATAAATTAAACTATTATTAAAATTAAATAATAATAAAAATAAATATTACTGATTCTTTAGACATCAACTGGTTCTTACAAGTTTCAACAACTTCCCCAAAGTAAAGAAGGGCAAACAGCTGCAGTCATGGGAAAGAAGAATGTTTCCCCAAAGGCCTGCCGCTCAACACCTCATCGGCCCGTGGGCCCCCACGTGACACGTAATGGGTCCTACGGTCAAATTTCCCAGACCTCTAATTATTACATCCCATAAATCGGTTCGGTTTTTTTATTGAACGGGTTCTTCCGGCCAGCCCAACTACGGTTCGACCCCGTTCAATGCCCCGACGAGCCCCATGTGGGTAAAGGTTCTTTGGGGAGGGAGCCCTACAGACTTCACAGCTTTCCCTTCCAATTTCCCACCCTCTCGTAAAGCTAACACGCTTTGTTTGCAAGTAATGATATCTTCTATTCTTTTACTTCTTTTTATTTTAAAGTTTTTCTTATGCCACCAAATTAGCATAATATGTTTTTTTTTTTATATAATTTAAGTAGCTCTCGAGGCGTGGCCCGAGTGAAGTGGAAATTCCGGCTCGGGAACCGGTTTGAACCGCCCGTGCGGAACCGCCGAGCCACGCTCGAACCATGGTGTCTCGTTTGTAATAAAAAAATAAAAGGAATTTTAAACAATTCCATAAAGCACAACAGTTGAGCAGATCAATGTTTCTCAAAACAGAGAATCATCATTATTTTACAATTAAAAAATTAAAATAAATATTCAAATTTCGCCGGAAGAATATTATTTAGAAATCTCGTATAAATACAACCCAAACGCTTGCCTTCCTCTTACACTGCTGCTCTGCTTGTTACACAGAAGGAACAGAGGAACAGAGCAAGAGAGAAGAGTCATGGGTTCGACGGCAGACTGCAGCGAGGAGAAGGCGATAGAGTCCGTAATGGCTGGGAGGTACATTGAAATGGAGCAAGAAGGGGAGAAGCAGCCGACCAAGTCGCGGATTTCCGCGCTCCTTTGGCACGGCGGATCAGCCTATGACGCATGGTTCAGCTGCGCTTCAAACCAGGTTTCCCTCCCTTCCTCCTCCGCTGACATCTACCTCTCCGTTGCTTTCCTCTAGAACTGACTCTCCCTTCTCGCTTTCCAGGTGGCTCAGGTGCTTCTCACTCTCCCCTACTCCTTCTCCCAGCTCGGCATGCTCAGCGGCGTGCTCTTCCAGCTTTTCTACGGCCTCATGGGAAGCTGGACGGCGTATCTCATCAGCATTCTCTACGTGGAGTACAGAACAAGAAAGGAGAGGGAGAAGGTCGATTTCCGCAACCATGTCATCCAGGTGCGTGTCAAATCCATTATTCTAAACACTATTTTGCTCCATAAATTTCTTTTCTTTAGTTTTACTTTGTTTTCCGAGCAGTGGTTCGAAGTCCTCGACGGATTGCTCGGCAAGCACTGGAGAAACGTCGGCCTGGCCTTCAACTGCACCTTCCTCCTCTTCGGTTCCGTCATCCAGCTCATCGCCTGTGCAAGGTTTAAACTTCAAAGATCCGCACCACCCTGCTTTCTCCCTTGCTTTTGCGATAATCTCTGCTTGCCTCGTGATCATTTGACAGCAACATATATTACATTAACGACAAGTTGGACAAGAGGACATGGACTTATATATTCGGCGCCTGCTGCGCCACCACGGTATTCATCCCTTCCTTCAGAAACTACAGGATATGGTCATTTCTTGGCCTGCTCATGACCACGTATACCGCGTGGTACTTAGCCGTCGCCGCACTCCTCCATGGCCAGGTAAGAACTTGCTTTGTTTTTTGAGACTTTTCGCGTCGGATTAATTTGCTGTTGACAAAAAGGTGGAAGGGGTGAAGCACTCGGGCCCGAAGAAGATGGTCCTCTACTTCACCGGCGCCACCAATATTCTCTACACCTTCGGTGGCCACGCTGTTACGGTGTAAGACGACAAATCTATCTGCTTTAGTTTTACAGCTTCTGTCGTTAGTCAAGCTCAGTTACCCATGAAGAAGACAAACATCACGAGTTTACAGGTTAAAGATGCTTGCTTGATTTGTTTGCTCCCCTGTTTTTGTCTCAGAGAGATAATGCACGCAATGTGGAAGCCGCAGAAGTTTAAGGCTATCTATTTGCTCGCGACGGGTTATGTGCTGACCCTAACCCTGCCGTCGGCGGCGAGCGTGTACTGGGCCTTCGGCGACGAGCTGCTCGAACGGTCTAACGCGCTCGCACTCCTTCCCCAAACGCGGTATCGCGACGCCGCGGTTGTTCTGATGCTGATCCACCAGTTCATAACCTTCGGCTTCGCCTGCACGCCGCTCTATTTCGTCTGGGAAAAGGCCATCGGCCTTCACGACTGTCGCAGTCTCTGTAAGCGCGCCGCTGCCCGCCTTCCCGTCGTCATCCCTATCTGGTTCCTCGCTATCATCTTCCCCTTCTTCGGCCCCATCAACTCCGCCGTCGGGGCGCTGCTCGTCAGCTTTACGGTCTACATAATCCCCGCAGCGGCCCACATGCTCACTTTCCGCTCCGCCCACGCTCGCGAGGTAATACCACTGCCCCACCTGCATTCTTTAATTCCTACTCTGCTTGATTCGTTGTTGGTTCTCTGCAGAATGCCGTGGAGCCTCCGCCGAGGTACTTTGGGGGATGGATCGGGGTGTACACAATCAACGGTTTTATAGTGGGTTGGGTGGTGGTCGTCGGTTTCGGCTTCGGCGGTTGGGCGAGTTTGACAAACTTCATCCACCAAATCGACACCTTTGGCCTCTTCACGAAATGCTACCAATGCCCGCGATCACCACTTCCCTTGCTAAACTCACCGCCATCATTGGCCCCATCTTCAAATCACAACTCGACACAATTCATCTTCTCCCCTGCCCCATCTCCTGCCTACTTCGCAGCTCCTCATGGCCATTGATGCCAAGCGGCCTGCCCTTGGAATTCGCATAATTAATTTCCATGGAGTGATGGATGGTTCTTTGCTTAGTTGAGTTGATGGGGAGATTGCTTGCAGGCGATTCATGGCAGAAGTTCTGCATGGGAACTGTGTCTTGGTGCTTTATCATCTTGCTCTTCTGTGTATTTTGTGCCATTGCAGCAAAGATCGAGTTCTCTCATCCTTCTCGGGCTTGGCCATATTGTCGGTTCTTTCCCTTCTTTGTTGCAGATTCTCTGCCATTTCTTGGGTGCATCTCTGCTTTTCTTCTTCCCAATGGCTGATGCTCTGAGAAAAAACACTAGTAAAGCACTGCGAGAATAAGCTATCTAAAGAAATTAACTGTTACTCTAGCTTGAATTGAAAGTAAATAAATTTTTAAACTCGAAATATTAAATTAAGAATTGATTTGATATAATAATCATTAAATATTAAGTAATAGAAACCATAATTAAAAATAGTTATAATAGTTATTTTTAAACATTAAAAAATATTTTCTATGATGTTTTTATTTAGAATCTTTTATTTTAAAAAATGATTTTATTTTATGGAAATATAAACAAATTTTTAGCCTGTTTAAATATCATAATAATGAAGTAAACCTCACTACTTAGAAAACAATTATAATTTATTAAACTATTTAAGATGATTTTTAAGAACCATACTTAATTGTTCATAAAAGTGAGATAATCTTCTAAAATATATATATATATATCTATCATACATTCTTTATAAATTAATTTAGTTATTTAATTTATAATAATTAGGCTGTTAGTTTCTTCAATTTTTTTTTTCTTTTCTTTAACAAATATTTAAAATAACATAGATTTTGTCAATATTATTCACTAAACTTATCATGAATTATAGATTATATGTTATTTGATGAATAAAAGACCACTTGACTAATCCAAGTCAAAAACTTCACTATCTAAGTTAAATATTCCTATTAACAACTATATTACAAACCAAGTCTGCATGAAAGAGTGGTGCAAGACAAGTGGTTCTTTTATACTAAATAGTTTTTCTCAACAATAACATGGAGGCATGTGAGCTAAAAGTATCCCAAGCTTTCATCTCTCTTTTTTTTTTCTTTTATTGAAGTGATGGGATTTGTTATGCTTGTGTGATAAAAGATTAGTTAAAATATTGATATTTGATTTAGAGATTTATTTTTTATTATTGTAATCTATATAAAATACAATGAGATTGAAGACTACAATTATATATATATATATATATATATATATATATATATATATATATATATATATATATATATATATATATATATATATATATTAGAATATCAATATAATGTTAGTGTTTGATTGGATTCAATTTTAAATTCTTAATCGTACCATGAGATTGGAAATCTTATTTTAGCTTTGATGGTTATATCAAACATGATAGAACAATTAAAATGTTTTTTCTAAAATTCACAACTAAAATATTTATTGTTATCCTTGATGTTCGACATTATGATAAATTTAATTAGTCAAATGATTTTAAGATTAAAAGTAGAAATTATTATACAAAGAGTTACATAAAATAAACATTTTATTTAATATGAGCAAAAGATGTCAAACATGTGATGTTGGATTTGATATTATCTTTTTTCATTAGGATCTATTTTATTTCAAATTTAAAAACAATAAAATATATAAAAAATTTCAATTCTTTTTTAAAGAATTGGCTTGTCTCAAATATGTTTTTTAACATGTTATTTATTTAATTTTTTTTTATGCTAAAGTTGTTCAATCATTTGCACTTGTCATATTATTATCTTATGTTGAGTCTTTCATAGTAAACTTGACGTATGGTGTAGTGAAAAACTATGGAAGGCACAACCATTTAGCTAAAAGAATGCATCAAAGGTGATGCGCACATTGTACAAGGGTCAAACTTCTTGATGTACCCTTTAAAGAGAGTAAGAGTTAAAAAGAGTTGAGTAAAACAAAGCATAAAGGTAACCATGAATGCGCATGAGGTGACACAAGGTGAAGAACCCCAAAAGCTTTGCCTTAGCTCTTAGTTAGGTCATTCCCACCATTTTAGCTAATGATTATGGTATTGATTGTTTTCATGGTTTAAATGTCGTGATTGGATCTCACCAAATTGTAATTATTTTTAAGCTCACCCAATTTTTAAGAATTGAAAAATCCAAAATTACTAAGTTATCTCTATTTCTTATAATTATTGTTTTTATTTCATATTTTTTTAAATTAATATATATATATATATATATATTGTTTTTTATTTTATCTGAAAAGAACTATTATATTTTAATACATTCATGATGAGATAATTGACTATTAAAAGATAAACATCTTATGTTATCTTCTAATTAAAAATCTTAATGTTGTCTATTATATATATTCAATAAGCAAAACTAACAAGTCTAGCAAGATGACAATTATGTCTTGTAAATATTGAAGAGATTATAGATTAAGAATAGAGATTAAAGAGATTAGAAATTAAAATAGATATTAAAGATTATAGATTAAGAATTAAGAATTTTCACAAAAATATCCATTAATATATTCTCTATTTTTATTAAATCTTTCTCATGAAGAAGTTTCATCACTTGTTTTGTATGTTATTTAGTACTTATTTTTTCATCCTCTTTTGTGGTTGATGCAAGAGAAAATTGAATGATATGTACAAGTTTTTTTTTCATAATAAAACTTATTATTTGTTATTGTCATTTTAGTTTCAACAAACATCAATCCATATTCTAATATCATTAAATTCATCATATTCTTATCTCCCTAATTTAACTAAAAATATAAATTATTTAAAAATTATTTAATGTGTCTCATGCATACTTTCACAAAGCAAAATATAAATGGGAAAATGGGGCCTTTTAAGCCCTATAGATAATATCCCTAAAAAAAATACTTGGTAATGGTTAATTTGAAAAAAAAATGATGACCTTGCAAAAGTATTGAATTTAAATGCAAAACAAGTTTTCTTAAAGGATAAATTTTCAAAAATTATATAAAATTTTAATCTCATAAAAATTTTCAATTAAATGATTTAACTTTCACAAGAAATATATATAAAAAAAATCAAATTATCATATAATCACATCCAATCCAACCCATAAACTGATATTCGAAACTCTATCATTTGTGATTCCATGAATCATTAATCATTTAGAATCCGATCCTATTCACAAGTGACTTTTTTCATTGAATGGCAATAACTAATAACAAAAAAATAATCTAAAAAAAATCAAACACAAAAGAAAAGAATGCTAAAATCCATATTGTTTGACTAAAAATCAGTTATGCATCCATAGTAGACAAAAAGGTATGTTATATTATAAATATCATATGTTAAATTTAAAATATGTCCACGTTTTAATAGCAAAAGAAAATTTTAAATTTGTCTCTATTTAATAAGACAAATAAAAAATATAAATTTAATAAGATAATTTATAAAACAACTTAAGTAAAACAAAAGAGAAAATTATATATATCTAACATTGACTATAGCATAATAAAACTAAGAATATCAAATTGTTTTCAAAACACAAAGAAGATAAAACATCATGATCTAATTAATGATATCATCAACCAATCTCACAACTTGTGATTCTAATATCAATTAATTTAATTTTAGAATAAACTTAATATTTTTTAATTAATAGTATATATAAATATATTTAATTCAAACAAATAATTTAATTATTAAATTTATTATCTCCAAAAGAACTTTAATTTAATTTAAAAATTTTAGATAAACCATATTGAAACAACATCACAATACATTAAATAAGTTATAAGATTTGGACATATCACCTTATTCAAAAGTGATCATTCATGACACATTGCCACCTCAAACAGAAAAGTCCTCATTTTTTTAAAGGGAAATGTTTTGATTATTCTTCCATAAAAGGCCAATCCTTGCTGACGTTTCCCCCGCATAAGCACTTCCACTGATCGGTAATAAGGAAGAAAGCCTAAAGCAAATTGAGCTCTTCTTTTTGGCATCGTTTGTTAATGACGTTTGAAAAGTTGTTTTAAGAAAATCTTTTTTTGTTTTTTTTTAAATTTTAAAATATCAAAAGCTCAACAAAGTTTTTCTTTATTATTTAAAATGTAAATGATAATTTTTTAAATTGTTATAAAAGCACAAATAGTTTATATTTTTTTTGTTTAAAGGATGGCTGTTAGCGGTACGTCGGCGAGGGAGCTCTTTCATCCAAGTCGGCGCCACGTTGGATCCGACACGGCCGCAGGAAAAAAATGACGACTTTTTTTTATCCATATTAATTAGTGGTTCGCTATTTCCACTGTGCACCTAAGTCACTTATGCTTAAAGTAGATACTATTTTTATAATGTTCTTGCTTTTGTCTATCAATCAAAGAAATTGTTTGGATGTGATTTTTAATATTATCTTTTTGTAATTTTTAATTTCCAACTTGAATCTGTGTTAATACTATGGGATATGTTTATTTTTATGCAATTTGATAATATTTTTAAGTAGTTTTTTAAATTAATTTTATGTTCATATTGTTTATGATTATTATTTTTCCTATATTATCTTAATAGGTTTATATATATATATATATATATATATATATATATATATATATATATATATATATATATATAGTTGCATCAAATACTTTTTGACAAATATTTTTTTATAATATATTTTATGAAAATATATTACATTTGACTTCATTGGATGAAAAAAAATATTGATGTTAATTTTGAATTAATAAAAATATGGTAAAAAAATATTATATTGAGAGCTTAAAAGAAGATTTATAGAGTAAGAAAAAAAACTTGAAATTCTCATAGATCTAAGATAACTAAAGTATAAAATATGAGACTCTAAAGCTAGTAATGATAATGGATTATTGGAAAAAAGAATAGTGGATCTTCGAAATTTGGAGATTAATGTTATATATGTGTTAATGAAGTGTATATTTGGAAGTTTATTTATGTATGACAAAGTGGATGATAGATGTTAACTTCATTTTTGTACATAGAAAATTATAATTATACAATTGTCAGAATTGACGTCATTAAAGAGTAGTTTTTTATCGATGAGGGTTCATTATTAAAATATAGTAAAATCATATCATTATAAAAAAAAAATCAACATCATGACACATTATATTATCATAGAAAAACTATATTATCACAAAAAAATCACATTACATAGTTCTCAGAAGTTTATACACACAAGTTTACAATAGAATCTATAATACTACAATTATTTATCAAACAAACTATTTTAATTTTTAATACATACTTTTGTACTCCTAAATATTCTTACAGAGTGTGTATCTATGTAATATCTTGTAATATTAGTAAAAGAGTAAGTATAATGACTGAACAGGTAAACTGATAGTAAAACAAACAAGTATGAAAATAAATAACAGAAAAAACATCTAATTTCAAGTACTATGAAAATATATATGACATTAAAAGATTAGGAAATCATATTTTTATGATTCTATAAGTATATAACACAAGTTTTAGAAATATAATATAAAACGTGTTATATCTTTTAAACTTTAAAATACAACAATTTTTATATCCCTTTTTTTATTTTTATTACAAACAATTTGTATAGATACTTATAGGCCAACTTGCTTATCGAATTTGATTTAATCTTAATTTTTCTCATTTTTTACTTAACATTTCTTTTCAATTAATAAGGATCAATTTTTTTTCCAATAGTTCTTATCCTCGTGATCCCAATCTAATATCTCATCGCATCTCATCTTATTTACCACTAAATCACACAGGAAATAACATGTATATACATTATCACATAGACTTTTACCATTATATCACATAAATAAGCAATGGTTACCAAATCATACAACAAGTGATAGTTTTTGATCATACAACAAAAAGCTCAATAATTAAAGTTCGGTGCTAAGGATACAAATACCATCAGATCACACAGTAATGGTGGCCACCATATCACACAACAAAGGTGCTCACTAAATCACACAATAAGTGACACTACGTGATAAGGCTATAGGGGAAACACAATTTTCAATATTACTTATTCTATATTTGGCTTAAAGCTTGAATTTTTTTTATTTTGTTCTCTTTTCTTTGCATTTATCATATCGCATATAAATTTTTATTTGTTAAACTTATTATTCTCGATTTATGAATATATATATATATATACTATTTTATTTACCTCATACAATATATTTGATATTTATTTATTTTTATCTATTTTTTTATTATAAACATGAAATAGTACACCAAATCTATTATACAACATTAATTATGAATGACTGTAATATAATTGTATGTGTTATAACTTATTATTCATATCAAATTATATAATATATATAATATAAAAAAATAATTTTTTGTATCACAAAATATTGATATAATAATTACATAAAGAATTCACTACTTGTATTAAAATATTATTAAGTTTGTCTATTTGGATTCTTGATGACTACTAGGATACCAATTCTTTATTTTTTTATATTGTGATTCATGAATAACTATTGTAAATCTTCTTTTTAAAAGTCTATACAAATTAATTATTTTTTAAAAAAAATTATTTTTTAATCACAAAAGCTAACACATGACTAATGGATATACAAAATATATATATTCTAACATCATACATTGAGACAAGAAAATTTTATGTATATGTGTGTTTATATATATATATATATATATATATTTTTTTTTTTTTTTTCATTTAAGGGGATGGTTTGAAAATGTGTGTGCTTCTAAGGAATGAATAAATATAAATTTTATCGTATACTTTTCTTACGGTTGTGGACTTGAGCTACTTCTTAGGGAAGGTTCTTTCTCATTTTTCTTTGCGATTTTTCCTTCCATGGTCAGAGCTGACGTTGCATATCCACACGTGGTCTAAAGCTTCATTCAGAGGCAGGCGGCCGACGGCCGGCCGTGCCGTTTTGCCGTCTTTTTCGAAAGCCCACGCTATTCCTCGTTTGACATACGCGAAAACGAGGCTGTTTCGTTAAATTTTTTTTTAATGGAACCCATGAATGGTGGTCAAAAGTTTCCTTCCTGCTATCTACTATAAATGAGATCGTCGTAGCCACATCCGAAAGATCCAACTTGTCTCAGCATTCCAATCGGAAAACAGAGGTGTTTTTCAGCAAAATGTACTCTTTGCATCCACTTCGTCTTCCCGCTCTTATTGCGCTTCTTTCCTCCATCATTCCAGGTGAGCTTCTGCTTCATCTAATTACCCTGTTTACCGCTTCAATGGCTGTTCGGTGACAAATTTTGAAAGCTTTTCCACGTTTTTCTGTGATTCCAGGTGCGATGTGTGCAACCTTCACCTTCGTCAACAGCTGCGGCTACACAGTGTGGCCGGGAATCCTCTCCAACGCCGGCACGGCGGCGCTGTCAACAACAGGCTTCGCTCTACTCAACAGCGAGTCCCGCGTGATCTACGCCCCCTCCTCCTGGGCCGGCCGCTTCTGGGGCCGCACCTTATGCTCCACCGACTCCTCCGGAAGATTCTCCTGCAACACAGGAGACTGCGGTTCCGGTCAGATAGAATGCTCTGGCGGTGGGGCCGCCCCTCCAGCAACCCTCGCCGAATTTACCCTAAACGGTGGCGGAACAGGCAGCACGGACTTCTACGACGTCAGCCTCGTCGATGGCTACAACATCCCCATGCTCGTCGTCCCCAACGGCAGCGGTACCAGCCCGTGCGCCGCCACGGGATGCCTCGTGGACATCAACGGCATCTGCCCATCGGATCTCCGAGTACTGGCCAGCGGAGGTGAGAACGTAGCGTGCCGCAGCGCGTGCGAGGCGTTTGGCAGCCCGCAGTTCTGCTGCAGCGGCGAGTACGGGAATCCTAACACTTGCAAGCCGTCGCCTTTCTCGCAGTTCTTCAAGAACGCCTGCCCAAGAGCTTACAGCTACGCTTATGACGACGCGACCTCCACCTTCACATGCCCATCGGGAGGCGGCTACGTCATCACCTTCTGCCCAAGCACAACCAGGTAACATCCAACTATCCACCTCTTTTTTCTTCTTCTTCAATTGGGCTTTCTTTTGACGTTTGTTTTTGCTCTCGGCAGCCAAAAAGCAGGGGAGAACACTCCGGCAGCTGCGGCGCTGCCCATGATCAACAACACGATGGTGTTTATGGGAGCGGAGACGGACAACAGCTATGCCGGACATCGGCCAACGCCGCACGCCTTGCTCTCCGCTGTCCTGGTAGCATTCTTCCTTGCAATCTCGCTTGCTTAAGCGGCAGCATACCATGTTACAAAACGCGGTCTTCCCACCGAATTAACCGCGGCGAACTCCTCATTTTGAAATCGGAGAGATGTAGCCATCTTCACGCGTTCGATGATGCCCTCTCGCCGGCCGATGCCTGCGAAGCTGACGCGCGACCGCGCAACGCACTATAGTAGAACTTTAGGTGCTTTTTTTTATTTATGATTGATTAGTCCAGTAGGATTAGATGATTTCTTTATCCTAATACAGGATTAATTATTTAATAAATATAAGATCAATTTAATTACATTTGTTGCTGACACGAAGTTATTAGTGCTGTGTTCAACGTCACGTGTGACGACGTATGCTCCATTAAAAAGCCTAACAGAGCTCTTAATGTCAATTATAAGAAATTAAGAAATATTATTACCAAGATTAATAATAAAAATGTTCTTTTAAGTATTTTTACCAACTATTGAAGACAAGTTTCATGGTGTGGAAATCATTGCTTAAATTTTCAAGGACATAATAAAGCTTCTCACATAAAATACACTACTTTAGTTTGAACAATTACACCGAAGCAATAACCAAATTATTTTTTATAAAAAAAATAACAAATAAATAAAATAAAAATATAACAATTTAAATTTTCTGAACTATTAAGATCTCAATAATAAATTTTATACAATGTCCAAATTACCCCACACGGGATAGGCAAAAGTATTCTTCTTCCTTCTTGCTTCTTTGACAAATAAACCATGCTCTTTGTTGTCATAAGGCTACTTGACTTTGTAGAACTCCATCATCTCTTCTTCTATAGGATGTAGCTCCCCAACAATAACAAGACAATGCAGAGGTGGTCCGAAGTCGAAATGTAGCAGATCTTTCATTGAACCGGAAACTATAATTTGGTCCTCACACCCGAGCCGGGCAAGACCAACACATCTTGAATTCTCATCATAAGCTGAGTCACATCAAATGAAGGTATATTTCATCTTAAACTTTCAATAATATACTTAATTTACAATTAAAATAAAGTTGATCTCACTAATTCGCTCACATTCAATTAAACATTTGAAGTCAATTGCATTATCAAATATCAACTATCAATGTACTCTTATCACATTTTCATGTACCAATCACTCTAACATGCCTAAATGGCTCCACAAAACTTTATTAACATCAAGTAACACGCACATTAAGAACTACTCAACTATGCAAATAGAGCAAGGGAGGACCAAAACCCTATTCAAATGTTGTAGAAAAAGAATAAAAAACCTATGATTATCAAAACTGCATGAATCACTTTAACTTTAATTAAAGCTTGGCTTCTCTCCAAATCAAACAATATTCGATCCCATTTGTTAAGATTGTACCAAATTGGAGCCCAAGATGGGCACACTTAAGTGAATAACGACTCAAAAATATTCTGTTAGGGCAAGCAAGATTGTGGATTTGATACTAATAGGCAGTTGTTAATGAAAAGATTTCAGTGGAAGTACACAAAGAACTTATAAAGACGACCAAAAAAACCTAATAGATAGAGGAATAGAGAGTCGTTTACATACCTGATGCTCCATGTGCCTCTGTTACTTCCAACAATTGCTCTATGGCAACATTAATTGTCATGAATTTTGGTGGTTCGTAACACTTTTTTCCTCTGTAAATGAGGTATTATTGTAAAGAAATATACAGAACATATTTTTAAGTGTAAGTTACAGAATTCTTTCAGGTAAATAGAAATGATAAAGGATCATATCACCATACCTGCATAAAGACTCAATTGAAGGTTCTTTTACACGTATATCTGCAACATTGGATCCCCATAAGAATTGTGTCGTATAGTCAAATCATACATAATAAATGTAAATATAAACAAAGAAATCAAGTTTCTACGCTAGGTTTTTTGGGTATGATTGAAATAGATTCTAGCTTATATCACTCAAAAGCCATCTGCAATAAATCTTACCCAACCTTTGTAGCATCACCAAACCATTATTACGCTTGGTTAATATAATTCATGGTTGATTTTGACATTATAGCTGTTGTAAGGCTGAACTGTTCTGTCTGTAGCATAAAAACTTTCTAGAAGTAAACTTTGCACTAGTCGCAAAATGGGATAAGTGAGGTATAGGGTTAAGAGAAGTCTTGGGCTTAGGAGAAGAAGGTAGCCCACCCACAGGAGAAATAACCAGATCAGGGTTACACATTTGCCTGGAGAGGTAATCATCGATGGTCCAGTTTCCTTGGATGCTTTAAGGGTCTTCCTCCTCTTTTGTCAATGTCTTGTTTATGCAAATGATTTTCTTAACAGCTAACATCTAGAAAAAAGGAATTAAGAAACCGTAAGGAATCCTCAAGCAGCCTTAAGATGAGCCTTTTTTCCTAAATCCCTCAGAGTGTTGCTTGTTGCTCTCTTCTTTGGCTTCTCATTCCATTAGAGAGGTTTTTGATAGATCAAGAGATAGAGAAATAAGAAAATGTAATCAAACATCACCTTTTTATTTTTCCTTTTCTTTATGCCTTTGCTCAACTACCTTCCCCCTTTGTATAGGCAGGGTCAAAAAGTATTCACATAAAAAATAACAGTAGATAACTCTCAGTAGTTCTTAGATCATCTACCCTTAATCCTATATTCAAAGGAAAAAATTAGGAAAGCCTTCATATTTCATCCAATCCTAATCTAGTCTGCTTAACAAATTCCTATTCCCATTTAAAATATAGCTTATCCCCAGTGATCATTTAAAAATAGTAATTCTTCATTCTGCTTTTCTTCACCCATTGCAAAACAATCAAATGTTTATGATCTGGTAGTTCCCTAATCTTGGTCACTCTTTTATTGATTGGCAAGGATCAGGCTTGTTTCTATGTTTTTTTTTTTATGATTATCAATGTTGTCATGCAATATGAAAGTCATTTATAGTTAAAGTTCGGTAAAATAATAGTATTTCAAATACACGAATAATACAATACATATTAAAATAATAAAATAGAAAAATACCCAAAAATAAAGGCGTGCAACACAGAATTGAATTAAACTGAAGTTAAGAAAAATCTAATAAAATTAAGGTCAATGTATATTCTTAAAACCACTAATTGTCTCTCGATATTGATTGTTGGGGGGTTAAAACAAAACTTAGCTTACTCAGAGTATGTAACCAGTAATTATGGATCAAAATCAATCTTTATAATTCTCTCTCACTTTTCTATTCTTATATTTTTCAGTATTTCTCATTTCTCGCATTTTGTAACTGATAGCAACAGCAACAATTTGGGACTTAATGTGCCAAGTATCTAAACAAGTGGAATGGTAGCTTCACCAAACAAAATATATTTGCAAGTAGCAGTATTGCATGGTAGATCAAAATCAATAGACAAACAAGCAATGTTAAGGTGGGCAGAGCGAAAGACGATGTTCAAGATAATTGAGTATGGGAAAACAAGCCATGAATGGTAAGGGTCAAGTAGAATAAAATGAGATAATTGGCAATTTACGTAATTGCCAACTTTGAAAGCATGGTGCACAAATGGGCAATGCAAAAATAATGATATTTGAAGGAAATAATCAGATAGACTCAGAACCAAAATTCAAACTTAACTTTTTTTGTTAGGTTTGGTTTGATTTCATCATCTTTTGAGTTTGTTTAATTTTTTGATAAGGAGAAGCAAGCCAATTTTGTTAAGCAATATGACTGATATAGAATTGTCCTGAATTGAATCAACTGAAACCCATGCAAAAAGTATGTAAAGCTTAGTTTCTAATTCAAAAGCAAAACATATCATGTATCAAAAGGAATATTTGATTTCTATTTTTATTATATTTCATTCTGTCTTAAAAAATTCTAAGATAAACAATCTTGAAGTACAACAAGATTAGGTCAACTGAAATTTTTCAAACACTTATCATTTGCTTTTCTTTTGATAGCTATTGCTCCTAATCTCCAATGGTATAACGAATCCGATAAAAAATGATGTCTTCAAATCCTAACACTTAATCTCCAAAACTTAAAAGAAAAATGATGAATCCCCCAAGTATAACCAAATTATTTTGTCATTAAGTCTTTAAACCGTTATTTTCCATCCACTTATGGTTTGCTTTCATTTTCATCATCTTTTGTTGTACAACAATGACTCGATGGATATTTATCATTAACCTTTTTAATTATTTTTAATTTTAAATCTCCAAAATTTCATAAGTAACATTGATCATGAAATGCATTTGAATAAGATTACGAGTTCTTCAAATCATTATTCTTGACCACTCATTGCCAAGATCCATGCACAATGAACAGTGTCAATACAAGTAACCCCAAATCACATAAAGTATATCCCAACGTCATGAGTAGATGATTAAAATGAAACGAACAAACACAGCAATTTTAAACCACAAAGGACCAAAGGAGGAACATTTATTGAAGCAATTATTTGATGTGATGCTTTGACTTTATTGCTGCAAAAAAACATAATGCTCATAAAATCCTTTATCATTAAGTTTTAAGAAAGTTTGTCTTAGATCTGCATTCACAAATCAGGTCCACGCCTTCAAAAAATAAGGAACCGTTGAGGTCACAATCAACCATTCATAACAATCAGAGGGGAAGTGACAAGATCTATTTTTTTTGGCACCATTTCATGTTTAACTTTAACACATTCTTAGTCTTTCCATAAGTCTTCTCTATTTAAGGTCTCCTTTCTTGAAACCTAGGTTTTCTTACAAAGAAGTTGATTAGGAAGGTTTCTGTGTTTTGTTACTATGACAAAATTCGAAATGTCTTAGAAAACATTACCTCATTGATCCATCACTCCTAAAAATCTTTTGGTACCATGTTTCATCATGGCTTTTACTGTTCTTCATCCTCTTTCATTGTATACAATCTGTATAATTACATCTCCATGCTGGCACACCCTTTTTGGATTTAAGTGGTAGTTGGAGAAGCCCTTTGATTCGAATAATTCAAAACAACCCATCTTTCTTACTTCTGTGATTTCATTATTACATTCAAAGCTACTTCAAGGATTTTTTTTGTTGCTTGTCATAAAATCTTGTCAAAGCTTGATTCACTAAGCACTATTAGCCATGCTATATGCTCACCTTAATAGTAAACAAATAAGTAAATTGAGGAGCTTGACATATACAATTATGGTGATGAACCTATAGGTCAAATTTGTCTAAATCCAACGACAAGTCAAACAAAGGTTGGCATGTTTTACTTTGATTTAATTATCCAATCAAAATTTGATACGATCTACATATTTGAATCATGTAAGACATATCAATTCAATTGTGCAAATATACAAGTATGAATCCATATATGTCATGTACAAACATATATTGATAGATAAATGTATGAATATTCAAAATCACATAGATGTCTAGATTTGAACTCAAGATGATTTTACTTGATAAAAAAAAACCCAACTCATAGCTGAATATTCATGTTTATTCATGTGTACATACACATAAACATACAAAAAAGATATTTTGACTCAATCTCAAGCTAGTTCAATCAGATGGAGGCTCACAATATAGTTTTGAATCAAGTATAATCTACCCCATTATCAACTCATCTCATCATGTTTAAATGAGAAACAACTACACAATTTCAAGCTACCATCAATCATCAAGCTCTCTTGACATTCATACTTGTAGCAACTTATGACCATGGGGAAACCAATCTTGTTAGCACTTGCTAACATACCATATCATTTAAACCATACAAAAGCCCATTCCTATGTGATCAAACCCATTATACCCACTCCACTTTTATTGATAGTCAAGCATACAATTGACAGTTGTGCACTTTTAAGAATAAGAAAATGCACAATCAAGACATTTTATATATAGACAAATTTTATGTTTGTCTTATGGGAAATATGTCATAACATATGCTATAACAAAGAACATAATTCACCATGATCCTGATTGTGCCTAAACTCTATTTTATTGAGCTTCAAGGATGCATAAATAACTTCAAAGTCAAGTCAAAGCTCCTGATATGTCACAAGCATTCACTAGAATATAAGTTCAAGATTGAGTGATGTCCTTAACAAATTCATAGGTTTATTTTGAACAATAAGTTAACTTAAGTCCTCTTCAAGTGATAATATAGAAATGCAACTGTACATTGCATGATAAGACACAAAATTCAAAACAAATGAAGTTAAACTTATTAGCAAATCCAAAAAAGATAGGTTATATCCAATAATATGAGAAGAAAAAACAATGATTTGATTAATTAAAATAGATAGTAGCATAAAAATTTTATCAACTACTTTGTCGAAGGATCATTAAACATATAAAAAACAAACCTAATAAACATAAAGTATGCAATCCAATCTCTCTGTTTCTTTGAATCTTTTCATAGAAACTATAAGGTCTCCATGTCTCCGTAAAGAAAGGTATGGACACAGTCTCGCCATATCGATACAACTGCAAGCCACATGCCCCAATTGCATTCATCACCGATGCATTGTGTATCACCTTGACTTCAACTATCAGCTTCTTTGCACGGATAACCAAGTCAGTATGTGTTGTCGCTCTTGTGCACCAATAAAAAAATAAGAATAATAGTATGAGTAAACCTAGTTATACACAACAAAGGAAAATATACATAAAAGTTAGTGCTTCATGCCATCAACTTTGGTTTGCACCTCACCAATTTATTATGCTTTCAAACATTATTCTATCTAGTAAAGCAAATATCTTTATATTATTAACAATGAAAACTAACAATATGGCAATGCTCCAATTGGGTAAAAAAAGTTTTCCATGATTCCTAGACGAATAGAGCTGATTAAGGGTGGACAGGAGAAGAAAAAACGAGTGTGGTTAGTATCATACCCGAATGGATCACCAACAACAAGGAAAGCAACATCAGACTCAGAAGCTTCAATCAATATATCATCAACCTTCTCTTCTACCATTTCTCTATCTGCAATAATGATGGACTTTCCATACAATTTTTCCTGTATCCAAATTTAGAAATTTAAAATATGCTAGAGTTTTTAGACAATACAATATCCAATTGTCATAGAAAGAAACCAAAGATTAAAATGGAGAATAAAAAATTTTTCTTTGATCTATAAATAAAATAGCACTTTTTTACAACTACAAAAAATTTCAAAATTTTCTAAGAACAACCATTATGGAATAAAAGGCATGCATCCAATTTCATGATTTTTCATCCCAAAAGATTTCAAGAGGATTAATCTTGCATCACAAAACACTAAGATGCTTTAAATCTAGGCTTTTCTCTTTACTAACTAATTCTAACAAGATAAAACACTAACTTTTTATTATTGTCAGCCAATCACATAGAAAAAGTCCTTCTTAGCTCAAAAGAAATGTACCATTGCTAAGTTATTCTTTATATTGAATACTTCAATAAGAAAAAGGGGGGAAGGAAAGAAGTACCATTGTGGAAAGACCATCATAAGCAAGACCGAAAGACAAGATAGAAGTATAGGCCTCTATGTAGACCTTTTTGCATTTCTGAATGGCTTCAAGGCCTCTGAGAGTGATGTCCTTCTCATCCCCAAGACCTAGCCCAACAATGTACAACATCGCGACAAACAAGGAGCAGGGAGCTCAACGAGGAAAATGTGGCGAACAAGTTTATAGCAAAGGAAAACACAGGATTCTAAGATGGTGAATCAAGCAAATTCACACTATTGTGTTGTCTCCATGTCATAAGTACTAAAAAGCTTCGACCACCCTTGAACACACTAAAGCAAACGCTGTTAATCTATACAAGAAAGCGTGCTCTTTCCTTCTGCAATTTTGCTGAAAGAAGATGGAAGCTGGCGTCAAAGAACTTGGCTGCATGCAATTATGATGAAAAATATAAAATATAAGAATAGCAATATAAAAATTATGCATTCTAAAATAACCATAAAATAACCTTCTTGAATGCAATGCAACAAAAATATGCAGGTTGAATAACAATAACTTGATGTAGAAGAAAGTCATGGTACAAAAATACAAGATTCCTAAAGATCACATAAACTATTAAACTAAGAAGGGATTCTTAATTAAACACTCTAGTAACACATTTGAGAACAAACTTAGGGCTCTATTCTTTTATGTATTGTTTGGGTAAATTTGCCCTTCAATTGTTTCCACAAGTAATATTTGTAAGTCATTCATACGTATATCAATATCTTCACAATTATACTTTGCCTACAAGATTAGATTAAAAATATATATGTAACAAATTTATTCATTATTGATTCAACAAGATAGTTGAAACAAAGGGATATGATAGATAGCATAAACTTACAGGATTAACAAATAACAACAACTTTTGTGAAGATTGCAAACTTATGACAATCTCCATTTCAATGCAGGACAGCAATTATTAGATTTTCATTTTTCTACCATGCAAAAACAATTTGCTCAAGTATCCTATCTACAGCATCCTCAGCAACTTCCATAGATTGTAGCTTCAGATTTGTAAAACTCTCACTATCACTCCAAAGATAACAGTAGATAACACGCACCCTCTCCAATTGAAACATTAAACAAACAGATTTGAAACAAGCAATAGGCTAAAAGAGAATTAAATCAGAAGTTATTACTAAAAGGATAGAAATAGAATGATAGTGACAATATAGATTCTACCAATACATCACAAAATTCGAAGCAAAAAAATATTAGTTTGAGAGCTGCCAACAAAACTGCTATAAAGTTCAAATGAATACAATTAAAACTATCCTGAAGAAAAGCCATAAGGATGTACTTAATGAAATGATAATCTAGAAGCAATGGCTTCAGTCTTCTCATAATACTCGATTCATTTCTTCCTTAGAAATGCTGAAAACGTGGCACAAAGGAAACGAGAAAAACAAAACATTTATATGCCAAGTATAGAAATGCTTGAAAAATACATCTGTGGAAACCAAACTAGAAACTTTATGGGATACATCAACAGTCAACTTTTAGATAAAGATAAAAAAAGATATAACATAAGTTGACTTTAAGTTAGCTCTGTGGAAGAAAATTATATATGTTTCGTTTTATTGAACAAGCAGAACAACTAATCCCTCAACATTTCTTGGCGAGATGAAAAAATCTACCTTAATGGAAGTTCTCACGCCAACTGAGAGCTCGAGAGGGGAGGAGAGGAAAGCGCGGTGGAAAGTAGGCGATCGACGATGGCGGTGGTATTGGGCGAATTTGGAAGACTGTAGGTTAGGGTTACGTAACTGATATGGGCGCGGCAGACTGGTGCATCAGAGATTTGGGTTTAGAAGAAAATTTAAGATATATCTAAGTTACCATTTATAGTATTTATTAATGGTATTTATAAATATTTTTTTATTTTATATAATTCGTTATTTTGTTTTGAGATACAAGTTGATTTTATTCACAATACTTAACTAATAAAATTTAAATATGTTATATTAAATAAAATGTTATATCTATTTATATATTTCAATAAAAAAACATTACATGTTTATAATCTATTATTAAACAAAATTCTACCTGAATGGTGGGAAAGAAAAACTTTGAGTAAATTAATTTTTAAATATTAAATTATATTTTATTTTAAGACATTCAATTACAATTATTTATCAATAATTTAATTTTTCCTATAAAATATGTCCATAAATTAGGAATATCTTGAATAAAAAAAATCAATAAAATTTAGATTTTTTCATACTAATATTAGCATCTTATGTCTCTTGTTTAACTAATCATAAATATCAAAAAAACTTATTTTGGATATCATGATTAATTATTAAAACATTTTGATTTTAATATAAGTTATTTTTAGTCTTGATTAATATCTAATTTATTGTAATATAAAGTGACAATGTGTAATCAAAATATAATACTATTTCATAGATAATGATTAAATATAACAATGAAAGCAAGTTATGATATTAAAGAATAATAATTAGATATAAGAGTAATATGTATGCATAATAATCATGAAAATAATATAAAATTTTATTAAACTTTGATTCTCTTTTATATTTGTAAATGTTTTATTTTTTATGTTATTATTCTTTGAATCAACTATATTATTATTTAAATTTCAAATTAATTAACAATATTTTTTTTCTAATCCATAATTTGTAATCCTTGATCCTTAATTTTTAAAATATGAATACATCTCCATTACCTTTGACAATGTTATTTATCAACTCAATAATGAGTTCATATCTATATAAAGAGTTTTCTTAATAGAATAAGATATATTTATAGCATTTGAGTTATTTGAAGGTTTATTTTTTTATTTGTTCTCTAAAAATGTTATTTTATTGTACGATTAACCTTTAGCTTGGTAAATTAACTATTATAGAAAAAGTTGTCAACTTTGAGTCTATTTTAAGTATTATTTATAATTAAGACAATCAATAATCTAAATGAATAAGTCAATAAATATGGATTTCTTTAATTATATATTAAAATTTTAACAATATCATTATTAATTCAAAGTATATAACTAAATATAGTTTAATTACACTTAATAAAACTTCTCTTAAAACAATGATCTTGCTTACCTTATTTATTGATTCACATATTAACTCCGTCTTCTCAATCGGGTTTACAATATCACGTCAATTATATAATCTTTTTTTAATTCTTTTAGAACTATTACTAGTGGTTTTATTATTTTTTATTAGCTTTGGAACATTATTTCATTTATCTCTTCTATTTAGCTCTATTGGAATTATTATTATTAAATTTTTCCACTTTTAAATCATATCACATCGTGGTCATTGAGAATCATTATTATCAACTTTGTTATCTTTGTTGAGTTCATTATTTTACAAAAGTTCCTATTAATTGTATATATATATATATATAATCTATATTTTAAGTTACAAAAAGTGTCATTTATAGATAATTTTTTAATATTAGACTTTAGTTATAATTCATTAGATGTTATTATGCTATAATTACAAAATTAAATAAATAAATAATTTATAAGTAATTTTTTACTATTTTTTGAAACCAAATGTCTTGTTAATAAGTTTTTGTAAACCTTTGATAAGAAACTGGTTTCACAAGTCTTCTTGGATATGTTTGTTTATTCTTACAAAGACATTCAACTTTCATTCTTTTTGTTTGACCTTAGCTATAAAAATAATTCAAGGATTTAATCTAAATATATTTCAAAAATATATTAAAAATTATATATATATCATTAAAATATATTATGTGCTTTCTATCATTAGAGTTTTTTTTTTCAGCCACAAATTTAATAATATGAAAAACGTAATGACTAAATTTTTTATACTAATATTATAATAATAAATACCTATCAAAATTGCAATTTGATTGCAACTGTATGGTTAAGAACCCATGGAAACTTAGAGCTTAAAAACCTATTCTTATCAATCATTATTAAAATTTATTGGTCCGTTCCCTAAGTTAGATAATGAGCATGAAAGCATATGGAGTTTTTTTATGATAGATTTAATAGATAAATCATATATTTTATCATTATTTTTATATTTGCATACAAAGTTGGGAATTAATTTGAAGTTTTTTAGACTTTTGGGTCCCTTTGACTTCATTTATTTTGATAATTTTATTGAAAATATATTAAATGTGATGATATAAGAATATATTATCAACATATAATAATGTTTTATAAATTATAATCAAAATAGAATAATTAGATTTAAATTATAGGTAAATACACTTTTTATTAGAATAATTCAAAACAATACTATTCATTTTTGTTCATTTTTATGATTTCGTAATGAGATTCCAAACTATTTTGAATAGTTTTTTTTAGCTTGTTATAAAAGCTCGAGAAAGATTAATTCACTTAGCATTATTAGCCATGCTATTTGAGTAGGCTTTTTTAATTGTAGTCATAAAGGCTTGAACTATATTATCCTTACTCTATCACTTATGGTAGGCATGTAGCCTCTATATATTTGAGTTGATTTGATTATCATGCACTTGTAAGGACAAATATATGCAAGATCTCAACATCTTTAATATTGATAATTTTTATTATTTTTTGTTTTATATTTTGATGTGATGATCACATAATCAAAACTAAGTATTTAGTAATATCTTATTAAACTTAGTGTTTTTTAGTGATCTGAATTTGTTAGAACAATGACTAATGTAACATAAATAGTGAATGCAATTTGATGACTCAATTTGTTGACTTTGGAGTCAAGGATAACTCTCTTTGTAGAATGACTAATCTATAAATAACTTCATTAAGAAGAATCAGAAGTGGGTAAGATGATTTGTACATCAAAATCAGGTAGATAAATCCCTTACTTGTGATATAGCACATTAATATGTGTTTTTTGCATGGTTTTCTTACTATCATATGGTGCTTTGGTTGTTGCATATGTTGTTTGTTTATTGCATGTGCATAAAAATTAAAAAGGAAGAAATAATATGATATGATAACAAAATAAAAAGAAAGAGACAATATGGAACGAAATGTCTTTTGATATGACAAAATTATCTGGATTGATGGTTGGAAAATGGTACTAAAAATGGGATTCCTAGAGAACATTATCCTCACCACTAGGCTAAGCATTTTGGACCACAGGGTATCGATCTTCGAATCAGATATCTGCCTAGTGTTATGTGCTATAAACCCATGATGATTTACACAAGGTCCAACGTGTTGGATCGCAGGGTATAGGTACCATACCTACTTGGTGGCACTAGGCACAGCGTGTTGGATCGTAGGGTATCGATGTTCAGATCAGATATCTGCTTAATGTTATGTGCTTGGTTGGATGCCAAGTGGAAGTTATTTCTTGGTGATGATTGGATCCATAGAGGATAATGCGTCCAAGGAATCAGGCTCGATAATAACACACCTATAATCGAAAATAATAAGGAACTGGCATTTCTTTTTGTTTTTCATCTGGCATTCTATATGACATCTTGTATAGTTTTAGTTTTATGCATATGATTCATCTTCACTATTCATGGTATGAATTTTCATTTGATTTCTCTTTCATACTTGATTAATTATTGTGGATTTATCTACTGAGATCTATCAAAACTCATTTAGTGCTTACATTATAGGTCATGCATTCCATGCAACTAATACACCAAGAGCTGGGAAAGTTACTACTATAGGAGAGCCCTTTTCACTAGATGTGTGAGAGAGAGGAGGGCTTACTGTGAGTAAACTTTTAAAAACATTGCTTTGTTTATATTTTTGATTTTCAAGTCACTATGTAAATATTTTAGTTTAGTTCCACGGTTTGTTTTTGAAATAGGTTCGAATAGGAGTTGGGGTTTGTCTCATCGTCGGGTCCCCACCATGGGTTTTGTTCCTTGTCCTCACTCGATGTTGTAGTGGCAAAAATTCTTTGATGTTGATTTTGTTATCTAGTGGCACTTTTTGAGGTGGGCGCTTGACGTGACTCCTCTACGGACTTTGATATTTATCAATCTCAAGTGATGTGGCTCTTATCTCAAAAAGTTTATCTAGATTTTATAATAAAAAATACAAGTTAATACTTTGAGAATAATAAGAAATAAGAAAGGAAGATAGTCTTCCATGAAGAAATAATTTATTATGAATATAAACATCTTGGGCATACAAGACCAAATTGCCCCAACTACAATGAGAGAGTGAAAAAGTTTTAAAAATAAAAGAAGAAGAAGAAAGCTACGAAGATATCTTGGGATGATTTAGATAGTTATTCTTCTAGTGATAAAGATTAGGAGAGTTTGATTTATCATATGGCCAAAGATAATATCTTATGAAAACATCAGAAGATGAGTTATGTTCCTTTTCCTCCTTTTTATCATCTTCTTCTATTGTTGATTATGAAGAAAATAATATTAGTGTTTGCACAAATTTTAAACAATTATTTTCTAAATGCCATAAATTGAAAGAAGAGCATAAAAACTATTTAAGTTTGTGTGAAAACTTGAATGAGTTGAATTCTAATTACTCACATGAGATTAAGGTTGAAAGAGATGAAAAGACTTCTATTATTATCAAAAACACATGCTTAGTTAAAGAGCTAAATAATTTCAAAATTTTGCATGATCGTAGTAGGAATTCATTTAGATATCCTAAAAAATATTATATATTTTTTTACTCCAAATATCATTTGTAATTATTACATTAGATTTGGACATATTTCTACTTATTAAAAATTTAGAATTATAATTGATAATAATTCTTCTTGATTTGTATGAATTAAACAGTATAGTTTAACAAATTATCAAGTTAAAGCATGTAAATCCAAAAAGGTTTGGGTCCAAAAACTAATGTTTGATTTATTTTATAAGCATGTCTTTCTTCAAGTACTGAGGGAGGTACGTGGTATTTGGATAGTAGATGCTCAAGACACATGATTTGAGATGTATCTCTATTCATCCACTTGAAGACTTATGATGGTGGTAAAGTTACTCTTGGCGATAACTCCAAAAAGAAAGTTATAGGAATTGAAATAGTGGGAAACTCACAAACTTCTATAAGAAAAGTCATTCATGTTCAAGACTTAAGATACAATCTTCTTAGTATTAATTAATTATGTGATTAAAATTTTAATATTTATTTAATAAAAATAAATACATTATTAATAAAAATAAAGTTTCACTTATCATTAAAAATAGAAAAGATAATACATATGTTTTATTTTTGCAAATGGTTAAAGATAATGATTTAGAATGTCTTACGATATATAATAATAATTTTACATTATGGCATATGAGATTTTGACATTTAAGAAAATATTTTTTTGAAAAACTTTTAAAGTTTAATCTAGTTAGAGGTGTGAAACCTTAATTGGTCAAATGATAAACTATAAGATCCATGTAAATTAAAAAAAAGAGGGCTTTAAATCACTTTAAAACATTAGAACTAGAAAACCATTAGAACTTATTAATTTAAACTTATTTGACTCTATTCATCCAAAGAGTCTTGATATAAGCAAATATGAGATAATAGTTGTAGATGACTATACTAAGTTTTATTAGATTCTTTTTGTAAGTAACAAAAGAGAAGTATTTAAAAAAAATTTTAGATGGATTATTATGATTAAAATAGAATATGAAGTTAAGTTAGTCATTATTAGGAGTGATAATATAGGGGAATTTAAGAACGAGTTATTCGATAATTTTGTGGCAAAAATAGAGTGAACCATACATTTTCTTCACCTAGAACCCCTCGACATGTAGTTGAGAGAAAGAATATAATCTTACTAGATACTACAAGGTGTAAGCTTAATGATTATAGGGTCTCTAAATATTTTTAGATAAAGATAGTTAATATTATTTATTATATATTTAATAAAATAACATGTAGATCTTTATTAGATATTTCTTTTTTTGAATTAGTTTATGATAAGAAGCCCATGATATCTCATTTTTATGTGTTTGGATGTAGATGTTTTATTTTAAATAATAAAAAAAAGGATTTAGATAAATTTGATCCTATCTTATGAAGAAATTTTTTGAAGATATTCATTTACTAGTAGAGCATTTAGAGTATGCAATAAAAGATCACTAATTATGAAAGAAATAATTCATATCAAATTTAATAACCTCTTATTCAAGTATCTAATAGTCATTATCAAGATGATCATCTTGATGAATTAGAAGATTTAAATCTTAGAGAACAAAAATTAGAAGATATAGTTAAAGATAATGAATCAATAGAAAAAAAATTAAATTGAGAAGTAATTGAGACATTCTTAAGGATCATATTAGTTGGTTGACCATAGGAGATGTAATAGAGAAAGTTATGATTAGAAGTTTTTTTTAATCATATAATATTTGTATCTGATATTGAACTTAGTTCTATAGAAAATTCTTTTAAAGATGAGTCATAGATTATTACAGTGAATGAAAAATTAACATAATTTGAAAAAACTCAAGTTTAGGATCTTGTATATATGCCAAATGATAAAATAATCATTTGCATAAAATAGGTGTTAAAAAATAAGTTAGATTAAAATGACAAAGTTATAAAAAATAAAATTAGATTAGTAGTCAAAGGATATTATTAAGTTGAAAGAGTAGATATTAATGAGACATTTGCTCCTATAGTTACACTTGAAGTAATTAAGATCTTACTTATGTATGCTACAAAAGATTTAAATTATACCAAATAGATGTTAAGAGTATATTTTGATTGGATATATAAATGAAGAAGTATATGTGCAATAATTCTCAAGATTTGAGATACACGAAACATAGACCATATATACAAACTTAAGAAGGTTCTATGTGGTTTAAAATAAAATTGATAAAAATAGTACCTTTAGTATGTGTCAATTGATTGGTGGTTCATTAAATTTTTTGACTAGTAGAAAATAAAATTGTGACACAATCAACAATAGATATTGAGTACATTACTACAAGTAGTTGTGTTGCTCAAGTTTTAGGATTAAACAACCTTTAGATTATGGCTTAGAATTAACACAAATTTTAATCTTTTTGTGATAGTTCAAGTATAATTTGTTTAGTTAAAGATCTTGTCTAGCACTAAAGAACAAAACAAATAGAATTAAGATATCATTTTATTAAAGGACATGTGCAAAAGAAAATGATTTAGTTGTCATTTGTGTCATCATCCACATAATTAGTTGATATTTTTACAAAGTCATTAGCTATTGAAGTATTTATTAGACTTAAATTAAGCTTAGGTGTCATTAACCCCTTTGAATGATTACAAAAAGGAAAAAAACTTAGTGCTAGAATTCATAAAGAGAGTAAGCTAGAATTCATGAGAAGTATAGTTGTGATAAATATTGAATATTTTGATTTGTTTATTTATGTTATATTTTCTTCCAATATTGGTTTTGTAATCTTCAAGAGAGAGATTATTATATCATTTGATGTAATGATCATAAAACCAAGACTAAGTACTTACTAATACCTTATTAGGCTTAGTATTATTTTAGTAAAATGAATTTATTAGAGCAATGACTGTTGTAACATAAACAGTGAATATAATTTGATGGCTTAACCTACTGACTTTAGAGTCAAGTATAATGATCTTTGTGAAGTAACTAATCCAAAAAGAATTTTATTTATAAATCTTTATGGTTAGCATGTTAAACTTTTAAATTTTTTACAATTGTGGTACATAGAACTATCATCCTTCATACATATGTGAATTTGGTTTAAATAATATTTTATTTGAAGGTATTTGAGTTTTTAAATATTCAAATAATTTTTTTATATAAAAATTTTATTATTTTAAAAAAAAATTACATAAGCATCCCACCACTAAGCCCGAAGGGCTCGTGTTGAGTGGCTCGATGTTTAGGAGCCTTAGGGACCCACCAGTCGTAAACCCGACCAAAATTGAGACAGGTTAAGCTCAAGTATCAATTAAGTTAGGTATTGTTGTGGTCTTTTGGTGAATCGATTTAAGACATTACCTCTGAGTTGGCTTAGGCAAAACGAGTCATGATGGACTTGTCAGTTTAATTCATGTAAATTGGGACTGGTCAAACTTGTATGCATGTGATGGAGACTTGGGTAATGATTTCTCGAGAATATGAGAGGTAACTGACACCATTAGACTGATAATAATACATAGTTGATATATTATAAGTACAAAAAAATTAAGCAATTTCACAATATGGGATTAAAAATGAGCTTTGCTAAACTTGAGATTTTTTTCACCTATCGATCGCATATTTTTATGATCAAACGATCTACATCGTACCCACATTTGTGAACAATCTTCAATCTTCAATCGTGCATCCATAATGCTTGATCGAACGACTGGGAGTCTCTTCATTTTTGTGAATAATAGCCTCATCAACATTATCGTCCTTCTGACTTTTGAATCCAATGCTCAAGATCTTATCTATTTATGATTAGCCCTTTTCATTTAAGTTGATCTGATCGCTATCGCTCCATCATTTCACATTATCGGAGGACAGTAGTGTCGTCTTCTCTGCTGTAATGGCTAGCTTTTCAAAAAGCAAATTCTTGTCATTGGGAGAGTTATTTTTTAAGTTTTTCATTTAAACTATAAATTTGAATTATTTATCAAATATAAAGATTATTTAATCAAGCTTAAAAATTTTATACAAGTCCAATTGAAGTTCAAATCATGAGCAACAAATTTATGTAAAATTATGAGAGCTACAGATTTCTATCGATTTTTATTTTTCTACTTTTATTCATAATCAATTCTATATTTTCTGATAACATCTACTTCATTCATTAGTAATGTTACTATTATTTTAAGAATTAAAAGTGTAAGAATTTTATTAACAAAAAATTATAAAGTTTTGAATTTTTTTGAGTAGCATAAATTTCTCTGACTTTGATGTCTCATTGAAACACTAGTGTATATTTGGTTTAGTCTTACCAGCATCAACAAGAGGGAGTGATTAGTGAAAGCCAAATCAGGGATTAGGAATTAATGTAGGCACAAGTTTTGGTCGAACAACCTAAAAATAATAGTGTATTTTATTTATTATTGAGCAATTATATTTTGTAGATAAAAGAAAATTATTTTTAAGATCAATTTTTTTTTCAAATTTTTGAAATATAAAAAATTAGTTAAACACATAATTCACTCCTTACATCTTATTCATTTTGCCTCAGATATTTTACGATATTTTCTTGAAGGAAAGATAAGTTATAACATATGTTATCTCAAAGGGCATCAACTTGTCTTTATTCTTATTATACATAAATTTCATTTTATAATGTTTGAAGGATATATAAATGATTTGAACATTAAGTAAAAGCTTATAAGATATAACAAGCATTCTTTAGAGTATAAGTTCTACATTCAAACAAATCTTTTTGCGACATCTCTATTGTAATGTTGACCTGTAATCATGATGTTTTGTTTAATGATAAAAATTTCTAGGTATTTCTTATAAGCTTCTCTAAGTAAATTTTTAAATTTTAGATAGCTAATACTCATGTTCATGAACCAACTTAAAGATGAACAACAAATGTTAGATATGATAAATATCATCTTGATTGGGGTGACAAATTATAAAGAAGTATATTTTAAATTTAAGTTTAGGTATTTTAATTTTATTTTGATTAGAATATTAAGATTGACTGAATTTTTTCTTATAATACATACAAATTTAATTTTATTTAAATAAATTATTTTAGAAAAACATTAAGATTCTAAAACTTTAATCATATTATCTTAATTATCCAAAGTATCATTATTCTTGAAGATATTTCTTAAATAACTTATTATAAAAAATTATATTATAATATTAAATAATTAATTAGTCAAAATAACAATAATAGTAATAAAACCTAGTTCTACTTAGCATGAATTATCATAATTAAACAACCTTATGCCTCACATCAAGTAAACAATTCTTTAATTAGGTTCGTTGCAATAATCAGGTTAGGTACATTACTCGTGAATCATTTATATGTTTGTGTTAAATCTAAGAAGTAACTTGCATTTGTTAATTTATTAGCCAAATTATTTTAATGAGTAAATTTTCAAATTTGTTTATGTTATCAGAAAAGGCCAAGATACTTTGATTTTCTATTTATGATTTTCTATTTTTTTTTGTTTTCATAAACGTGAATAAAAAAAAATGAATTGTACTTGTATGTCAAACTCATGTTTCATTTTATTATTTTCTAATTTTACTTACTTTACTTATAGATTATAGGTCCGATTAATATCGGAATAAATAAGGATTTTAATTTCAAATTAAAACCAGAAAATAATAAAAATAAATAAGGAAAGAAGAACCTAAAGAGTAGCTAACCTTAAAATTAGGCTAAATTTATATTATATGGAATGTATTATAAGGAGAATCAAGAAAACAAAATATAATATGTGGGACTAAAAAGCAAAACTTTCTTTAGCATAATGAACTTTCTAATTGTGAGAGTGATGTGAGTTATTCGAATGTGCAATTTCGAGATTGAATGATCATAATCTCATTTTTGTTTTAAAAAAAGCCTAATTAGTTCCACCATTCAATTGCATAATTTTAATAGTGTACTATCTATGTTTAATTAGTGCATAAGATCAAAATACAGCCTTCAAATCATGACTCGGATATAATAATCTATATCAAATCTAATTTAGGAGTATGATAACAATAGTTTAAGAAGCATGTTAATATTAGATTTATTTATGATTTTTTTAAAATAAGAATCAAAAGAGAAAAAAGAATTAAAAGAAATGTCTCTCTAAGTAATTAAGCAAATAAATTTAAATAATTATAAAATTGATAACATGTATTTTATAATTATTTAAGAATGTATGAATAATAAAATTTACATTTCATTAGTTCTAAGATTGAAATAATACACGATCATCATAGTTTTGCTATAAAACATTGTAAGAATCATCACATATGTTCACATATGATATAAAAATATGAAACACCTACACATTTTAGAACAAGTAGACATGGAATTAAATAGAAATAAAAGAAAAATAATAAGAAAGAAATATTATTTCTGACTATATTAGGCTACTACACACACCCCCAATGAGATAAAAATTTCTCATAGAGATATGTTATGATTGTTATGACAATAATATGATATGAAATAGATGAAAAATAAAAATAATTTTTCTTAATACATTGTCCCAAATTATCACAAATATGAGATAGCTATAACATATGATGTAGGGCTGATATACACTACTTGTATTTTGAGATTTATTATAGCATGCATCACAAATATCATTCTTTTATCACTAGTATTTTGTACATGGTTTTATTTTTAAAGATTATGTGATTGAAATCTTCATTTATCATTAATATTTTATGCAATGCTTAACATACTAAGGAGAGTGCATGATATAAATGTCTCAATTATCATTAGTATTTTATACAAGATATGATAGATTAAGAAAATACTATGATTGACAAGTTATGATATGTCAATAAATAAAGGTCATATATGAGATGATAAGATGTAAAATAAAAATAAGATGATATAAGATTCTGTAGAATAGGGATTATAATATTAAAGAGAAATGTGGCCTTAATTTGATAAAATGAAATTGAGAATGCGTATAAAAGAATAGTAAAGAAATGAGCATATATTATATCTATATTGATGAAAATTTGTGTATAATTATATCTATCCACCATTTGGTTAGTTGGAACTTATTATTTTCCATCAGAATGCTATGATGTTATTATTGTTCATCTATGATACGATATTTTTATTGTATCAATTCTTATTATATGTTTACAAAAAATGTTTTATTATAAAAACTTATCTATTAAGCTTTATAAACTCATTATTTACTTACATTATAAGCATACTATGGATGCACAAAAATAGAGGGATCAAAATGGCCTATGAATGGAGTGGACATGACTACTTTTTACATGATAAGACATATTAAGTTATAGTTTTATATACTTCATTACTAAGAGATACAAGTATATATTATTTATGTTATAATTTTATGCATAAACATTGTCATGCCTCATTTTAAAGTATGCTTTCCTTAAGATGCAACATAACATATGTACAAGTCCTTAGTATTTGGCTAGCTACCTTTCACTCCCCAAGCTTAACATTCAAATTGGAAGTCACAAACTGCAAATCTGATCATCAAACTTGTAGCATGCCATACAAAATGAGCCACATTTCTACTTAAATTGAGACCTCAGTTGAGCCAAGAATTGGTCCAACAAAGGTTAAGTAACTTGTCTAGTACACCAGTATGTACATAATATCAAAGTAATCTATACATGTAAATAATCATATCCACATAATCTATAATATGCATAAGTATCATAAGATCCAAATCATGATTATCATAAGTAAATAAATCATAAATACGCATCCATATAGAATGTCTTATACACTCTAAAGTCTAACATAACATATAATATCTCATAAAGTCTAAAGTCCAACATAAAACATCAATATTAAGAATAAATTAAAGTAAAATTAAGACATGATTAAATGATAATTAAAGAGTAATCCATTATGTTACTAATTCTGATGCTTATACTCTGATGCTTTAACCACTACAAATGCCTTGCATATATAAATGATATATGGAAAAGGGTTCAACTATGCACAATAAAAATATTCATGTCTTAATAAAAACATATATGTAGTAATATAATAATATAGTATAATAATTAGTGCATCAAAAGAATTAAGTAAATATCACAGCTTACTAAGTTGAATCATTATATAAAACCATAATCATTGATCTTATCAAGAGTTTATCATGGTTAAATAAGTCTCAATAGAGTCATAATCAATCTTATAGAATGCTCAATGACACACCAATAATTCAATACTTCTTACAAATTTGTGAGTTACTCAACACAAGTCTAACACTTTTATCTCATCACATGATCTAACATTTACAATCTAAGTTTTATTAATCATATAGATCATCCCATAGGATTATATGAGTCTTTATCAATCATGTGATATTATAACAAGCACTTTAACACATCCATGGACACCTATGATGTCCTATAATGGCACAAAGCTAACTTGGAATCCTCTACGCATGATCTAACAATTTTAACTTAAGCTTTGCCAAGCATATGGACTATTACACAAGGCTCAAGGAATCTTACCACACATGATGCTCAACCACAATAAACTGATGTAGGACAAAAAGGGGTAGGGTGACACGAGAGATACAGGTTTGTGTGTGTAGACAGAAAAGGAAAGGGAAATGGTAAAACTTTAGATTTTGGGATAGGAAGATGGATATTAGAACCAGTGTCGGGAATAACTTACTGGTGTGGCATCTCACCACTTGGGCCTCGCACCCCTCCTCCCAGTACCAGAGCTTTATAGACTGGAGTGGCGTCTCACCACTTAGACCTCGCGTCCCTCCTCCCAGTATCAGAGCTTTGACGAGTCAGCACGCCAAAGACACTCAGAGCACTCACGAACTCAGAATGGAAGCAAAGAACACTCAAAAGCTTGCATTAATATCCCCTTACAACAGAAGAGGACTTCCCCTTATATAGGAATCCATAAGGGTACAAAAGACATTTGACTCATAACATGGGAATACTAAAGGACACATGGGTAAACTAAAAGGCACCTAAAAATTACAAATAAACTCTTAAAATTCTGAGAAAAATAATGAAAATTAAGTTCATTAAATTAACTAAATGCTGCTTCTTTCGGATTCTAAAACGGACTTCTAGAACTTTCCCTCGGGTAGACCTAGCGGCACGGCCGCGACGTTTCGGCGGCGGTGGCGGCGGTGCCGGTCGGCGCGGGCTGGCGTTACTCGGCGCGGGCTGGCGTTACTCGGCGCGGCTGGCGTGGGTCGGCGCGGGTCACAGTTCACTGGCGCGGGTTGATGCGGGCTGGCGTGGGTCGGCGCGGGTCACAGTTCACTGGCGCGGGTTGATGCGGGCTGGCGTGGGTCGGCGCGGGTCGCAGGTCACTGGCGCGGGTTGGTGCGGGCTGGCGTGGGTCGGCGCGGATCGCATGATTGGTGCGGGTCGATGAGCCCGGGCGGGACTTGGGCGCGGATCTGGCTCGTCGGTCGAACCCGGGTCTGGTTCGGCGGCGGCTCCGGCGGCGGACGGCGCGGCAGGCGGCGGCCGGCGGCGGAGGGAGCCGGTGGCAGGAAAAGTGTTTTTCGCGCTGTTTTGGCTCCTGGGAGTCCGTTTGAACTCCGAATTCGATTCCGAAAGATGTTCCGGAATCCATGTTTCGGCGCGTACGTCACTGCATCATTTTTTACCTCATAATATTTCAAAAAATATTTTGAAAATAAAAATTGTTCCCCTGTTGTTCGTGCAACGCCAAGCTTTGATGTCCGCATCATAAACTCAGGCACACATATGGTCTCCTATGATGTTTTACTAAAAAGGTATGCAACCGCTATACCTAGTGGGAGTCTTATAACTTAATATATCTTACATGTCTTGTTCTTGGTTAAGAAGTCTATCATTAGGGGCCATTGCATTCTAATCTACTTCATCACCATTAGAGTTACTTAATCATCATCAATATAGTTTTATATGCATTTATCTAGGGTTATCTAACCTTAATTTGTCACCTATAGTTTCTTAAAATAATTTATTAATCAATTATTTATGTCTAGTCCTTGCTCATTACTTAAACTAAGAGTCTTATTAAAATCCTTTGATTTATTTGAGTACTCATTCAATTTATAAATCCAAGGCTCGAACCCTTTACGACATAATCTTTAATCTTTACCTTGGAATCCTCCATACACAAAAGTGATGGATAATAGGATCTCTATTGGTATGGAATGCCTTGAAGATAATAAAATATAATTGGCTACTTTGGTACTAGAAGATGATGCATATTTTTGGTGAATAGCTCAACATCTTATTAGATTTAGAGATAGACCTATTCATAATATATTTTGAAAAGAATTTGTAGAAGATTTCAAAAAATGTTATATTCTTATGTCAATAAGAGAAAAGATGAGAGAAAATTTAGCAAGTTTAGCATAGAGAGAATTTTCAATATCTAAATATAAGAGATAATTTATTATGTTATCTAGATGTCTCTAATATGATTTTTTGTGAAAAAATGATGCTTTGTGCTTAAGAGAGGTTTGAGATATGATATTAAACATGTTTTAATTACTTTTATAGCTATTGATGTTACTAAATAAGTGAAGAATTGTGATACAAATACTCATTTCTTTATTTCCACATGTCTCATGCATTTTGACTAAAATTTGTCATTGCAAAGCTCTGCATGTTCACGCTATATTCTATGCATGCACCATGTGATTAGCATGCCACGATAGGTATTATGTGTGCATTCTACAAGTAGTGGTAGGTGTAACTATCATATTGTAATTTGCTTGAAATGATAAGTGTATCATCCATGTGTTTTTGATGCACATGCAAAGTATATGTTCTTACTACAACATGGTGATAATGTGACAATAGGTATCATTTTGATCATGCTCACTATGATTCCTACATGTTGCATTCTACATATGTAGGCAGGTTTGAGCCATGCATTTTGCACATGCCACTTGTCCTATGTGGGTCACCCATTCTCAACTCTACATCCTATGCATCACTATGTGCATTAAGGAGTCTTATGTGCTATTGTTCTTATGTTGTGCAATCAAGTGCACTATACTTTATGCCATGTTGGGCACAAGTATTTCATGGACATTCCCATGCTTTATTCTATGTGTAGCTATGTGCATTGTTTTGTGCTAAGAGCTAGTGGTCCATGTGCATCATGTGCCCATATTAAGTTGTATGCGCACTACATGACAACACGTAATGGTCTAACATGTGCTCTAATGAACAAACTTTTGTCAGATATCCTCCATCGAGTCTTCTTCAAATGTGAATTTCTTGATAATTGGATAAGCTTACAAATAAGTGCCTGTTCAAGTTATTTCTAACAACTAATCGCTACAAAAAAGATCCATATTATGTCTCCCACAATGGTTGATAAATATGCTATTTTAAAATAAGGGTCTTCATCTATTCATCCTCCTCTATTTAAATAATACTTTTACTTGTATTTAAAAAATAAAACTTTTTTTAAAACTATTGATCTTAAAATTTGGAAATTTTTTAAAAATGGTTTTAAATTTTAAACCAAAGAGATTGATAATAAGTTAATTAAAAAATCTTTGAGTTAACTCACACTACAAAAGAAGTATAGAGTTCAACTTAATACTAAGGCTTTGAATATTCATCATTTTGACTCTCAATCATAGAATTTAATAATATGATAAATCTTAAAATAACATATGAAGCATAAGAGAAACTTGGCGTCACCTTTGAAGGAACCACTCAAGTAAAAGAGAAAAAAAATAGATTTACTTATGAATGACTATATGCTTTTCATATGATTAATGAAGAGTTTATTAAGAATATGTTCACTAAATTTACTAATATTTTGAATGGCCTTTCAAATATTGAAAAATGTTTTGTTATCATAGAACATGTGAGAAAATATTTTCAAGTATTACTTAAGCTTGATCCTTTGGTAACTACAACAAAGCCTCCAAAAACCCAAACCATCACTCCTTAGATGAACTACTTGGAGATTTCATGACCAATGAGATGAAGATGGTAAGGAGAAAAGAAAAGAATGTGCATCCCAAGTAAAAAAAGAAAAAAGACTTGACATTGAGGGTAGCACAACCATCATTTGAGGATGAATCGTCATGCAATAATAAGTATCACTATTATCCAAAAACTTAGCCAAAATTTTTAAGAAAATGGATGGAGGAAAATCTAAGAATAAGAAAGAAAAGAGCTAATGGAAAGAAGGTAGTGTCACACTACCATGAATGTCATAGGTCAAGACATTACCACCATGATTATCCCAAATTGGTGGACAAGAAAAAAAAAACAAGAACAAATTCAAGGATAAGAAGAAGAAGAAGAAAAAGATCATGATGACCACTTGGAGTGATCCATAGTCATCTACAATATCTTCTAATAATGAGGAGAGTAGAGAGAAGAAGATTTTGATATGTTTTTTTAGCTAAGCATACGACATCCTCAAGTAGTGAGAAAATGAAAAAGAAATCATATACCTCATGACATATCATCAATCATGTGGGAATGCAGACGAAAAGATAAGTCAACTCACCTATGATAAATTTGAGAATGATTCAATTGAGCTAATGAATGCTTTTAAAAATCTTTCTAAGAAATATAAAATTTTAAAAAAAAAGAACATAGTGAAACCTTTGTACATGTAAATATTTGAATAAAAAGAATACATAGAATTTACAAAACTTAAAAAAATACTTGAAATAAATTAGCTCAAACTAATGCAAAAGATAAAACAATTTTTAATCAATTTATAAAATTACATTCTAATTGTGTTGCTTCAAGAGACATGCATAAAAAATATTGTTTATCATAATATAAAATCTATGCATGTTATAAATTCTTTTACATTAATTCTTATTTGCAATTATTAATTAGAGAAATGCCATATTTCTAGATATCCCACTAATGTTTAGCTTGAAAACAATAATAAAAGTTCTCCCCGCCATCAGTACCGACCCAAAAAGGTTTTACTCCTTGGTAGAACCAGAGACTCATCACCCAATCCTTACAAAGGGCAATGAGAATGCAATCATTGCCCTCAAGGTAATGTCTAGAGAGTATTCATAGATGTCAATCAAAAAAGAACAGAAGAGGATGGTCGTCAATGAAGATGTTCTTGTGTTTGTTTAGGGCATTTTGGGGTTGTTTCTGCTTTCTTATCATGGCAATACATTAATACAAATAAGTGAAACAACATCTTGTGTAAGTACTCTAAGTTGATGAGAAAAAGAAGATCAAATCCTAGTTCTTGCTACATATACATACAAAGTTCATTTCAAACTAGAGAAATCAGGCAATCACACAAACATTACTGAAAAAAAAAAATCACTTAATATACTGAGTTTATAGCAACCAGCATAACAAAGCCAAAAAGGGGTAGTTAATTTGACAGAGTTAACCTTCAAGCTTTCCACAAAGCACAATTAATGTATAAATTTAAAGCAAAAGCAAAATTCAGATATTGCTCATCTGACCCAAAATGACAAGAAAAGAAAATATAGAAAAACAAAACAAAATCTGATGCCAAGATAATGTAGGCCATGGAGATGCTCCATCATGCTTCATTCCAGGAGAAGATAGGCCATCATGTATGCTTTATTCAGCTTTACTCTCTTCCCTGTAAGAAACATTTGACATCAGATGATTTACATAAACATGAATAAAAGTTTAAAAAATAAAGACACAAAGAAAACAAGGTTTTATCACAGTGAAGTCGTTTTCCACTGCAAAAGCAATGCTTACACGTCCTCTGTCTCTCTTTCTTTATATCTCTCTGTCTATATTTATATTTCTTTCTTTTGGGTTAAGACAAGCCTGGATGTTTAAACTAAATTCTCTGCATGCAGGAGAGAAGTAGGATTTTGACATCCCTGAATGGAATTCTGGAAGAAACCTCGAGTAGACCAAGGTTTTTAATCATTTACAATGAATCAGATACAAATTTGAAAAATTACTTCATTTTCGACTTCCAACATGAAGCAAATCCCTAAAACTAGTACATAAGCTAATGTTTAAAGACACGTGGTTTAACTTCTCCTATCAATCCACTAATTTTTTGCCCAGTTTAACATGTAAGCCAAACAAACACTGATTAAACACAAACAACTAACGAGTAACACAGATTTTAATCTTAAGTGAAAAAAAAAACTCTCTGCTTCCTGAAAGCAATCCGCATGGAAGCATGATATAAATGTATAAAAGCAGTAATGCAATGAAATAAAATTTTATAGATGATCCATCATGTCAAATTCAAATAAGCATCCGCCACAAAATGTAATCTTCAAACGACTGAAATAGCCAAAAGATCAAAACCCAGATGCTCTAGTTACATTTATGGGAATAAATTGGAATGGAGCAGAGGAACTCAAGTGTGGAATGCAGAGTTCAGATTCAAAAAGCTGATGAATTGGTATACAATTTAAATGAACTTTTCTTACCTAACTAACTTGCACAATATTTGAGGATACAATTAAATTAGGAAGAAATATAAAGTGGGAGACTTATCCGAGATAGCCCTCCCATGGCTAGTCTCTGCTATCAAGGTGGAATGCGATTACCATGTTAGGAGACTTATCTGCAAGCAGTTGCAACATTTCTTAGCGGTCTCATCAAGTTGTCCTTGGGAAAAAATTCAACTTGTATTTAATCTTGGGCCAAGAGATGGCGGTAGGACTTTCAGCTTCAACACAACCAAACAAAGCTCACAGATTTCTTGCCAACCTCTGACGACTTGTTATTTGATGGATAGAATTTCAGTTGGTCCAATAATAAGGCAAAGCCCAAGTAAGATCTGATCTCAAGTAGACTCTATCCTTATGACCTCAGATGGCCTAAAGAAGTACCCAGATTCGAAGGTTACCCATATGGCTTGTATTGGATCAAAGCAGTACCCTCTCCTCCAACTCATTGGCTTGTCCTTCAAACCAGTGAGTCCCAGATAAGGTTCGAGAATGTCTAGCTCTCATTTCATGAAGCCCATGAGATGGAGAAATGAGCTTCGACAGGACCAGCCAAGAGTTCCCTTGGCGTTGCCCTTAATCACAAATGTACAAAGGCCCTAAGGCCCCTCTGGAATTCGAGTAAGATTGAGGTGGGTGACTCTTTTGCCATATCATCAAGTTTCAAAAATGGAAGTTGGTTAGACCAGGCATCCGTCAAGAGAAAAGGCTGTCCTTCTCACTAATGGCCAACCATAAATCAAAGTTGTCATGCATTGAAAGTTGATGGTGCCAAAATGGCCAAGGTGAGGTAGCCCCCTATGGGAACACAAAAATACAACTTCCATCCACAAGTGACCACCACTAAGAACCAATCCAATAAAATTGCTTATCATAACGACTACGAAAGGTACTTGATGGATGACAATGAAATTTACTTAACCCAAGTACTGCCTACCTACTTGGTATCTCTTTCAACCTCCAAGGGCCACTTCCTAAACTGAGAAGATGGCCAAGCTCTGTTCCAGAGTGATGGAGATGGAGATCCTCTGAACTATCTGGCTAGTGTTTTACCAAATGAGCATCAAAGGCTACTGGGACTACTATCTGGTTTGTTAAAAGAGACAGGACAATGTTAGTAAAGATTTCTCCTAAGCAGTACTTCGTTTCTTTGAGTATAGGAGGATGTCACAGTACTAAAGGAACACTATCATCATCCACATCCAAAAAGTAAATGGAACCTCCACAGTAAATCAATTCCTCGCTATCAACTTGTACACCACAAGTTATAAGATTGTGGCCAAATCTATTGTCAATAGAACAAAAAATGTTTCAACCAGCAGTTGGCCTAAGAGCAAATAGCTTTACGGAGGCCTAAGAGCAAATAGTTTTATTTCCTAGGAAAAGCATGGCAAATAACTTCCTTTTTACCTAGATCATTTTTGTTGATAATTCGTTATGACTATGTATAGGAACTTTGTCTTCCCAAACCTTTAGTGCAACTTGGTAGTTGAAAGATTTTAATACACATTAAGTCTTTTATAGACCTCAAAACCTTGATCCCTGTTACATGGTCATGAACAATTCCCAAAAAACGCACAACTTTGACATCCATATTTTATGAATCTAGAAGTCAACTTGAAACATCTTTGCCATAGTGGCAAATATGTCCTTCTACAAGATAGCATGGTGCTATGGATGATTTTCTCTTGATAAATCTCTTTTGTTGTTTTCCCAAAAGCAAATGATGTTTATCAACTCATCTGCCATTTCTTATTTCTTATGACTCTATTATTCAACTTGGTACTCGAGAAACAAGCTTCCAAAGTTTTCTATATGATGCCTGATCAACCAAAAGATGCTACAGGCCAAAAGCATGAGGTCCTATGGCACCAACTACACGGGTATCAGTTTTCTGTTAACCAACATTCATGACAGCTCAAATAGCAAAAAGAAAGGTGCTCCTATTGCAAGTAGATCAAAAAGCTGTTGACTCATCTACAATGGGAGATTATACTTTGGACACACTCCACTTAGTTGAGAAAGGTGATAGCCAACTTGTGTAAATTAGATCTCTATCAATGTGAATTATAATAATCATGCGGTAATAATGATATGGAGCACACCCTACTGGTTAGATGCTTTCTGAAGATTTTCCTTCACTAATTACCAAAAAGAACATTTAAGGGATATTTCCAAATAACATCTTAAGCAACTTCATGTTTGGCAAACATAAAACCCATCACCTTTGCTTCCCAACATTTCATTATTGCTAATGATCAGATCCACCGTTAGTATACTTTTGACTTGATCTTCCACCAAATCTCCTACTTCATATTCTAAATGAAGTAATTCTTGATCACAACATTCAAGAGTTCAAAGAAAGGCTTTTTCATTCAAGACATCAAAAACCATCAAGATAGAATGGACCCGCCATTCTACACAATGCAGAGTTTGAAAATATAATTTCATTGAAAGAGAGGAACTACATTACATTGAAATCCTCACTTTGAATAGTGTGGTAAAGCTTGACACTAGATTTTCTTGGCAAACCAATGGCAACTATTTTGTCCTCTAGACACCCTTGAATGAGTTCATTCAACAATGTGTGCTCCATCCTAATGGTTAGAAAGCCAATGAGAGTTATTTGTGCTGTGCCTGGGATATCCAATACGTCATTTGCATTATTGCTTAGATAAAAAAATAAAAATGCACCATCCACACTTATAGAAACTTCAAATAAAACACAATACCAATTCTCAGGCAGATACTACTATGTTAAAAACAAGAGGTGTTAGAGATATAATATGATTATCTAGCTTGCTTAATGAGTCTACCTAGTAATGACTCTAATGATTCAGGTTGGTGACGACTTTTATACAACAAGGTGACCACAATATACCGACATGTTATTATAACACATATAATGTATATGTAAGACACGTAATGGTTGTTATACATCTTGAACTTTATCATTTATGAGTTATTTCATATGATGGTGTTTTTCATTTCTTGCTTTTATTAGGATGATGTTATACTCAAAGATATTACATTGCTAAGTAGTTCTGATATCATAGATATTGCAAATTATTTACATCACTCGTACCCTTGTTTTTGAAATTTATAATACTAATAATGTATCATATCACATTTTGTTTCAGAATATCATGTACAAATATCATATTGACATTATGAAAACAAATTAATGTGTAATTCTAGCGATTATACCATGATATTCATACCATTTTATTGAAAACATGATGGCCCATTCCTTGTCATTATGATTTGATTGGTAGTTTCACGTAATGGTTTTCTTTACAAACTCAAATTGCAATTATATATATATTTTTTTTCAATAGGTTAAATAAGGGATAGTCAACTAAAAGTATTATCACTAAATTTGTTATGGGACACGTAGTTTATTTTATAGCTTTACTTCAATAATGCTTTGTATAAGTTAAATACTTGAGCTTTGTTGCTTTATTTTATGGAATAGTTAGATTTTATTTTAATCAAAATAAAAACATTGTTCTTCCAACATCCCATGTGCATAACTATATTATTATCTTAGTACAAAGCATGAAAATGTTAGACTTGACTAGTTAGTATGATTGAGTTCATGATTTAAGACACTTCATCATCCCCCTGTACAACTGGGTTGAACCACTTTCAAAGCTTGCATGACATAAAGGCAATGAAAGGTGCATGAGAACAAAGGAGGCTACCTTCATCAACAAAAGAAAGACTTGAGCATGTTGTCATCAGGATATTGTGCCACCAGCAAGAAATCAGTCCTTTAAAGGAACCAAATATGCCAATCTGAAGAACCCACCAACCTACAAGATGTCTGAAACTGGTCTAGTTAATCTATTGTAACATTTCAAACTCATTGATTCATTTGGTAGCATTGGCACCACAACAGACTTAAATGGTTACAGATGGTCTACTTGGGAAAAAGGAGCAACAATGTTTCCAAGGGCTATTAAGGATGGTTCACAGGTTCTCCTATCACTTAGGCTTCATCCAACTACTACTATAAAATAATATCCCATGAAAACTTGCTCAAATATCCCCTGACCATGACATTAGCCAAAATTGGAGCAATGTCAAACCATAGAAGTTCAACATTTACAACATCAACAAGGAGCTCCTCCATTGCCGTACGAAAGGCAAAAAAATCCAATCCTTTTTGGCATATAAAGTGCACCACCTCAACAGCCATAACCTTGATCTCCACTAATTGAGTTTCCCCCCAAATTGCCTTGGCATACTACTCCCCCTTCTACAATTAGAAAAATTTATATTAGGGATTTGAGAGATTATGAATTGGCCCATTCTCCCTTACAAAGTCAAGGTTCTTCTAGCCTTATCAATAATCTATTTCTTCCAGCAGCACAAAGTTTGCCACCCTTCTATACAACCCGACAATCTTCCTCTACAACTCAAAGAACTCCCAGCAATATGAGATAGTGAAGCATTGATTGTCCCGAAGATGCTTACCCTTTTCAACAGAACCCTTGTTCGCAATGTACATGCAACCTATAGAAAAAGACTTAAGAATTCCAAAAACCTTGTCAACGAGCTTCCGCACTTAGGTTATGAGTGTCCTTCAAAAAAATACAAGGCCACCTTCAACAACTCTCACTCAACCTATAGTTCATCACATGAGTATTGAGATAACCTATTCCCCCAATATATAAGCCCCATCTCCAATCGCACTTCATAAGCTCAAAATCAAAGCCAAAAGAGAAATGCTCAACTGTCTCTTTTCCTTCTTGTTAGAGCTAGAAAAAAACAAATTCACCACTATCTTGGCTCCTCATCAAAGGTGGATCTTTCTAGCTTCTCATTCTAGCTCCTATGGCTTAGACCACAATTGTTTTGATGTGTCTCAAGATCTTCTGCATCAAGAGAGCAAGCAACAGCCAAGCAAACTACTCTATCACATCTATCTACATGATATAAGTCATTGGTAACTCCTATCACTCTTCAAAGGCTATCATGTGACTCATAAAGACATTGCTCTTGTTCATGCATCCAAAGAGTTATAATAGTTACAAGAAAAAGAAGAGAGGAAACAAAGGAAACAAAGCAAGAACAGCAACGAGCAAAACTCAGAGGTTAAATAATCTTGATACCAATCTATGATACAGATTTCGGAAGATAAACTATCAGGTTAGAAATCCACTCCAATCATATTCACAAGTTAAGGGCAACTCAAATAAACAGCTAAATTTCAATTCCCCTATAAGATAAATGATTGATCACATCACAATGGAACAATGAAGACCCAAATTTGTGTCCATGTCTTATCAAGTCGAATAGATTGTGACATTACAAGAACCCGAGATTAATCAAGACATCCACAACCAAGTATTGTTTAGCATGACATCCACATCAGCAATAATCATCTTCACCAAAGCCACAAAAATGCAAAGGATAAGACTTGGCCATAATAACAAGTAGCAACCCCAAACCAATCTAGAATGAAGCCAATCACTACATGGTCTTAGAATATTCACAATAGGAATACCAAGGAAAATTAGGCATTGGAAATCATCCCATTCGGGGCATATGTCATGCCACCTCGTCATTGAGTGTTCCACCTAGTAATGGTGAGATGCCTTATTCCCCGTTCTCACTATATTCAAAGCATTATTTCCTACCAAGTCAAAGGTGTTTCTTGACTAGAGCACAATATAAATTAGGCTCTAGGGTTGACATTGAAACCATCAATCATACTATATCTCAACCAATATTCAATAGTCCCACACCAAAACTCTTTCATTGTTTTCCTCAAATCCACTCAGTTATAACTCATCTTTTATACACTAAAACTATTTTTTCATCTCTCCTAAGACCCAAAAACTTGCAGAAGCTCAATAGGCTTCTACATAAGAACTCCCTATATTCCAAAACTTAATGGACTCTTTTGCTACCTTGTGGCAATGGTTTTGATATGTTCCAATGGTTTTCCATGATGCATACAACTCTCATCTCAATTCTCACAATGACTTGATGATTCTCTCTCATCCTTTAGAATACAAGTAAATCTCTCTTAGCTCTATATCACTTGAACAAATATTAAAAGACATGTCAACAATGATGATCCCAAAAAAGCTCTCTAATGACAAGGAGCATAGTCATGAGGTCTGATCATCTAAGCAATATGAATATTGACATGTAAAGACAATATTAGAAAAACATGACATTCTTGACACTTAATAAGTAGTATATATAACGTAATCTACATGACGAGTCATGACCAACCAACAATGGAACTAAGTCTTGTAATTATCGCTCTTGACTTTGATCATTTCAATAAATGCATATATATGGGGAATGAAAGCTAATCTAGAACATGTTGTGATAACATTGTAGGTACACAATGTTATTTATTGAAATAGCATTCCAACCTTGATAAAAAAATCAAACAACTTGCCCAAGCCTATGAAGCCATAGATGGGATGAATGTACATAAAATATCAACTTCCTTATAGCATGTCTTGCTGGAAATCAAAGTAGTAATATGTTAGATATGAGACAAGGACCCTTAAACTAATCCTTTCAAAATTGAAGCAACCACAAAACAAGCTAGGTGACCATTTATTAGTTGATTCAATAGCAATTACATAAAACACCATAGGACCTCTACATAAGAAGAAGCAATGCAATATTGCATACTAATAAGATATTTCCACATTCATTATTGTAAGTAGATAACATAATAAAGAACACACCAAAATAGGGCAGTAAATAAAATTATTGGTCTAATCAAGCCTTCCAGAATGGTGGAAGAGCTGATTTAAAAAATTCTCCAAGTCCACTCAAGTCAAAATACAACATGCATCAAATCAAGCACACCCAATTCTTTATTAAAGGATTGAGTCAAGCCAATTTCAACATTCATGCAAAATAATCTTTTTCCAAGCTAGTACAAAGATTTGCACAGGGCAACAGACCAAGAAAATTGCCAAACTTGTGTTCACTGTAATATGACAACCAAAAGTTTGTGATCATGTATAATGATAAAGCACAAACAATTAAGTCACTTCATTTCTAGAAAATTGTTGAACTGTTTGATTGCATAGAAAAGAACAGATTAGTCAAGTCACTGTTGGGTTTTAGGGCATCAATTTTAGCATGAAACTCATTTGAACTTTAGTGTATATCTGAATGATCCTAGTGTGACTTGATTTTCAAGTGCAATGTATCAATCAATGGGGTTTAAGGTTCAGATTGTCAAACTGAGCCATACAGATTCCACTGCACAATATATACTGGTTAAAAATACCGATCCAATGTATTTCAAAATGTTAACTTCAAATGGACATAGGTTGCCCAGTAAAAGGTACCAATGAAACAGCTCATAACCGACACATTGAATAGCATTTTTACATCAGAATTCTTTTAAAGTCAGACACAAAGGATTAACTAACATAAGGAAAGATTGGCATTCCTAAGCATAGCATATTTCCACTATTTCAATGACTTTAAGCTTCTAGTCCTTCTATATGTGATGCTTGGCGTAAAGATGATATATTTAATTAATGACGAAGGCAGAATTCAAACTACGGCCAACATACAATACTCAAATATTGCATTAAATAATATCTATTTTCATATCAAGTAAGCCAAGCTATCAGTAAAGACATAATGAGTAGTATCAAATTATGTCTTTCAAATATCTTGAGTTTCAAGTGCCCCTATATACCTAGGAGGAATCATGGGAAGCTAAATAAAAGCATACATAAAAATGAACAACTCGGTAAAACCTTAAAACAAATTAGCTGGTTCTAATAAGAACACAGCTGCAATGAGAAGAACAATTGACCAATATTCAATTAACTATCATGCAGAAAATAAAGAAGGCTTGGTCAAATGCTAAAAAAGAGCAGGCTCAAATGTGTCCAGTACAGTGGAATTAAACAAACATGCAGACCAATTCAGATGCAATAAGTATCATACAAGCACCTATCTTCCAAACATATAACAAAAATCAACAAGCACAGTGTAATAAAGAATGTAGAACAATTCAAATACCATGATTACCATACAAGTTCAAAATTTGCAAGAAGATGAATGGGAACTTACCACCACAAAATAAATATTAGGATAAGTTACCTAGAAAAGGAATCTTAAAAAAGCACAAATTATTGATATTAAAAAAAAGGAATCTAAAAGGAAGATAGTAAAGCAGCACAAATAGAATACAAGCAGTACTACACAACTAACATCTTTGGACCAATAAATTTTTAGCATATAGTAGAATAAGAATAAATAACGATAGAAGACTAAAAAAAAAAACCAGACTTTGAAGCATGTGTCTCGGATATGTCTTCCTTCCTCCAACTCTTTTTAGTGCGATCATCGGACAAAAATCCATTCCTAAGGCCCGTTCCATTCTTTCCAAACTCAGGCGCAGCTTCCCTAATCTTTGTGGACTCTAGCTTTTCCTCAAGCTTCTTCCAATCCTGCCCCTTCTCAGCCAATACTTCTTCTCTTGGACGAGCTGCTCCAAATGGGTTAGAACCCTTGCTCCTAACAACTGGAGCTTTTTTCTCCCCATCATTAACTTCACCATTAGTATCAGCGTTTCCATTGGCCAATGGCATTGACCGAGGCTGCAAAACCAACCTTGGCCGCCCTCCAGCACTGCCATTGACTTCCTCTTTCTTCCGGCCCCATGTATCAGAATCTGGTCGACGGAATTCTTCCTTCATCCTGCCCCAAGTATCCAAGTCTGATCGTACAGCTTCCTCTCTTTTCCTTCCCCAGGTATCTGAATCTGCCCCACCCACAGGGGATCTCTCCTTGCTAAACATATCAAAACTACCCCTTTTATCTCTCGTTCCATCTAACCCACCATTCATCCTCCTCGGGCCATCAGAAGTTGGAAAAGTGCTCTTCTTTGAGATCCAGCTATCCACCTCATCCGCCCTCGATTGTGATTCAAAGAAGCCGCCTCCTCTTTCCCTTCTCTCCGGAGGTGCCACCGACCTCTTCGTTGAACCCCAATCGTCAACCTCATCTGCACGAGACGGACCCAAATCCTTATTCAACAAATTCCTCCTCGGCTCATCACCAGAAACCCTCGTACCAGGCCCGTCCATCCGCCGACCACCACCATTCCCATAGGAGGAATAGCCAAAGCCGCGTGAGGACCGTTCCAGCTCTTCGGAGCTGCGCTCGCGGGGACCGGTGGGGAGGAGAAGGGCCTCTTCGGTGGTCAGACCATTCGACGACAGGCTTTCCGAAGGGCGGGAGCGGGCAGCGGCGCCGTGGCTAACGGGTTTCCCTCCCGCGAATTCGGCGAGTGAAACGGTCTGGCTCTTCTTCTTCTTGGACGTCTTGGAAGCAGAAGCGGATGTGAGGGAAGGGAAGTCGGCGGATGGATCGGAAATGGCCAAATCAAGAGAAGGAAAGTCATTGGAACCATTCTCCCGCTCCATGGAAGCGTGCTCCTCGGACTCGAGAGCCCATGCGCCGGGTTTCGCCCACGCCGACGTTGCCATCGCCATCTGCACTTCTCGATCGCTCTCGCCTGCTGCGTGCGGTTCTTATGATACCAATTTGTTTTAGAGGGAAGAAGAAGAAACGGCGGACGCCAATCATTTTATATTTACGTTGGCGGCTCGAAGTTGGGAAAGATTTTGGAGTCCGTGTGATTCCCATCGGTCTTGCAGTCTGATTTGGGATTTGGAAATAAAACTTTCCATACTAATATTCGATTCGCACATAGATTCATTTGAAATAAATTCATTCAAAAATAAAAAAAAAACTTTTGTCTAATAAAATAAAATTACAGCAAACATGAAATTTCTTTTATATTTCTTAATTTAATATTTGAAATAATTTAAAAATAATAATTGGATTTTATTAATATATTTCAAAAGTTATTAAATATATAAATATTTATATGTTAACTAAAAATCTTAAATAATGTAATTGCTCGATTAAAACAAGAGCATAATGAAACTGGAATTTGTTCAAATGATAAGTCACTGTAGATTTTTCTTTTTATTACCTATAAAGATTCGTTATATATATTTTTTATCAAACATTTTATGCGTTATTTTTTTTTGCTTATTTGATTATGATAATTTCTCAAGCGTTTATGATTTGATAATATTATATAGTATTATTATGTGATCAACTATATTTAACTTATGATATTCTTATATGTGTTCATAATTTATTGAGTTTTTTATATTTGTAATATGATTATTGTATAAATATTTATTTTATTATTTTATCTTAAATCTTAAGATATTTATGTTCTTTGATTTATTAAAATATGTTTCATATATTACTATAAAATATTAGTAATCATCAAATAAATCAACTGAATCATAATAAACTTTTTATTAGAACTACATAAGTTTTGAAACAAATCATATCATCCTCCATGAGCATGTCATCATTTCAAAGATGAACATACCATAGAAGATACAACAATGGAAGTTAAATGATGTGAATTAGTGTAGGATATACCAAAAGGGGTAAAGTTGATGTTTGAAGTCTTTTTATATTTTCAAAAAATGAGCATAAAATATAAATACTCTATAAAGTACTTAAATGCTTGATCAAGTTGAAAACCAATCTAGAAAATTTGTTGTATATCGTGATGAAATGTAAACATTGTACAAATTCTTTTATAAAATTTTTAAAACTAAATAAGAAAAACAATATGAAATAAAATAAATTTGAAAAAACAATATTTTAGATAGTTCAATTCAATTACAAACTTACATCCTCACAAGTAAAAGGCATAAGCATCACGACAAAAGAACTTTTTTGTTATAGTTGAGCAAAAAAAACCAATATAAACATGATTTCCTAAATCAACAACATCCAAACCACGCCGTAATAACTAATCAGGGGCAAGGTTTGTAAGTCATACACTTATATTGCCTAGAGTTAAGTGAAAGAAAATATACAATGAAAATATTAAGATTGTACTCAATTCTATTTTAAAAAAATTGGAAAAAGAGTAGAAAGATAAAGCTTCAAACTTTAACACTTGAATTTTCAACACAACTCTTAAGGATATAATAAGATAAGTTCCAACACATTTGTGTTTTATAATATGTGGTATGTAACCCTTATATAATATCAAATTCTTCATTTGTAATGTTTTTCAATTTAAAGGATTCAAATTTTAACTATTTGGGACTCACAATGGCAAAATGGAAGGGTTTATTAATATAAAACTCTTCTTTCACCAACACATGTGACACTTGAATTTGAACTTACATCAAGTGTTTTTCATATTTTTTTATATCATAGACAATAAGTTTTTCATATTAGACAAAATTTTCAATTATTCTTAAGTTGACACATATGAGCTATATATTCCATATGTTAACAAATGATGTTCCATACGATTTCCTCTAGTTAAGTCCCCTGACTTGCATATATAATCCAATCGACTATGCACATATATATTAATCTCAAGCATCTTATTTACCAAGTTCACTAATTTTGTTAGTTCTTTATAGACTATCCAACCAACAAAACTTATCTTAAGATAATAAAAATTGTATTGTCTAGTAGTATCAAGTTTTCTTTCAATCACTTGCTTTTAAATGTAACTTATTATATGCATGTCATGATGTCAATTCTAATATTAAGACAAATTGTCTTTTACCTTATCTATTCTAAAAATTTATAATAATCATACTATACATTAAATGTAATGTATCGCACACTAAGTTGTTTCTTTTGAAAAGAGATACATTATTTTTATTTTAAATTATATGTTATGCAATTAAGTCACACATTAATCCAATCTACAAATCTAAACTCTTATTTATTCCTAACCTTGTAATTTAATTCTTTAATATAGTTAAGTTCTCTTAGAAGATTACTAATCACTCTTTCATGATCATCTATTTTATAAAACTAAATTATTAATTAGTAAATAATGACTAAATTAGATTATTTTTATAAAAATATTTATGAATATTATTTATAAAGTAAATGATATCCCTTTTTATGATGACAAAATGACTAAACTTATGATACAAAAAAGTGTATGATAAAGAGAATATAAAAATAATATCATCAGTGAAGGTACAATTAAGAAGGAATAATTGAAGGCATAATTAATAGACAAAAAATAACATATCACTAAAGAGCCCCTTAAAAAGTCTTTCTCCTCTTTTTGTCATCATGAAAACATTGTTTAATAAATGAAGTTCTTTGTAGCTAATACTCTTCTAATGTCATCAAATTTTTTTCATTAAGTGGTTCCTTAAAGATATTTTCTAATTTTAATAATTAGAGACAAATTGAATATTTACTTTACTTCTTTCAATATAATCTCTAGTAAAATAATATTTAATCTCTATTTACTTAGTTGTCAATAACGAATTGGATGTTATCATCAAAATGTTTATAAGCTTTACTTATGAAACTAACAAAATGCAAACAACAAAGAATGAATTTGCATATTAATTATATTTTTTCTCATATTACCAAACATCAAAATAAAAAACAAATAAAATTTTATTTTCATTTACATAAAATTGTTTTTATAAAAGCTTATTTTCAAAACGTTTTTCAAGTTATCTTTTATAAATTCATAAAACTCTTTTCGACATGCCAGAGGTGTCAAGGAAACACCAGTGGGGCTTTTGTAACCACCAATAGTTTTGTGCCTTGAGACTTGACAACGTAAAATACAAAAGAAAATAATAAAGGACATCAATATTATATGAATCTCTAAAAATGCAACCAAAAGACAAATCAAAACCCAGGCTTATGTTATAGCAATACAAAGTTAGCATTCTTAGTTTATAAAATGTAATGTTATAGTGTTATTTTAACCAATATTTTTTTTGTGACACATTATAAATTTGCACAATTTCACCAAATGTTATATTTTTGCCTTAACACTTTTTCTAGAATATGATACTGAATTATCTTTGTTGATGAGTAACATTGTTTATTAGAATAGAAAGATATATGGCAAAGAAGTTTTTGGAATACAATGATGAGATTTATTTTTTTACAATTGTCTTAAGCCAATACTAAATTTTGAACACTTGACCTTGTTGGATGGTTTTTATACAACTCATTTTTTTTTCAAATAAAGATCATTTTTAAGGTTCTAATCTAACAAAATCTCAACTTAAATTGAACACTTTTCTCTTATACAAATACATAATATTTTTAACATTTAAATTTCTCAAAACATTTTATGTAGTTTTTCCAAAATATTCAAAACATTAAAAATAACTGTAATCCATTTATTTTTATTCAAAGATCATAATTGTAAAAACATAAAATATATATACAATGAAACCAAAATCACTCAAATCAAACTATGCTAATAGTTGACAAAAACCTCAATAATAAAACCAAATAGTGTTAAGTCTCAGAATTAACCATATAGAGACTTATTAATTATGGAGTCAACATACATTAAAAGTTTTATTCTACATTGATTAATTATTTATTGTTAGAAAAAATTATTATTTGGCAACTAAATTAAGAAAAAGATATTGATCAAGATGATGGATAAGAACATAAACGAGGGAGAAGATTTATCAACATCATCATAAAGGTTTTTTTTTTTAATTTATGATTTTTATAATTTTTATATATTTTTTCATGAATTATTATAATTTAAAAAAATCATACATTGAATAAAGAAGACTTTGAGTATTAAAAGGAATAAAGAAATACTTTCTATAATGATATATAAATTATTTCACATTCGATGATATAAATTTCATGAAATTTAGACATTAATTAATCATAAAATAAAAGTCCTAGATTATGAAAAAAAAATATTCTATGTTTTTTAGAAAACAAAATACTAAATTTATTAAATAATTTCTAATTTTGAAATTTTACAAAAATTAGTATATTTTATTATGAATATGGTTTTATTAATTTTGTTGATAATAAATATGTCTCAATCAAAATAATTTTTCAAATTTATAAGAAAAATAATAATTAATATAATTTTAAAAAATATATTAAATATATCAAATAATATCAAAAAATATGAAAATTTTATGATGAATAGAACTTGAGGAGTAGAAATTTTAGAGTTAGTAGATGAATTTTTAAAAATAATTCAAATAAAAGAATTCAAGAAATAAGTACAAAGAAAAGATCTTAATTAAAACATAAATATATCTTTTCTAGTTTCCTAAAAATGAGTAGCTAAGCTAAATCCCTAATGAACTAATGAACAAAACCATTAGAAATAGCCATTGTCGATGAAGGGAACGACAGGAGGAATTAATTGAGGCCAAGCAAGTCAAGCCTCTACTCTAGTATGGAAAATCATTAATAATTCTAGGAGAATCATTAATCATTAATCATTAATGATATCATTAAAATGTTCTCGATGCTCAAATGAAGATTCCCTCAACCATGTCTTTGCATGTTGAGCTAAATTAAGCAATTCTGAAATAGTTTTACTAGTGCATTAGAAATCTAGCAAGTATAAACATCTAGCATATCTAATTCATTATAAAACAGGTGAAAAATAAGATAATTCACAATGGACTAAAGGTGAAATAATTTGAATTTTTTCATTGTTTATTTGATGAAAAATTTAGAAAGATATAAATTTGAGAATATATAAAGATATACATCAATTATACTAAATGTGTTAGGATGCCATTAGTATCATTGAGCTAGGTTTGAATTTACCTTTCAAATTAGTTAGAACATGTAAAGAAAAGTAATTAAATGGTCTCCACTTCCATTCTTGATGTTTAGACTTAACATTCATGGCTACTTAAGCAACCAAAAGGGCTTGGTATCTTTTAGGGGAATTACTTGTAATAATGTTTGGAAAGCTATGCAAGTCTTCTACATTGCCATAAATTGTAGATACACCATAGAATTAAATGCTTTGGTGGTGATAAAAGGTACTAAATTGCACACAAAAAAATAGAGAATCAATAAGTGTAGTCATCAAGCTAAAGTCTCAGGCACTCATTAACCAGTTGCAAAGTTAGATAAATAAAAGTTGGTAGATGTCACCATTGATTCGTTAGATTGAATAACAATCTAACTCAATTCACATTGAGTGTAGTTTTATCTATAAAGAAGATAGTAAAGTGCTTTTTCCTAGCTAAATCAACTGCAAAATTTGTTATTTCTGGTAAATAGAATTTACAAATCTCACTAAGTTATGCAAGACTTTAGTTCAAATGGATATAGCACAAATCTTATACATTTGTTCATCATATAAGATATGATGTATTGTTCCAATTGATCAGCATTGGGATGATGGATGAAAGTTCCTTTTAAATGGCTTGGCAATGCAATAATGTGGAATAATCGTTACATCATGACAAACATTCATCTAGTGGACTATGGTTTAATTAGTCATTACTTAATGTTTCTATTTGACTTAGGAATCAAACAATTATGGTATAAATGGATTAGTACTTTGGGCCCAAAATTGTATCATTGGTTCAATACGTCATATCAAAACGATAAGCCTCTCATTATGTTATATTAGATGTGGAAGCAAAGTTTGCGAAGCATGCTCATCACCATCGTACAATTGAAAACAAAGACAAATCAGGCCAAAAGAACCATCGACAAAGCGGCAGACAATCATAGAATGGTAATTGACAGATTTTTTTTTGAATCGATATATTAGATGGCACAAGCACTGTTCATAGACGTAACACATTGCATTAGTATGAAATGTTCATTATAATGGTATTTGAGAAACATTAGCACCATATTATGGTCGTGTGACCAAGAAAGTACATTTTTTAGTTACACTGGAATGCACAAATACATTCAATACTTTAGGCAAAAACAATTAATGCATTTTAAATTCTTCTTATATTATTAATAATAAAACTTAAAAATATTAAATTTTAATTAATATGACTTATCCAAAGATACCAATATTTTCGTTGAATCAAATAAAATGAGAAGCTATTTGGAGGTGGAAATAAATATAAAAATTAAGTATCAAAATCATTCTAAAATTAAGATCAAAATTTTTATGAAAAAGAGAGATTATAATTTCTTAAAATTTTGTTTTGTATAAAACGTTCAATTGATGATAATATAAATATAAATATAAATATAAATATAGATATTTTGATAAATGAATTTGATATTTTAAAGTTTAAAAGAGATTGATTAAAATAATATTTTTAGATATTTTTTAAAAATAGTGTACATTAATAAAATCATGCAAGAATTTTAAATTAAACATATTTTTGAGAAGTGGTTTAAAAAAAAGTAATGATATCTAGTTTGTAATTTTAAAAAGTTTAATTATTTTATATTAAATTTTTGAAATAAAAAACTAAATAGCCATTATGTAAATTATCAGACGTTTTAAGGGAATTTTCTCATTTTTAAACCCTTAATTAAGATTTATATAACAAAAATAATGAAGAAAAAAAGAGAAAAAGGTTTTGAGTAAGCTTGGGAATGATAATTGAGAAAAGAAGAGAGAGTAGAAGATTAGAGGAAGAAAAGGATTGTGTTATGAGTTGCAAAAGCAAAAAGGGAAGGAAAAATTATTGAGTACCAAATAATAAGGAGTTAAAGTTGCCTTAATTAGTAAAACTCAACAACAATAAAATAGAAAAAAAAGGTCCTTCAATAAATATAAGAGATTTTTTTGAGAAAATATTTTGGTATTTTATGCTAATAGTTATGTTTTTATATTAGTTTCAACTATGAGAGTTATATTAGTTAAATATTTTAAAGTGGTTGAACAACTTTTGATCAAACATAAGGGTATTATAAAAGTCTATACTTTAGTTTCAAGTATTTTATATGATACATTAGATTAATATATAATACATTTAGTAAAATTTAATATATTGGTCTATACATATAATATGTCAATTCAATATATAATATGAATAATAATGTTACATAACTTAATAATTTTCTCATTTGAAATTCTCTTTTTTATATGTGATGATTTATTATTTTTTAGTAGATGATATTGTTTGTTAGAGTTAAAAAAAATATGAACAAGGTTTTGAATACAATTATGTGATTTATGCTTTAAATTTACCATAAGTTAATACCAAATACTTTTGTCATTTTTTAAAAATATGCTCAAATCTAATAATAATATATATATATTTATAAAAAAAATTTAATCTTTACATTAGTCAATTTAACAAAATTTTTTATAGCCAAACATAATCTTAAGTAAAAATAAATGATTATATCATAGCTTGCCCCCAAAGTAAACCCTTTAGCATTTGTAGTCTTCACTCAAGACTAAAGGTCTATTTCTGAATAATATATGAATGGCTTATTGCACAAGTATCCCTAAAAACTGCCTTAATTAATAAAATAATAATGACCAATGTTAGATTTATAAATAATTAAACAATTACAACCAAGAATAATAAAATCAGTAGATGCCAAACTAACAAAATGTAATTTATGCATACTGAAAAAAAAAAATCTAATTTTAATAACAAGGATTTAAGCTACAATGTTTTTTTTTTAAAATATTGCAATTTAAAATTTAAATGAATAACTATATGGTAGGATAATTTAAGAAAAAAAGGTGTGATAAAAATATAATGATATTTGATAAAAATAATAATTTAATTTTATTATTAAATAAATTTAATATATAAAGATAAATTTAACCTTTTACATCTGAAAATAAAATTAAAATATGATAATCATAGATATTGAATCATAGTTTAGATATTTATTATTTTTAAAAAAAAACTTATTAAGAGACATTATTTCAAATTGATCAACAATGGTTGATATAAGAAAGTTATGTGTATATATAGTTTATTATGTTTGGAATATATTGATGAGAACTATAAAATAAAACTAGTAGTAATCTAAGGTGAATCATAAAAAGGCTTTCATAACCGGTGACTTATGATGATAAATTATTAATATTTCATTGAATTAATACACAATCATCTAAGATTGTAAAATTATTTTTCAAAGTAGATTTTATTGAATCCATTAAAATTGATAACAACATGTATTTAAATAATATGAATGATAAATAATTGAGCTCTACATGAGCAATTACTTTGGGTCCAACTTGTCTCATATATGAGGTGATTGAATGTACAACAATATTTTTTAATATTTAGAAAACTTAATTTTGTGAACTCAATAAAAATAATTGTTTAATTATATAATCACTTTGGTGTGATATCTTCAATATATATTACCAAAACATCAATAGGGTAACAATGATGATGTTTTGACAAGTTAATTAGAGAAAAAGATTTGTTAAGTACACGTGATACTAGGTTTAATCTAAGGATAAGAATTATTCAATTTAAATTGAGAACAAAACTAAATGTATTGAATGTTATTGATTTAGTAAAATTTAGATAACTTTTATTTGGTTTTCAACTATTTTTTTATTTTAAATTTAGTTTTTTAAAATAAGAAATCAAATAAACCATATTAGGTGATATAGCAAAATAATTTAAGATAAAAATGTGTGGTTAAAATATAATTGTATTAAATAAAAAATAATTATAATATCATTATTAAATAAATTAGATATATAAAAATAAATTTATCTTTATATTTTTGAAATATAAAACTCAAGTGTGATAATTATAAATATTGAATCCTACTTTAGATATTTATTTAAAAAAAACTTAATGTGAGATTATTTGACAATTATCAACATTGATTGAAATGCAATTCCAAAAACAAATGTCTATATAAAGTTTAATACATTTAGAATGTAATTATAAGAACTACAAAACAAAACAAGTCTTAATGAAGGGTGAAGAAAAACTCATAACTAATAGATGTTGGGTTATTATAGTAATGAAAAAAGCTAAATACCTTACATTAGATTATCGTATAAGGCCCAAAGCCTGATCATAAAAGACAACGACTTTCAAAATCAATGATGGGGTTATGGATATCACAACATCGTATAGTACATCTGTCACACTTGTACCATATGATTTTTCAACTCTAGACACCCTACTCTGGAATATAACAATCTTTGTGTTATTACGCTAATGGATCTTCTCAATATGTGAGTTCTTGTTCAATGGTATGACATCATTGCTTGAATTTGTGCAAATTTAGACTATTTAAGCAATATCTTTCACACACATCATAGCCTAGCATTCTTTTATTGGAATAATACGCTTTTGGAGAACTATTCATCTGACCTACATGTACTGGGATGACTTCACTTTCATACTTGATGTAGGATGATATATTAAAATTTATCTTTGACTCAATAACAATTGAGAAAATACTTAAATTCACGGAATACATTTATACAATGCTACCTAAAATGATTTCGATTTAGAATAGAAAATCGTAGGATCACCAAATAATTAAGAATTTTTTAAGAAACCAATGACTTGTACCAATCTTTAATATAAGAGATCTCAAGATAAAAAAAATGATTTAGCAACCTACACCTAAAGTACTCATGATGAGAAGTGGCATAGTATACATACAAGTAGAGTTCTTAGGATGTCAAGCAAAGAAAATCACACATTCACTTATACAAATTATAGAGTTGGATGTGACAATTAATTTCTTTAAAGAATGAAATAAAAAAATTAAGCACCTTTCTAGTGATTTGATGCTTTTGTGGATGCTAAATAATTGATAAAAATCTCCCATTTTAAGCCTTTTACTCACCTTCCATAGGCACCTCTAGAAACACCCCGTTAGATTGATGGCAAATGATATATTTGTATCAAACAAGCTTAACAACAGCACTTCTTAATTCAATTTTTCATTCTTACAATATGATAAGCATCCATATTATTAAGATACTAATGGTACAATGATAATATACTAAACTTGAAATATAAAATGATACTTGGGAATACTAAAAGCAACATTTTAAAATTCTAAAAAGCATTTTAAGAATTCTAAAAGTCACAATAAATTACAAAAATAGCATTTTTACCAAAAGGTCTTAAAAAGCTACAAAATTAAATGAAATAAGCAATTCCCAAACGACTTATGAGTTTTGAGCGACTGTCTAGCAAGCACAAAGCCGTAGAAAGTGCAAGCGAGACGCAGTGACACCTCGAATTTGGTGCGCAAGTTAGAATGGATCAACATGGGGTTGATAGGTCAACTCAGGTTTGTGGATAACATATCAACATAGGTGAAAGCAGATAGCACGAATTGATGCTAGTCAAGCCTATTAATGAGGTTTGATAGATTAGCATGGGTTGCTTAGGTTGATTCAATGCAATAAATCATGCGATATGCAAACATAACGGAGTGGATACGATGATAGAAACACCTTAAAACTCAATTTTAAGCATTTTAAAGTTATTTTCAACTATATTTTGCATCAATGGAAGTATGAGACTTTTGCTGGGATGTCTTGGATTAAATTTAAAGCTAAAACTATCTAAACACTATCAATTAACCTTCCAAAGACCCAAAATAAAGTGCAGTTAAAAATAACTTGATGAATTGATGAAAAACAAACTGAAATATATGATAAACAAACAATTGACCCTTGCAATGATAATGATTATGAAAACCAATAAGAATAGAAGAGTCAATGCTTGTACGACAAATTTGAATAAGATTAGTACATAATTGGACATCTTCATGATGTATGAGATACTATTACATTAATACTTCAAGACATATGAGAATCAAAACTTTCAAAATGTTAAACTTGTTCAAATGCTATGAATACTTCCAACTAAAAAGATATATAAGACTATAAAAAAAAATTAAATTCATGAATTTAAAATTTACATTAATTTTAAAATACATCTAAGTTCAATTAATCTTATGCTTAGATATGAGGATTTAAATGCATCTTTTAATGACATTTTTATTAATAACTATTACACCCCATTTTTTTTCTAGGCTGATTTTTTTTGGCATATTTTTTTTTTTTGCATATAGACAGCTCAGATCGTCCCATACCAACCTGAGTAGCCTACGCAAAACATAGGATATAACACATCATTACACACCTACTTTCCTTAACAATGTGGATCCCATCTCCCGGGTACACCGTCAAATCAGGTTCATGACTCCTGAATTAACAGATGGACTCGCGCAATGTTACTCCTACTAGACCCCATACTCCTAACCCATACCGGTAGGAGAACCGATCTAATAGAAGTCTGAATCCCCACGATTAAGTTCCATAGTCATGTAATGACCTCACCATCAAAAATAAAATACATAACATTCTCAGATAAAATATGGCACTCCACACACTATACCACCAAGACAATAAAGTAAAACAGTGAATGGAACTACATCACAAGAATAAGATCCAAGTCCAACAAATACAATATCATCCAACTAGATACATAAGTCAGAATCACCCTCACATATTACATGACATAAGAATAACAGTCTCCCTGAATACATCCAATAGTATCAATCACACTAACCAAAATGTCTCAGAAAATCACAGATTAGATATCCTCCACTAGCCTGCTGACCACGATCCCACCTAATCTGGGTGGCGTCAAGGCTGTCGAGCCGCTGGAAAAATATAGATAATAAAGGAGTGAGCTACGCCCAGTAGGAAAGACAGCTAGTAAAAACTCACATGCAAGAGAAGGATAATAGCAAGAGTATAGGAATACAGCATAACAATGTAGGGTGGAAAGGCACTCTCAGTTCCAGACTCCGACCAACCACAGTCTCACCAGAGTAGCTCTCCTCTGAGCTTCCAGGTAGCATGCCAGTGGGATCGCCCATCTCGAAACATGCATGGCGCTTAGGCAAAGCATGCCAGTGGGATACGCCCATCTCGAAACACGCATCATAACGCCTAGCACCCGACACCTCAGCGTCTATATAGCATGCCGGTGGGATTGCCCATCTCGAAACACGCATGGCGCCTAGGCAAAGCATGCCAGTGGGATTGCCCATCTCGAAACACGCATCACAACCTAGCCTGGGGTTCCAGGTAGCATGCCAGTGGGATACGCCCATCTCGAAACACGCATGGCGCCTATCAGTCACATGTATACTGTGGAAGCTAAGTCTGAACCGCACATTTACCTACCACAACTACCCTAAAACATCATATAGGGTCTATAGTAGTCCGGTCCAATATGCCAACACTGAGTAAACTGACTCAAACCATGCCATTGCCATCCAAGCAACACAAACTATACCAAAATTCTGACTATTCTGGTAGCATTTACCCAAGTGTCACACTTCCTTCCAACTAATCCAGCTGCACTGAATTTATGGATAATTTCCAACAGTCAATTTCAACTTGGCTATGTGATTTCCTAAAATCACCTTTTTCTCACTTCAGGAAATTTTTAAATTCCAAAATCAATTTCCGCCCTTTATCCATTCTCCGAAATTCGAAATAAATTTCCGAATAAAATTTAAATTCCACATATATCCTTTTTCCAAAAATTCGGATTAATTTCCGAAATTAAATTTTCCTCCGCGCCGCGCCGTTCGTCCGCGCCGAATCTCCTGAACCGGATCTCGCCACCGGTTCGGGTCTTCGCGCTGAATCGAGAACCCACCGGCCGAATATTTAATCCAAATTTCCAGCCAACGTTTAGCATTTAATTATTAATAAATATTGAATAATTACAATTACTTAATTAACTAGACCGTAATTAATCTAATCCATCTCCTTCCTCCGCCCGGCGCCCGCGAAACCCTAGCCGACGATTCCTCCGGGAAAATTCCGTTTTCCCCGTCGATTTCCGGCGACCGAGATCAAGGAGAAACAAAATCCGATGTTCGTACTATCCTAATGTTTCAATAATGCCACTAATTTCTAAGGTTCAATCAAAATTTCCGCCGAAGTTTCATCCGATCCCCATTTTAACAATCTATGAAATTAAACAAATTTCAGCATTTGATACTATCTTAACATGATTAAAGCACATAATCGAATCAACACATGCTCGGTAAAATTTCCGAATTCGGCGGGTATAATTTTCTGAAAACCCTAAAATGCTAAAATCAATAATTTGCATTAATCAATTTCAAAAACCACAATCTGCATGCTCCGATAGCTATTTGCAAAATAATCCATATTTTTAATTTGCTAAATAACTAATTTAAATCTGAATTTCCTACAATTCGCAAAATAATCCATATTTTAATTTGCTAATTAATTAATTTAGACTGAATTTCCTACCTTTCTTCTCCGGCGACGGTGAAGCTCGCACGCGACCAACCGCTGCTCCTCGCCGAACGAAACCGGTACCAATCGATTCTCCTCGGTCCCGCGAACCTCCAGGTACAAAAAGCCCCTTGAAAGGCTGCCGGAAAGTATCGCCGTTCGCCGCAAACACTTCGTCTCCGGCCAACGCTCGAAACCCTAACAGCCGAACAGTTTCGGTTAAATACCCCGCTTAAACCGGTAATAACCCGTTAAGAACCCATTAAGCGCCTGTTGACTTTCTAATAACGCCGCTTAACCCCGATCAGCCGGTTAATCTCCACCGCTGTTCTCATCCGTCCGATCCGCTTATCCGCGGCTTATCCAACCGCACGTGCAAACGCACTCGGCGAATCGCCCCCGCCTTCGCTGAACCGCTCCGGTCCGGTTCACGCGCGGTAAAAACCAAATTCCGGTTTAAAAATCTAATGGACCGATTTAAAGAGATTTTCAAATTTCCAAAAATCCAATTAAACAGGGAAAATTACTTAAAAATTTCCTCGGTGCTCCGAAAAATCCCCAGAAAATTTTAGAAATTCCAACAGCCTCCAATTGAGCTCCTGGCTCATCCTACTGTCGATCTGAAATCATCCAAGCCACAATTGAATTATTGAAGATTAAACATATAATATTTTACCGGTTATAACAATAACTATGCAACCCATCCAAATAATGATAGGTTTCAAATGAAAACCCGTAAGCTAAAAATTTTCACAAGTTACTTTCTCTAAGTTGAGAAAAATATGATTTATGAAGTAAGCATACCAAGTTTTTGTTATTAGTTGTCTTAAATAGCCTTTTTAAAAATTGTCATTTGAAACTCTACCACTAACAAATATAATTTTTTTTATAACTTCATTTTCACCCATATATAACTCACTTTTAAAAACTTTTTTCTCGTAATCTCTTCAAACTTAATTTTACAAATTATTTATAAACAAAATATTAATTACAACATTTTTATCATAATGTCCTAATTGACTATGTTGTGGATATTGATTGCTCAAATATTAAAATACATAAAAAGAGAATAATAATGTCTTTTTTAAAATAAGAATTTATTACATAAGAAAATACTTTTTTTAAAATGAGAATTTATCACATAAGAAAATAATATAACTCATATAAAACTTAGTTTGGTTTCGCCGCAATGACCACACAGCTTTGAAAGCTATATTGATAATTAATGTGTAGTAAGCATAGTACAACTAGATAGCAACAGTATTGATGGGCTTTTTTTGTCCAGTTGAGTTACATCAATGTTTCATCTCAAAACGTTGACGATGCACCATAGTATCATTCAAATACTTATTTAATATGACTCTTTTTAAATATCGTATGATGTCATCGCAAACTTTTTTACTTAGTTTACATAAGTTAAACTAAAAGAGAGGTAGACAAAATAGATTTTTAATCTTAGATAAAAGGAGTCTTAGACAAACTTGTCAAGATACTTGAAGTAAAAAAAAAGATGTCATCTAATATTTTAAGTGAAATTAAAGAAAAAAAAACATATGTCCTTTCAAGATTTAATGAGTTATATCATTTAAGACATACATAGATTTTTTCACCTAATTATGACAAAAGAGTGACTTAATGGTGGTTCTCAAATAGGTTATTTGGGGTTGGACATATGCTTAAAGTTAAGTCAAACCATCTAAAAAATATGTTTTCTTCTATTACTTGTCTTGCCTTTTACTTTTGTTTTTCTTGATTTTTGTATTACAACCTTGAGAAGATATTTTACTTAATAATATTGTTAAATCCTGTGAAATGTATAATTATAATAAATTAAAAAGTTTCATTTAACTCTTAGTTTAATAAAAATAATTCTTAACTTATGCATCACCAATTGATCTACTCTTGGTTTGCCTTATATGTTATACAACTACAATTTTTTACTTCTACAATTTCATAGATTACTCTATTCACTAAACCAAAGTAAACTCAATGAGTACACTTTCCCTTCTTGTTCAGAAGACTTAATAAATAGAGGTGCTCAAATACTTTGCTACTTCAATAAAGCACACATTCTTATTCTAATAAAAAAAATGTTTATAACATTTTATAAAAATAAATAAAATTTTGAAATATTCTACTAAATCAAGAAACTCTAGAATAGCTCCAAAAAAATAGATCTTTTAAAGCTTCAAACTGACCAAATATATTATCAAATATATAATCTTTTAATAAGACTTTAAAATGATAATTTTTGAACTAATTTATTCATTTGTTAATATAATATTCAATGATAAATAAATGTTTGCTTCATGGTTCTTTCATAACATTATGTTAACAAAGCTTGTAAGACTTTCACATTAAAGCACATAGTGGAAGTTAGCTCTGGCCCACTTGCTGCAGCATCCACAGCTCAACTATTGAGCATTAAAGAAGAATATCATCCAACATCCAGTGGCTCAGATCACTACACGTAGCCGTTACATAAACGGATACACCATATTTTTAGCATCGTTTGCAGATAAGATGAGCACAGAAGAATATGTAGCTTTTAGTCAATAAAGATCCGTTGCTTTTAGATTTGTGGCTTTCATTTTTTGTGTGTTTGTGAAGCTTTATGCAAAAAAAATACAAAATTAATGATTAAATTATTTTTTAAAAAATTTAAAAATTATGTTTTCAGAAAAAAAAAAAATTATTTCAAGATGTTTTCAGAAAGTATGTGTTTGGTAATTTATTATTTCATCAGAATATATGAGATTATTTTAATAATATTGTGAAGGAACATTATCAAATATAACTTTTAGTTTTTATTGAATATTAAATTAATTTTTAAAATATTATTTAATATTAAATTAAATTTAAAAATTATTAATTATTTTTATTTTTAACTTATCTTTTAAGAAGTTTGAACCTCTCTGGAGCAAATCAACTTGTATTATAACAAAATGATATTTGCAGGAACATTTTGGCATATAACTTTTAATTTTAATTAAAAAAATTAAGTTATATGTAATTATTAAATTTGTCTATTCTTTTAATTTTTTTAATAATTTTTGCAAAATTACTCAACAAAAAGCTGTTAGATTTTTTTATATATTGATTTTATATGGCTGTCATTGCCTTGATAATTTTGGATATTTTAGAAGCATATGATATGCCATATGAATGGCTTCCAATTGGCACCATTTATATATTGATTTGGCCTCTTTATGATGATTAAAAAAATATTGATAATTGTTTATTATTAAGAATTCATTATGGATGAATAATTTTTTGAAATAATTTTATATTTTATGTTCAAATTGCAACATGATTTGACATATTTTTACACAAAAGATAAAAAAAAAGGCATTAATAGTATAGAATAAAAGACATCAAAGAGAGTAAGCATATTCCAAAGTTAGAGATTGAACAAATCTTCTTTGCAAAGTAAAAAAGAAGCAAGGCTTTTCTATAGAGATAGGGTTTTATAAAAAAAATTATAAAGTAATAAGTCAAATTGAACCCTTTAAAGAGACAAACAATAAAGATTACTAAGCTCCTTCAACCAAAAAAAATGTTAGAGATAAGAGATGTTGTATTCATAAAAGTTTTATAATTTTAAACTTATTCATGACATGATATGTTGCATGTTGATAAAGGTTGGGGATAATCAACAAAGTTATTTAAGCAAAATCCTCTGAAGTGAGCTAAATTTGAGCTTTTACAATGAGTTTTTACCTCACGATAATTATTTGCCTATGAAAATTTTTAAAAGAATAGCAAAATAATTTAATAGATTAAAAAACATTAGTCTTTATTGAAAATAAATTTTATGTTTTATAAATATTATAAATATATATTAAATTGATTTTTTAATAAATGATCAAAAGATAAATATTATAGAATTTTGAAAATTTCCTTAAGACTTTTTATGGGAGATGAAATCAAAAACAACATAAGACCAAGATATGACAAAAAATGACAAGCATTGAAGACAAGCGACGTAACAGAGAAAGCATAGTACAATCGCCATGCAAAGCATATCGAATCTCAGAGGTAATGGAATTCAAGCTTCTCTCAAGACAAGCACTATCATAATAGCCAATAAAAGGGAGAAGAACAAAAGTAGTAGTCATAGCACTTTAAAATTTTGTATTATGACACTTCACATTAGGGCAACAAAGGTGTAGAGATAAACTCTTACAATACACAAAATGTGATAACGTCTTGTTTTGTATTTTGGTTAATTATCTTATAACATTATGTTTACGAATTTGAAGATATAATTAAAAATTAATGATATAATAAAATATATATTTTTAAATCAAAATAAAATGATATATTTTGATTTTATTTTGAAAAATATATAATTTTGTAAAATTGCTTATAATGTTAAAGTTAACATATCATTAAGAATAGCTCCTTAAGAAGAATGTATTAACCTTTGATTTGCAATTTATTGAACCCATTTGAATTTTTTTTAAAATTATATAAGTTAAAATTATATATATATATATATATATAGAGGATGGCTGGGAGATTCTAAGCTCACACAGGGAACTTAATGACTTTTCTTAGTTTCCTTTCTTGCATGTGCTTTTGGATAAGCAATAGAAGCTTGAGAAGATAGTGTTGGAAGATTCAAAAAGAAGTATAACAAGGTTCAAGTCTTGTAGCTAGAAGCATGACAAAAAGACATGTGACGCATAGGAGAAAGAAGAAGGAATAACTTGTGCTAACCTTACAATTATAGCATACTTTTACTTTAGTAAGAAAAAAAGATTGGAGGAAAATTGGAAGAGGGGGAAAAGATTCGATAAAGTAAACATAGTATGTTGTACTCATGGAGAAGACTAATTAGTGAAGAATATGTGTTATATTAAATATTACATTCATGTTTCTTTTTCCTGCTACATGGAAGCTCAAGTAATTGCTTGGTTTTTAGAGATCGAATTTCATGTGGCAATTTTGACAAGTTACAAACTTAAAGGACCATGAAATTCCTTATTCTTACTTCTTGTAGGCAAGGAATGAGAAGAGTCAATAAGAAAATGGTCAAGTTCTACTATAAAAAATGAATTCCCAAAGCTAATGTATAATATGATTGAATATGACATACGATAAATTAGGTTCAATAAATGTAAAATATCATTTCTGAGAAACATGTATGGTATGCTAAAATTTTGTGTACAATATGTTCAGTTTAAGGGAAAAGATGCGACAAAAGAAGCATATGGTATGCAAGTTAAGGAATGGGGTGCCAAACCTTAATATGTCGTATATTATTAGTAATAGATGGTATGCCAATGGTATTCTGGCAATTTGTCAATAAGTGCATATAGTTTATGATGAAGATGCTTGATACTTTCATATGTTACATGGACTCTAACACATCATATGTTAAGTATATGAATTTGCCTATAAAGTTAGAAGGAATGATCCCAAGTGCTAACATATGGTATGCTAATAAGAGCATTCAAAATGTGAGTATTATAACAAAGAAGAACTTAATGGTATTTCTTTGATGAGCACTGGAGAATATAATAGTTTCTAAAGAATATGAAAATGAGTTGAGTATTGATACAAGTACATTTGATTTATGATATAGAAATCAAAAGACAAATAATAGATCAAAATTCATCTCCTAGATTTTAGATAAATAAATCTTATATTAATAATAAAAGCAACAAAGAATGATTATTTTTAAAAGAATGTATTGATATGAGCATATGCATGACATCACATTCATCTATTTTGAATGCATAAGACATATTGTGATATCTAAATCATATTATATATATATATATAATTATTTGATATATGAATATCATATTATATAAGATGAAATATATGAACTATAATATATGACCAAAAGAATTAATAAATTAGATAAAATAAAATAGCTACTTAATTAGTATAAGTCATATCAAGCTACACACACGCACACATACGCACACCCGCACACACACACACACACACACACACACACACACACACACACACACACACACATATATATTATAAATAAGGATACCAAAGTGAAAGGTAATGAAAAAGGAAAAAGAGAAAGGGTGAAAAAAATAATAAGGCATGCTAAATCAATTGCACTATACCTAATTATACTTTTAGTTTCTTATATTCTTTCACAAATTTTTATATTTATTACAAACATAAATTAATTGTTGTGTTCATGTTTTATTAGAGTAATTTGTTTCTTCTTTACTTGAGAATGAGCTCTTTTTTCCTCGTCTTCTCTGGCCATCATACAAAAGAGTTATTCATTATTATCTTCCTCTTCATTTGTATCGATCACTTTTGAATCATTTTAAGCTATGTTTAATGATTTATTCTTCTTCTTACTCTTTTTTTATTTCATTCTTTTTTCAAAATTATTTATTATATTATAAAACGTATTGGTATGACATATTATAGTTTATCACATTTATGGCATAATCTCATTTTTTTTCTTTTACACTATTCTTAGACTTTTAATTTTTAACTAACAGTAACACTAAAATTTTAAACAAATATTTAGAGATTAAAGTAATATAATATTCAACTGTAGACTCCTTTTCTAAAATGTCTTCCTCTATCTTTAATGTTATTATTTATTTTTTTCTTTTTATTTTGTTATTCTCAATCAATCTTCTTTTTCTTTTTTCTCTTCATTTCTAACTCATTAGTTATAACCTCACCCATCAAGTCATATAGTGTCATAATAAAAATATCCTTATTTGTCTTGATGATGGTGGGTTAGAGGATCATACTTATTTGTTAGAATTCTATGAATCTTCTTTATCTGCTCATTTATCAAAATACAATTTCCCAAATTGACAAGTCCATCAGTAAATCTTGTAAACATGGATTTAATAGATTCATTAGAAAGCATTCTAAATAACTTTTAGTCATGTTTCATCATATTTATTTTATTTTTCTTAACAAAAAATATACTTTCATAATTTAACACTAATTTATGCAAATTTCATAGGCAATTTCCAAATTCTTAATTCTATTAAATTTAGTAGCATTCAAAATAGAATATAAAATATTTATGATCTTATCATTTAATTATATTTTATATTTTTTTCATCAATTTTACTAAAATATTTAGGTCTTAAAATACCTTATGAGTTTTTTAAGAAAATAAATCAAAGGAAGTTTGTATTAGTTTTCACATTTTCTTTATCAATTAATTTTAAATGACTAATTATCTTATTCTTTTAATAGAGATAATAATCACTACAAAAGAGAAGTATCCCAATGAAAGATGCATATTTGCCTAAACTTACTAAAGTTTTAGTTTTAGCTATAGATTTTTTAGACAATTTCTTTTTAATTAAAGTGAACCTCACTTTGATACTAATTGAAATATGGTTTAGTATCCAGAGAATAAATTTTCAGGAATAAAAATTTTGATTTCTTAAAAAATATGTTAAAAGATATTTTAAGATAATTATTTTATTAAGCTCGAGCAAGCATTTATAATTTATTTTGTGTAAATTTTAATTTTACTTTAAAATATGTTAATTTTCATTTGATAAGAATTTTTTTATAAAAATTATGAAATAAAAAAATCAATAAAAATTAAAAACTTTATACACCAATGATTTTTAGATTGTTCAACTTAAAATCAAGTCTAAATCTATCCCTTGAAAATATGAGACGAAAGTAAAAATAATCAATATAATACTTTTGTCGAAAGACTAATAAGCTGAACCTTATACTAATAGTAAAATTAAAAAAATAAGCCACAATATCTTACAATGAAATAAACTTGATGAAAATAATAAAGCATGTAACGACACAAAACGTACTTAATACTAAAAACATCCTATGATAAGTGAAATGTTAAACAAGAGTGTTTTAATTAAATTAATTAGAAAATAAGAAAATGAGAGCTTAACTGATTTAAAAAGAAAAGAGTATTTAGAGCCCGATGATCAAGGGCATAGAGAATAACAACTATGATGAACAACAGTTACTAATGGCTTAAATAATTTAAAAGTTTTCTTTTAATTTTATTAAAAATTCATAAATCAATTGTGTTCAAAGAATCTCCTATTTATAGATATTTTTTAATAATTAAAAATAGTTACAAAATAAACCAAATAATAGTTATTATTTTTAGTTAAAAAAACTAAGTCCACTTAGGTTTTAATTAAAAATAATAATTATTATTTTAATAAAGTTTGAATGACTTAAAAATAATAGTTAAAATAATCATTATACAACTCGTACATCAAAAGTCATCAGGATCATTCGATCTGGATTAGTGAAAATGAAAATAACACAATTTTTTATAATTTAGACTGTAGATCAAAATATTTGCGTAATCAAACTATTTAAATGAAATATTAAAGTATTAGGAAGGAAAAAAGAATCTCGATTGTCTGAATTAAAAAATTGCATAATTGGACAATTGGATTTAAATTGGCACTATTTAGTAAGGAGGATTTGAGCTGGATAGTTAGATCTTAACATGATCGAATGGTTAGATTTAGATCTGCATATGGATTAAATTTATATCATCCGATTGTGAAATTGTGAGATCGAATGGCTAATATGATTAGAGCTTTAAAACTAATTATGAGATGACAATCAATCAATTGCAAAATTATGTAATCACATGGTGCACATCACTCCTGTAATTTAGAAGTTAGCTGCACAAATATATCTCATGTTTTAGTCCCACATAGTTTATATGTGCTATTTTTATCTCATAATAATTTTCCTAGTCCTTTGAATTAGCCAAAACATTTGGTTTGGTTGACCCCTAGCTCGCTTAAGAGATCAGCACCATTGTTTGCTAATATTTGTTTGACGGGTTCAAGATTCATGACTTGACTAATTAACTATTCTAAACTGGTTCGAGAGTGATTCTTTGACTTGTTTATTGTAGCAAATAGGTTCATGATTAATGTCTTAACTCGACCTTGCAATTTAGAATCATGTATGTTTTAAGCCAAGTAGAATTAAGTTTTTTAAATTATTAGTATTACTGTTATTTATAAAAGTTAATTATTATTATCATAATATATTTTTTGCAACAAGTTATCAAAATGAGATTTTCAAAAATATGATCAAAGTAAAATGCTTCTTAAGATGATCAAGGTAACTTGAAATTAAGGTAATCATGATTTAAAATCCTAATATTTTTGTTAAATGATTAACTTAAATTAAATTTTATATCTCATAAAAATGATTTCAATCAAACTTAACATTCTAATTAAAATAAAAATAAAATTCTTAAAATTAAACTTAAAATAATTTTTTTAGTGGTCTATCACTCTAACCAACATGATCTTCACAGAGTTTGATATTGATTCATCTTTTTCTTTAAGTTTTCTCATGATCATGAATATTAACTATCTAAAATCTAAAAATTCACTTAACCAAATTTATTAAAAATATTTAAAATTTATTATCATTAAACAAAATATCATTATGAGGGGATAACATCACAATAGGCTTTGGGGAAGAAAATGTAACCTAATCATAAGCAATGGAAAGTCCATAGATAGAAGCATAAGGAGTATCCTCCTTAGTATTGGCATAATTAGTGGTAAACCTTAGATGGCCATGTGGTGGTCCACACTCCTGTCACCCCCTATGACTATCGATTAACATAGAAGAACAACTCAAAGCAATGTAGCCAACCAAGCCACACTTGAAACAAAAAAAAAATCATCCCTCATACTCAAAATGTTGAAAGAACCTCCCACAGTGATCGTCAACCCACACTTTAGAGGCAAAGGGGTGTGCTTAAGTCAACATTGACTCGTATATGGGTAAACAAGGTATGCTTTAGGTTTTTAGTGACAACATCTATCATAATAGAAGTGCCAACATTATCCCTATTGTGAAAGTGAATTGACTCACCTTATCAATATAACAAAAGGCTAAAATGCTAAATCTAAATAGGCACATATATGAACTTTATTAAACAAAAAATTTGAAGACCACTAATCTAGCTTGAGGGTTTACCCTATTTTTGCCTAAGGATCCCTTATCATATAATATCCTCATCCTCTCTACAACTAAAATATAAGAAGAGGCATGTTGCCCCTAATCCCATCACTTGGAATCCACTCATATTAGTCAATTTCAATTATAAGTCAAGTCATATGAATTATTTTTTTTTTCCAAAGTGCTACCCTACTAAAGCAACCTTAAAATAGCCCTTCATATGATTTGCATCATCTTCATCCAATAATACAAAACCATTTACCCTATGCGGGGTGGCCACCAACTAAGAAACCCATCACCAAGCCATAGCCCCAAGCCAAAAGCTAAGGTGGTGAGCCCTCGATAAGAGGGGTGGCACTAAACCAATCAGGGACTAAACCAACAATGAAGGGAAAGCTTTTAGGCCAAAGGGCAACAGTTCCCTGCCATGCATGTGGCCATGAGAGTGGTTTTGCTTCTCACCCTTAGAAGGTTGCATGTGATCCTCCCAAGAAAGTATTGTGCACCACCACTGGCTCCTTTATGACATAGGAAGAGTCAATACCCTAGAATAATACTAACAATGCAACAACATCAATAATAGGAATAAGAGAAACAAAATGAAAAAGAAAAGAATAATTTGCATGACTTAAAGCATCATAACTCTATTCAATAGCCTCCTTCAGCAACCAAAACCACATTAGAACTACCACACCTTGGAAAGAACAACCTCTCCTAACAACTGACTATCAACTCTTGCTTGTCACTAATAAATTCCCAAGTAGTGGTCGTCATCACACTACCATATTCCTCATCTCATTTTTATTCATCAAAAAATTTTATCATTCACAACATTACAACCAAAAACAAAATTATAAATGGGATAGCAATCAAACTAAACCCAATATTCACATCACAATTATAGATGCAAAAAAAGTTAGAGTTATTATGATTAAAAAAAATTACTATTATTATTATTAGCTTAATAAACAATTGTAAAGTTCTTTTATATTCTAAATTAAGTGATGAAAAAAGTTTAGAGTAGTATGCAAATCATCATTTTAATAGTCTTTTTTTTCACTCATTAAAGAGAAGGGTGATATTTATGAGATAACAATCAAACTAAAACCAATATTCATATTACAAATATAAATGCATAAAGAGTTGGAGTTATTATGACTAATAAGAAATGAATATTATTATTATTAGCTTAATAAACAATTATAAAGTTCTTTTATATTTTAAATTAAGTGATGAAAAAAAGTCTAAAGTAATATACAAATCATCATTTTAATAGTCTGTTCTCACTCATTAAAGACAAGGATGATATCTAATAATATATACAAAAATATTTTGTATTTATAAGCAATTCATCAAGTTTTATGAACCATGTTTGTATTAACTTTTATTTTTTCATATTATATGATTTTAAGTAACATATAAAAAATATTTTATAGTCATGCTACGTGATGATTTGATTATGATTTCATATTAAGAATGAATAATGCATAAGATATTTTAAGAGAGTTAATCATTACTATATAATTTCAAAACAAAAGAATTTTTTTTTTAATAAAATTATTAAGAAGAACAAAATCAAAAGATGTTTGTTTTATCTATAATACATAAATTAATTTTTATTTATTTATATTATAGATTTTATATATGTGATAGAAGAATATTTTGTTATTTTATATAAAAGATTAAAAGAAACGATTAATAACATGTCATAAGAGATTTTTAGGAGAATAAATGATCATTACATAGTTTTAAAGAGTGTTATTCTTCTCTACAAAAGTTTACATAAAAAAAACACAGAGTTTCAGACAAAACAATCTAACAATAAGATAAATTAAACTCACTTGTAAAAAGAGACATAACATATAAACTACTAAATTACTATCTCATAAATAAATGTTTTAAAAATTTTAAAACTATTCATAACATGATAAGTTGTACATAAATAATTTTATGAGAAATTATTATACACCAAGAAAAATATAAATTTTTGTTGATCAACAAATATCTCCAACAAATATATCACAAAATTGCAAAGAGGATCATAAGAGAGTTTGAAAAAGATTGGTAGCTAGACAATCAAGTATTTACTATATGAAGGTAATGGTGATGGAGAACAACAACCAAAAAACCAATGACAACCTCCACGAAGATAGATACTTGATAATTGCACACAAATAGAGACAATAATAAGATCTATTATAAATATAATTATGCACATAATTTCTACGACTAATTTTTCAAATAAGATTCTACTTTAATATTAATTCGGAAAATACATGTTTAAATGTAACTTATATTTTAAAAATATCAATTAATTACCAAATTAAAATTCACTAAAAGAGTTTTGCTTCTTTTCGTTACAGTATGGTTTCCAAAACCAGTCATGTTGATGATTTCTACCGATTTCGAAGATAATTTCCATTTTGATGTTAACCGATTATTTTTTATTTTTAACTAATCGTTTTTTAAATAACAAAACATTTAAAAATAAAACAGTTAAAAATTAGAATAACAAATTAAAACTTTTTAAAATACTTAAAAAATACAAATCGTAAAAAATATTCAACATTTAAGTAAATTTATTAAAATTTTATTTAAATTAGTATAAATATTAAACTAAACATAACTACATACATCTAACAAAACCCTAAAATAAAACCAGTTTTCGTTAATATCAAAAACTTCTACAGTAAGCATAATAAAAATATGATCTTTTTTTTCAAGAAAAGCCTATAAAAACAAAACTAATCGAAATCCGGCAAGCTCGCCGGACGAGCATCGGGATAAAATAGCCTAGGTTTAACAAAAACAATGGTCAGGGTAGGAGAACATAAGGTCAATAAACCTTAAATGTAAAGACTCCAAACGAGGAAGGGAACAGTTTAGTATAAGAAGGAATCTCTTCAAATTATGGGAAAACTGCAATTCTCCAAGCCGATTGTATACAAATCCTTGTATAAGAAAATAGACAAGATGCAAAAATTACCATGCCCAGAGCAGATCTATAGAAAAAGCTAATTTATTTAATAACCTAAATATATTTCACTCATGATATCAGCAGATGAACGCAAACACCCACAACAAAGACCAACTCAGGATAAGAAAACCATGAAGGGATCGATTCGAGAGAAAGACAATCATCGAGACGACATCACGACACAGAAGACAACAGATCGAGAGGAGAAGGAAGACATCATCACGCACAGAAAGGGGACAAAGAGACTCCGAGAGTTATTTAACGGCGTGCCTCCGCCATGTATTAAGAAAGTTGGCCGCAGTCAGCGATGGCAACAGGCTTCGAGGTCCGACCGCTGGAGGATCCGACCTTCTCCACTGCCCTAACCACGTCCATCCCATCGATTACCTGACCAAAGACGACGTGCTTGCCGTCAAGCCAAGCGGTCTTCTCGGTGCAGATGAAGAACTGGGACCCGTTGGTGTTGGGACCAGCGTTGGCCATAGAGAGGACCCCGGGGCCGGTGTGTTTCTTCACGAAGTTCTCGTCGGCAAACTTCGCCCCGTAGATGGACTCGCCACCGGTGCCGTTTCCTGCGGTGAAATCACCGCCCTGGCACATGAACTGAGGGATCACGCGGTGGAAGGTGGATCCCTTGTAGTGGAGTGGCTTCATGCTCCTACCGACGCCCTTCTCGCCGGTGCAAAGAGCGCGGAAGTTCTCGGCCGTCTTCGGAGTGGTATCAGCGAAGAGCTCTATGACGATCCGACCAGCGGAAACGCCACCGATCTCAATGTCGAAAAAGACGCGCGGGTTGGAAGCCATCGTCGGAGCTGGGATCTGAACTGAGACGAGTCTGATTTTAGGTTTTGCCGCCCTCAGTGAGGATTAGGGTTTCAGGACCGTGCCATTAAATAGAAAAAGTAGGGAAGATTTTATTGTAATGAGAAATCTCATCCGCTAGTTCTTACACGTGGCTTAATCCTACTCTATAACAACTGACAACCCTAGTTACAATACCATGGTCAGGGTTTGGGAGGTATATTCCGTCGCCACCTGCCACAAAAATGGTAATGGCCATCCGCGCGCGGCGCGCGGCACGCGAAAAGACTGAACCGGAAGTGAACCGATCCGATTTTCAACCGTTGAATAATTGGTAAGATAAAACCAACATATAAAACAATATTAAATAAAAACATATAAAAAGGATAAAATGTCTTATTATGTTAATATAACTTTAATTGGGCGTAAATGTCCTAAGTTTTTCTCTTTTAAAATTTCTTCAATTCTGCGGAGTTGACTTTTATTTTATTTATATTAAAGATAATAAACTTAATTCGAGGGTTTTCGAATACCACATAAGAGACTCAAAATCCGTAGTTGATTGACAAGAATAACATCAACTAGGACAAGAAGACCATATCTCACACGGCGCTAATACTTCCTCTCAAGCTAATGAATGAATATCTTTCACACTTAGCTTCTTGATTTAAAACTCTAGACATGATAATTGAATGTGCCTTTACGAAGGTGCCTAAGTTGATTAGCAATAGTCACTCAAAGAGACCGTATCGAGCTTTTTCTTTTAAGAAATCCCAATCAAAATCAACATGTTTTGTTCGATCATGTTGTGTTGGATTGTCAACGATGTTTAACTGTTGATACATTATCTCAATTAAGTTTTATACAATTCTCAATCAATCCTCGAGTCATGTAAGATTACCTGGAGCTATGACAACTTACATATCTCATATATCTCTAGAGTCATTGATCTAAACTTGACTTTTGTGCTCTACCTAGACACCACGTTTGTATCCCTAATCCTCCATGTAATAAAATTTCCTCTTAACAATGTGCATTATACAGAGGTTGATTTGATCCTACATGATCAGCATTTATCAGGCTTCAAGAGATAATTATTCCATGTTGTTTTTAAAAAATTCCTTAGCCTAGAGTTCCCTTCAAGTATTGTACGATTTTTATAGATTACCATGAGATGTTCTTTAGAATTATGCATCAATTGGTTCAGGCCAACCTTTGTTGCCAATAAAGTAGATGGTTCTATAAAGGAAAGCGAGGAGACCCAACTTGAAGTTTTGTCATTATTGTAAGAATTCAAGGATAACTGCTCAAATGAGTTATCAAACGATCTACATCTACTACGTGACATACTGCATGCAATTGATTTGATACCAAGGTCTATATTATCAAACTTGAACCATTATGGAATGAATAAAAATGAGCACGATGAATTAAGATAACAAGTGAAGAATTGTTGTTTAAGAGATAACAGGTGAAAGTACATCACAATGCATCATTCCTATATTACTTATGCCCAGAAAGGATGAAAGTTAAAAAATGAGTGTGGATTTTATAGCTATTAATAAAAAAAACTATGAAGTAGTATACTTCTCCAAGTTTGCTTTGTGCAATAGTTATCATCAAATCCAAATATAAGAAGGAAAGACAAAGAACATGTTATAAGAAAGCCTATTAATACTATTTTATTATCCAATGCAAAGAGTATACCTTCATGAAAATGATGATGTTGCTTTCTCAACTAAACATCCCTAAATGGATGCTTAAACTGAAGCTATCAATAAGAGCATGAGACACCTTTTACACAATTTAATCTATTATCATCCCATAGCTTAGGATACCTTACTTTTTATTACAGAATTTGTTTATAATAATAATGCTGAAAGATCTACTAGATATAGGCCATTTCATATTGCTACAAGTTATGGGCCTAGAAAACCCATAGATCTTTTGGAATTACCTATTATCAATTATTCTAGTGATTTTGCATTAGCATTTGAGTGGCATCTACATGATCTTCAAAAGAAAATAAAAAGAAAATTAGCTATCAAAATGAAATGTGTAAAAGACAAGTAAATACATACCAAAAGTATATCCAATTTAAAGAAGACAATAAGGAAATAGTTTGGATGCATCCTGAGAGTATCTGTAATACCTTAGACCAAAAGTGAAGAAAATGATCGAATGGTATTCTAGGTGTGGAATCATCAAAAAAGAAACAACTCATTGTAGGTTTTTAGGCAAAAAAAGATATAAGTATGAATAATCACATATCAAAAAATGAGAAAATAATTATAAATATTATATATAAGACTATATTCTTAAAATATTAAAAATTCTTCTAAGAATAAAACTCATTTATAATAATAGTGTTAATGGATCTACTAAATCCATTACTCATTCCATATTGTTACAAGTTATAGGCCTAAAAAATCTATAGACCTTGTAGAATTACCTACCATCAATCATTCTAGTGAGTTTATATCAACAATTGAGTGACACCAAAATAATCTTCACATGGAAATAAAAAGAGAATTAGCCATCAATATGAAATATATAAAAGATAAGAAAATACATACAAAGGTATATCCAATTTGAAGAAGACAATCTAAAAGCATCTGTAGTACCTGAGACCAAAGGAGTAGAAAATGATCATTAAGTAATAAGTGTGAAATCATCAAACAAGAAACAGCTCATTATAGACTTCTAGGTGAAATGGTATAAGTATGAATAATCGCACATAAAAAAATGAGAGAATAATTATGAGTTTTATACGTAAAATCATAATCTTAAAATGTTGAGATGTCTTTCGAGAACAAAACCCGCTTATAATAATAGTGTCAATAGATCTACTAAATATATAATTCATTCCATATTATTACAACTATAGGCCTAGAAAACCTATAGACCTTGTAGAATCACCTATTATCAATAATTCAAGTGAGTTTGCATCAGCATTTGAGTGATATCTACATAATCTTCAAAAGGAAATGAAAAGAGAATTAGCTATCAATATGAAATGTGTAAAAGATATGCAAATACATACCAAAAGCATATATAATTTGAAGAAAATAAGAACATAGTTTGGATGCATCCTGAAAGCATCCATAATACCAAAGACCAAAGGTGCAAAAAATGATCACTGAGTAATATATTAAGTAAGAAATTATCAAACAAGAAGTGACTTATTGTAGGCTTCTAAGTGAAAAGTTATAAGTATAAATAATCGCACATAAAAAAATGATAAAATAATTATGGGTTTTATATATGAGACTACAGTTTATGATATTGAGACATCTTTAGAAAACAAAACCTGTTTATAATAGTAGTGTCAATAGATTTACTAGACATGTAACTTATTTTATATTATTACAAGTTATAACCTAAAAAACCCATAGACCTTGTAGAGTTACTTATTATCAATCATTCTAGAGAGTTTTAATAAACATTTGAGTGAGACCTAGATAATCCTTATAAAGAATAAAAAGAAAATTAGTTATTAATATGAAATGTGTAAAAGATATGCAAATACATACTGAAGGTATATCCAATTTGAAGAAGACAATGGGGATATAGTTTGGACGCATCCTACAAGCATCTGTAATACCTGAGACCAAAGGCACAAAAAATGATTGTTGAGTGATATTCTAAGTGTAGAATTATCAAACAAGGATTGGCCATTGTAGGCTGCCAAGTAGAAAAATATAAAAATGAATAATTGTACATTGAAAAATGAGGGAATGATTTTGGACTTTATTTATGAAACCATAATATTATAATATCGAGGTGCCTTTTAAAAACAAAACCTGCATATAATAACAATGTTAATAGATCTACTAGATATAGCCCATATTATTTTGTTACAAGTTATAAGCTTAGAAAACCCATAGACCTTGTAAAATTACCTATTATCGATCATTCTAGTGAGTTTGCACCACCATTTGAGTGCACCTACATAATATTCACAAGGAAATAAAAAGAAAATTAACTATCAATATAAAAAAGTGTAAAAGATATGCAAAACAAAGGTATATCCAATTTGAAGAATACAATAGGGATATAATTTGGATGCATCCTAAGCACATTTGTAATACATGGAGACCAAAGGTGCAAAAAATGCTTGTCGAGTGATATTCCAAATATGGAATCATCAAACAAAGAACGGTTCATTGTAGACTTCTAAGTTAAAGGCATAAGAACGAATAATCACATATCAAAAAAATGCAAGAATGATTTTAGGCTTTATATGTGAAACTATAATCTTAAAATTTTGAGACACATTTTGAAAATAAAATTATTAGATCACACTTATGTTTGATGAGTCATATCATAAATATTTAGTATATTGTTATAATAGACTTGTTTAGTATGAATCAGGTTTAATTGTGAAGAATAAGTCATGCACTTTTAAAGATGATGAATTAGTGATCTTCAAAACACTTTGGAGTTTTAACAAACATTAAGAATTGAAAACATATGCATCAACTTTAAAAAGATTTTCTTTTACTGTGAAATAGAATAATAACTTGTTGATTATAAGACATCTATATTTATCTCAGTTTTGAATCCTAATTTAAGCATTTGATTTATTCGTCCTTTCCTTGATTGAAGAAATATTTAAAATTCTACTTATCCATCTTTGCCAAATTTCATTTTAGTTAGACTTAAAAAATAAAATTTAATAAAAATAATAATATTTTCTTAATTTAAAAAATAAATAAATAAATCTTATGCCAATAACCTAAGCGTGACCCACTACAAAGTACTAGAGTGAATCAAACCCATGCAGACTAAGAAGCCTCGAGTTAGGAGACCAACTGGAACGAAGTAGGGTTAATCCTGATCTTGTTTAGGGTGTAATCTTGAACTAAATGGGGCAAGCAGAGGAAGGCTCGAGCTAGGTAGAACTCGAACTATGTATGCAAATGAATCAGATCAAACCCATAATCATGTTAAACATGTATGCATAAGATTGACCCAAGTGATAAAATCTCAAACGCACAAGGGAAAAGCCAACCCCATGTTTTGACTCAAAATATACCTACACAAAAGTTTATATAAAGAGTAAACATGCTAAATTTCTTGCAATGTAAGACTAATATTTTGGTGTCTGCATGCTTCCAAACTAAGAGCGACTCAACACCATATGATTGCACATTTTCAAGATCGAACGATGGAGATCACGTTTGTCTTTTAAATAATGATCATAATCCATTTTACCATCCATTTGAAGAGCTCGATCGAACGGTCATGATCTATTCTGCCCTTTTGATCTTTCATTAATTTGAGGGTCCAAAGCACTCTATTTTGAATCTTATGATTAAGATTATTCCCACCTTTACCGTTGATCAATTAAATGATCCAGATCTCATCCAACATGATCAGATGAACCAAATCTCATCTTTCATAATCCAATCATCCATAACTCATCCACTTTTATAGTATTTAATCTGACAATCCAAAATTTCTCTGATTGAATCCAACGGCTCCAATTGATCCTACCTAAAAACTAATTCCTTGGCTGTTATTTGAGCCATTGCATACCTTTTTGAAAGAAATATTTTAAACTATTTGATAGTAGCTTTTGAAACAATTTTTTCTTGACTTTCTAATGGCTATGATCACAATTTTTCTATATAGAATCAACCATTATGAACCAAATGACTAATAAATGTGAAACAACTTTGAGATATTGACAAAGAGTTGTACGAAATTCTACTGGTGTAAAAATCTCATCACAGCACACTTGGCTTATTTCTTCTCAAAACGCCAAATTTTTCCAACTAAGCCTAACACTTCTTAGTTTTCAATTTCTTCTCTTCATAATTTTGAAATAATTGTATCTTGTTCTATTCATCAACAAGCATAGGAAGTTGTATGTTTTTTAACAAAAAATTTCTTTTGCAGTTTTTTTCTTTATCTTTTGGGTTAGGTTGCACGACATTTGAAGAAACCTTTGTTCGGCTTGATCCCATAAAAAAATGGAGTTAAGGTTGAGCTCACAAAAGCCAAGGTTATGGTTGAACATGCAAAAGCTTGTATGTTAGAGGTGAACTGTAAGAAAAAACCAAAAGTCGAAAACATCTTAATAGTAATATTTTTTGAATATTGGTTGAGAATGGACATAGGTTCTAGTTTGAACCAAATCATCTAAAAAATTCTATATATCATTTTAATTTTTATCTTCATTTTTTTAATCATAAAAATTTAAAATTAATATATATAAAATCAAGATTTTCTACAAATGTAAAATTATTTTTATAAAGAACTTTTAAAAAATAAATACAATCTAAAAATTTAGTAAAAATATTTTAAAACCCACAATTCACTTCATATCAACCCACCTATCTCTTGTGGAATTTGTAAACAATCATTTTTTTTTCAAAATTTCACTTTGATTTTTATGGGAATACCAAATAGACAATATCTCAATATAATAAAACTAGGCATTGACAAGTTATTTGCTAGAATTCTCAAGAAATTAACACTTAAGAAAATGATTCCTCTTAATGTTGTAAGACGAGTTGGCGAGAGCACATATGAACTAGTGTTACCAAAGAATATAAGGATTAGTTCTATGTTGAATGTTTTTAATTTAACATCATACCATAAGAGAAACCAAAACATATATTTTCTTTATTATTTTTCATCTATATCTTTTTTTATCTTTAGCCCCAAACTCTACTTTTGTTATACCATGACACATCTATCCATACCACAACACACCAAGTCACCACAAAATTCATAAACCAAAAAGCAAAGTTTAAACCAAAAGTTTAGATTTCAAAACCAAAAAGTAAATGAATTATTTTTCATTATTAATGAAAAGCACACATCTTGCAGCATTCTTTGGAAATATGCATATTGTGCCAACCCCAGAAGCCGAACTTAAAGAACCAACAGTCATATCTTGCACTTCATCACCAACTATCCAAGCTCACCCCCTTCAACTTCTACCTCATCTGCAGTTCCAACCTGACATCTCGCAACTACCATGAATAATTCAGTTTAGCTAGTACACATACAGAAAGATCCTAAAAAATCAAATGAAAATGTCAAACAACAAAGTCCGTAATACAATATCTAATTAACATGTGCCCAAACGATGACTTCCACATACAAGTTCCTAATTTCCATTGAACGATAGAAGTTATTTCATATATATCACACAAGGTTATCAGTATGCACAAACCAATATCGGTTGAGAGTAGACATAGGTTCTAGTTTGAACCAAATCATCTAAAAAATTATATATATCATTTTAATTTTTATCTTCATTTTTTAATCATAAAAATTTAAAATTAATATATATATATATATATAATCAATATTTTCTACAAACATAAAATTAATTTTATGAAGAACTTTTAAAAAATAAATACAATCCAAAAATTTAGTAAAAATATTTTAAAACCCACAATCACTTCACATCAACCCACCTATCTCTTGGGGAATTTGTACACAATCATTTTTCTTCAAAATTCCACTTTGATTTTTATTGGAATACCAAAGGACAATTTCTTAATATAATAAAACGAGGCATTGACAAGTTATTTGTTAGAATTCTCAAGAAATTAACACTTAAGAAAATGATTACTCCTAATGTTATAAGACGAGTTGGCGAGAACACATGAAATAGTGTTACAAAAGAATATAAGGATTAGTTCTATGTTGAATGTTTTTAATTTAACATCATACCATAAGAGAAACCAAAACATATATTTTCTTTGTTATTTTTCATCTATATCTTCTTTATCTTTAGCCTCAAACTCTATTTTTGTTATACCATAACATTGTTACACCCTTGTGTTTGATGAGTCAAGCATAAATGTTTATAAATATCTCATATGGGCTTACTTTAAGTGTGTTAATATTCAATTAAGTCAAGTCATGAACTTTAAATATCTAAAATAGTACTTTTCAAAGCTCTTGGAGTCATGGAAAGCTTCAAGGAAATTGAAAATACGTATTAAATTTTTATACTTTAATTTCTCTTTAATTTCTTGAATTTGATATGTACAAATTTTGAAATAATGTGACACACTAGTAGTATTAATATTTGAAAATGTTAAAAGTTTAATAATTGTTGAATTTTAATTTTATATTATGACACACTATCATAATATAAAATTATTTTGGTATACTTATATTCATAATTTAGGCACAAAAATTCTCATAAAACACTATAAAACCACTTTAGTTTCATTAGACGGGTCGACTAGACCTGACCGCCGGCCCGTCCAGGCTTTAGAGATTTAAAAAATAAAAATTGTTTGATAGACCAGAAGGGGCGAGCGAAGCCCGAAGGCGATATGAGACTAAATTCCCATCCGATTGTCAAAGAAGACGGAAGGGCAGGCGCGATTCGACGGCTTAGGTGAATCAAGGTAAAATGCTGGAAATAAACAGTAAAATGACAAGCAATAGCTTCAAACCATAGGCAGATTTACGAGACGATGCGTAACCACTACAGTAAATTTTTAATTCAAATAATTTCTGGGTACATTATACAAATACATACAAGACAACCTAAATGCGATCCAATGGCCCAGATCAAGGCCTCCTAGATCCAACGGTTGGGATTGATCTCGAACGGTAAAATCAGGATTCAATCAGAAACGTCCATTTCAAGATCTAAATCGAACGGTGACTGGTATGTGTTCGTTACCCGAACGGTTACTTCATTTTAGAGCCATTGGAAGTGGATTTAGAGCTCAAATTTAAGCTTTATAAATAAGGAATGATGAAGAACTCCAATAGGTCACCATTGCTAAGTTCTATAAGCTTTCAAATCACAATTTCGAGCTATTTCAAGTGCATACGGTGCTTCCAAACACACAAAGTGAAAGTTGCAAGAAGGAACCCGAAATTGGAAGTTTTGCTTTAACTATTTTCAATTTCTATTCCTCCCTTTTTTCGGTTTTTCTTTGGAATTTTTATTGTATTGAGTGTGCCTCATACTTCTTTTAAATTGTCTTAAGTCCAATTTTTGTATTTGTTTCTTTTGGGTAAGGGCATCCCCGACAATTGTGCAAAAGCCCGAGGTTTGATTTGAGCCCGGAAAAACTCAAGTAGGTTCGGGATTAGCCGTAGGTAAAATCTCAAGTAGATTTGAGGTGAGCCATACGAAAAACTTCGCTTGTAATTTGGTAATTTTTAGTGGTTTGTTTTTTCCCAACACCGGTTGGGGGTGGACGTAGGCTCGATTTTGAGTCGAACCACCTTAAAAATCTTTTGTGTACTATTTTACTACTTTTTCTTGTACTTGCTTGAAACTTTAAGTTTTAATTTAAACCGAAAATTGTAAGAAAATCTCAAATTTTAATTTACCACAATTCACCCCCCCCCCTTTTGTGGGTTTATTTTAAGCACAAAGAACTTCAATTGGTATCAGAGCGAGGAATCCCAAATTACGTAACATCAAGTGGGAGATCCGCTTGTGCTAAGAGAAGGTTTTCTCACATTTTTTTTGTGGTTTTGTGATTTTTTGGTTTTATGGCTTTCTCTTTGGTTGATATGAGTGCAACCTTGTGTGAAGGATTTTCTTTAAATCAGCCTCCCTTATTTAAAGGAGAATTTTACTTGCATTGGAAAACCAGTTTTATAATTTTTATTTAATCTATCAATTTGGAGTTATGGGAAATTGTGACTAATCCTTATGAACTTTTTTGAAATTCTTCTACTAATGAAGTCAAATCCTTTAGTGAGCTTAATGTTGAACACAAAAATTAGCTCAATTGAATACTAAGGCCTTGAACCATCTTCATTATTAAATTTCTCCTAGTGAATTCACACAAATTATGAATTTGTATACGACATTTGAGGTGGGGAAAAAACTCGAAGTAACTTCTGAGGGCACCTCACAAGTGAAAGAGACAAAGATCAACATCTTCACCTATGACTATGAGCTTTTTAGAATGAATCCCAATGAGAGTATTAAAAATATGTTTTTAAGATTTAATGATGTTACAAATGACTTAGTAAATCTTGAGAGGGCATTCTCAAATGGTAATATAGTAAAGAAATTCTTGAGAATCCTTCCAAAGGAATATGATCCCCTTGCAAAGGCTACTAAAGCAGCTAAAGAAATTCTTAAGTCAAACCATCTTAAAAATCTTTTGTGTACTATTTTACTACTCTTTCTTGTTCTTGTTTAAAAATTTAAGTTTTAATTTAAACAAAAAATTGAAAGAAAATCTCAAAATTTTATTTACCACAATTCAACCCCCTATTATGGATTTATTTTAAGCACAAAGAACTTCAGACACATCTAACCATACCACAACACACCAAGTCACCACAAAATTCGTAAACATTTTTATAAGTACATACAACACATTAAGTCACCATAGGGATGCGCACGAGCGCAAGCATGTCTCACAAGTATGCATGTAGTAGAGCGCCCACAAGCAACAAGTGTGCGAGATAACACATGTCGTGGTGGGTATACTTACTCTGCATGTGTCATGCATGCATGTGGTTGGAGCGCAATCCACACATGCATATAGTAGAAGGGTACACAAATTATGCACTTGTAGCAACGCACACATAGATGGGCCCTTGCAGCATAGAAATTTCACATCAACAATTCTTTTAACCAAACCTTATGAAACTTGTAGAAAATAAAATAATATCTATTTTGTAATAAAATATTATATCCAAACTTTTATAAAATGGAAAAAGATAAATGAATGAAGCAATTCGATCTTTTGAGGAAAATTTTCATCTTTTGTTAAAAATTCTCTTTTTCTTTCTTTTGTTGTTTTGCCATTTTGCATATTTTGCTGCTATAATTCTAAAACAAAATTAGTTTGATAGGGGCTCAAATTGAGACATTTCGTAAACAAATTATAAGAGCACTTCGATTTGACGTCGATGGCAAGAGTTAAAAGAAAGTAGTTAAAGAGCAAGCTATGAAATGGAATCAGAAAATTAGGGAGGTCTCAGTCGAAAAGAATACGTAGATACCACCATTAAATCTAGAGGCACAGGTAACTATTGTTTTAACGAATATAATATTAATAGAGATATTGTTAAAATCTCAATCTCCTCCTACAATAGATCCAAAAGATAATCTATAAAAAAATACTTTTAATCAAAGAAACTTTAGATTAAGTATTAATTCAAAGATAATTAGAAAAAACGATGAGAATGATATCATCAATCTTATCCTTTGATGCACGGGAATTACTGTCATTTTAAGATAGATGTTACACTTGATTTGCATAATTATGATAATATAATAGATACAGAGAAATTAGATACTAAGTATATTTTTCTTTGTATTACTATTCGTCAAGGAAAAGTGTCACAAACATCCTGACCATGTGATGATGAATGAGAGTCAAAATTACAGCATAATAAAGCAGCATTAGAGAGACCAGTGCATTATAACCAAAATTACACTTTGTATCAGCCATCTATTGCTTCAGAATTACAATTATGTTCACAACAGTTGCAAGTTTGAATGTGGTATATCCAGTGAAATATTTATGTAACCACGCAATAAGCTATCCCGTTCATGTTGATTCATTGGTACTGGATATGTTCGTACATTTATCTAAGAAAGCAAAAAATGTGAATCATTTAGCATCATTATGTAATCCCACAAGCAAATCTGTTTCCTGCCCAGCTGGAACCACTACAGTCAAAGAAAACTATTACAAAAACTAAAGCAAAGTTTAAAACAAAAGTTCAGATTTCAAAACCAAAAAGCATATGAATTATTTTTCACTATTAATGAAAAGCATACATCTTGCAGCATTCTTTGGAAAAATATGCATATTGTGTCAACCCCAGGAGCCGAACTTAAAGAACCAACAGTCATATCTTGCACCTCATCACCAACTATTCCAAGCTCACCCCCTTCAACTTCTACCTCATCTGCCGTTCCAACCTGACATCTCGCAACTACCATGAATAATTCAGTCTAGCTAGTACACATACAGAAAGATCCTAAAAAATCAAATGAAAATGTCAACAGCAAAGTCCGTAAAACTTCGCAAGCAGATACAATATCTAATTAACATGTGCCCAAACGATGACTGCCACATACAAGTTCCCAATTTCCATTGAACGATAGAAGTTATTTCGTATATATCACACAAGGTTATTAGTATGCACAAACCAATTTCATCGTTGCATCTGTATTGGACGGAAGACCTTTGTTAGAAGAAAAATGTGCAATGTCAAGTATACGCACAAATTAAAAATAGTTTCACTCCATAATTTTGAATATAAACTTACTGATTGTGCCAATACTCAGCAATTGAGACGGATTCGAGGGAAGTATAAACATATACATGTTTCAGACTAGAAATATGTTTTGCTAGGACATGCAACAGCAGATCTATGTTTAGTAAGGCATGAGAGACCACGAACAACGAAAGCAGGAGAAAAAGAAGTTACCCTGGAGAATCGGAATGGAAAGAAATAGGACCGCGAGAAGGAATGAGAAAATCTTGATTCCCACAGCGAGATGAAGAACGAACGGGATGACGACTTTGTCGTGAACCCAAGGTGGAATTATGGCGGAAGGCAACGTCGGTACGGCTTGGAGAAGACGGCACGTATTTTTTTAAACGTTTGGCCGGGTCACCGCTATTTTAATTTTTTCAAAAATGGTTAAATCAACCTGAAAAAAAAAAGGTACATATTTGCGTTTTTTTTTTTTTTTTTGTAACTATTGTGATGTAATTTCGGACTTATTATGTCATGTATTATTTATTATTTGAAAAGTTTTAAAATTTTGTTTAATAATATCTTTCAATAAATTTTAACAATTATGATTTTATCCCTTAAAATAATATTTAAATGTTTTTAAATATAAAAATTAAATATTGATTTTTTTTTACCATAAAAAAACAATTTATTTCAACAGCATTGAATTAAACAACAAAAAATATTCATAGAAATATTAACATTTAAATTATTGGAACATATAAATGTACTTTTATCTTACTAATATTGAACCATATTAACTTAATTTCATCAATTTATTTTATTGAAATATTAATAGTATTTATTATCATAAAACATGATGTTGATTGAATAATTATTACTAAATATATCTAGAAAAAATAAATTGTAATGCATAAAAAAAACAACATAATAATTTAGGTTATATGACATATGGAATCAAAGGAAACTCCATATAAGACATTTTTTTTTTAAACTAATTTAGTTATATATATTATTCTTCCTTATTATTATCATGTAGGGTCATAGTGATGATGAAAATAATAACTTAAACAACTTTATAAGGAAGATAATAAAGAGAACATTGATTATTAATGATGAGCACTTTTAGTTATTGAAACTCTTTTATTCCAAATAATTGATAAGTTAACTATGCATTACTAATTCAAAAAAAAATACACTTTTTGTTTATTATGATCATAAATAGAGATAAAGGAGTGGATAATATAATCCAAAATGTTAGTAGTTATAATAAGAGGAGATATAAGTTGAATAATAAATCTCTTATAAAGAACTTATTTAGAGGGAATTTGTAAGCTTTATAGAGAGGTACAAGTGAAGAAGAGAGAAGTTTTAAGAATATCACTTAGAATTCAAATAAAGGGGATGCATAAAAAACCTCAAGGGGAATATCATGTCGTGCCTTGGGATAAAATCTCAACTAAACCTTCAGAGTGAAAAAGAGAGAGAGGGAGGGGATGACACTTTAAAAGAGGATATAATCATTTTTCTTATGATAATCATTTTTAAAAGAAAGAAGTTATACATAAGCACACGGAGGAAGTGATAATTATATCACCATAATTTATTATCATAAGAGTAGGGAGACACAAAAGGCTCAAGAAATTTAAGAATCATGGCTTTTGAGTGGAGATAAGTCATTTAACAGCTTAAAATGAAGAAACCAAATATAGAGCTTGCAAAAGATAAGGATTATGAGAAGCATAAGAGGAGGAGGATGAGGATAAAATATAATGCAATGACATGAGAAAAAGAGAAAATAATGGATCAAAAAAAGAAACCTAGGAAAGCTAGCAAGAGAGAGTTAATTAAGATAGCAATTTTAGCAATGAACAAGAAACATTTCCCTTTTGTTAAAAGAAATATCATATGGGATAAAATAATGAAAACTACTTTAGTTTTCACACAATGATGATTAAAATAAAATGGTAATCTAAACACAATGATGTTTGGTAATCTACTATCACATTATGAAATTAAAAATTAAAATTATTTTATAATGATAAAATTACTTTTTTGGCTTTTGATGATAAAGCAAAGTAGATGTATAAGAATAATATAAATAAAGAAAAAATATAGTACCAATATTTAAGTAGAGAGTTGTTTAACACAAGTACGAAATGGGATGTCAAAATTTAGTAATCTAACATCTTAAAAGTACTTGAATTGTCATGACTTTATCTTATTATAATGATACACTTTTTATTTTTGGTCATCTCATATTAGTCAAAATAGGCGTTCAAAAAGTTATTTTAACATTTTAAGAGTTTTTTTATGTAGTGATGCTCTCTCTAAGATATTGTATGAGAATCACTCTTTACTCTTTTTATTTTTTATTTAATCAACTCACCATCATCTACTTAGTTCATATTTAAATCAAATCTATTTGTGAAAAAGTGCTTCCCTAATATCATAATTATGATATGAACTTATTATGTTAAAATAGTTCTTTTTATTTATCTTATACCAAATAAAGTAAATTTTGTTTCAAAATATGTTTTAATATCTTAAAAATAGGTGTTATTTATATCATGTTTTACCTTTTGATTGAGATTTTGGCTTGTCAAATAGTTTTGTCTAAATGTAAAAACCACAAAATTTAATTATTATGTTTTTAGATATTCTTCTTGTGTATACAATTTTCAATGATCTCAATGCTAAATGAAATTATTGGTTGAACATAAAGTATCATCATAAAAATATATTTTTTTGTTCTTTACAAATAAATTAAAAAGTTATCAAATGAACTCTAGATGATTTGAAAATTGATAATACCCAAGAGTTTGTTAATTTTTTAAATAGTTTCTATATTTATGAGTTTTGTACTTTTGCAAAGCCATTAACTTAACTTAATCTAATATTTTTCTTTAAGCACAAATAGCTTAAACTTTAACGATGCAACCATTGATCATTCTTTTATGTTTTCTTTAAGTTCGTCATTTGATTGGGTTAATCTTAAAAAGTAATACATTGTCTTGTTAGATATTCTAAAGGTAAGGGATAGTAGCATGAAGACCCAAGTGTAAGGGGTTTTTGTCATAAAGAGCAAAGGTATTTAAACATAAATGGTAATTAATGACCTTATTTATAAGTTAGTTTTGTGGAATATTATCAACTCATAAATTTAATTGAATATATGCTAACAAAGTAGGTGTCCAATGATCATTAATGACTGCTATTAATTGGTTACAAATTAAATATTTACTTCACAAATTTTTTAGTATTTTGAGTTCAAATTAATCAATTTTTATTATAGAATTTTTAGAATTATAACTTTCATTATCACCAATCAATTAAGAAGTAATTTTTTATATCCCCATTTTGAATACTAATTTATCACTAATTTGAAACATTAAATATACTCATTAGCATTTATTAAAAATACTTTTGTACAAAAGAAAAAATGCCAAAGTGGAGACTTGAAGAATGGGAGAATGATTATTATCTTACAATTAAAAAAGAGTGATATTTTTATTTTTAATTAAGGGATTTTTTAATTCATATGTAATAATAATATAATAAAAACTTTGAGATATTTTGTCATTATAATTTTTTTAAGTTAGTTTTTAATAACGAATCTTTTGTCAACATTATCTTTGCTAAACATATCATCAAAGCTTAAACCATCCAATCTACATTTATTCACAACTATCGAAAGTCAATAAATGTTTGTGTCAAAAATTTATTTTTTTAGAAAAAAACTTAGATGTAAGGTTCTATAATTCATTAGTTCTCAAATTTATTTTGAATTTATTATCATTTATTTTATTTAAAAATGTCCCAACAAATATGTTAAGATGATATCTTTTGATGTCTTTATTTATTTATTTATTTTTTATTCCATACATCATAGTATGCTTAGGTTACGAGTTTCATCAAATGATTTCGTTGCTCAATGATGGTTTGATGCTATCTTGTCACATTGTTTTTCAAGAAATATTGTGACTAAATATTTTTTTAAAATAATGCACAACATTTTCTAAGAAGATAAAATAAAGATAAGAAAAATGTTAAATGTTGTTGTCCATTGAATAAGAATATCTAATTTTAGTTAATTGTTTAATTTTTTTTAAGAAAAAAATATCAAATAAGAAAAAAAAAATTATTTCATTGAAAATTGACATGTGTAATAATACTAAGATATACATATCATATTGTAGTAAAATTGATTTAATATTTCATAATTACCCTTGAATTTCAACAAAGTTTTTTTATAAATCAAATTTAATAATTAATATTTTTAACATTTAATTTCAATATAGAGGATTATGATACATGATTTTTGTTAATAATATTTTAATTATTAATAAGGGAATTAAAACCTATTTATTTAAATGACATTTGAAATATTTAGTTCTAAAGATTGACAAAAAAATTTTACCATTCAATATTTGAGCAATTTTTTTAATTAAAATTTATTATTATTATTATTTTAAAAAGTACTAATACAAATTGTTGTTTAATATGACTTGTTTTTAATAATAAAAAGAGTAACATATCAATAATTAATTAGAACATGTGTAAAGCATTCGAATGACTTTTTAAGAGGCATCTTGATCATAACACTATTTTATAAATGGGTAAACTTTTGTTTTAAAGAAGTTTAAAAAATAACGTTTATTTGAGAATTTTTAGTCATTTAAAAAAACCAGTCCTCGGGCTCGTAATTCTTAATATATAATTTTAGAAATATAAAATTAAGGGGGATATTTTGGATATTAGTATTATTTAAAACTTTTATTTTTTATTATTTAATTAAATGTTATTTAAATAATATTTTTTATCTTTAATTTAAGATGATCGGCATTTAGATATCAATAAAATTTAAATGATATATAAATTTTATTATTAATAAGATAGTTATAATTCTTAGTAATATTATTTAAAAATATTATAATATTAAATAAATTAAAAACAAACTGGGAAGAAGGGCCTGCTTCCTAATCTCAATTGGCAACATCCTTGGGGTACGGAAGGAGAAAGGGTAGTGGTTTCCTACGTCACTCCAGGTCCTGCCCGTTGGCCTTATCACACTACCCTACTTCTCCAGTTGCGTACGGAGAATGGAGGCCAAGCCGGCGTAGTGCGTGCTGATTCCGTTCTTCTTTTCGCTGACGAATGGATCGATGGAAGCCGGTGGAGGGTTTCTTCCAGGGTACAGCCGTTGGCGGCCTTTCAGGCAAAGGATTTCACCTGGAAGGGGAACTGGGAGCGTCTTCCAATCGAGTCCTCGTCTCCTGTCCGGAGTCGAGGTCGGCTCCCTCTTTTCCCTGCTGTAGTGCTTTGTTTTGGCATGTCTGTGATTTTGTTGCTCTATTTTATTAGCTGCAATACCTTGTTCTTAGATTTGTACTGTTTGTTGTTTTTTAAAATTAGTTTTGATTAAGCAATTTGGATTTCTGAGGTTGCTAGCAATGTCTGTCGGCTTTTGAGTTCGTAACTGGCTTTAGAGCAGTTTTTTTCCTAAATAAAGAGTTGGGCTGTCATCAATCTTTCTTAATGTGGGGAATGCCCCTTATTTGAAAAAGAGAGATCATGTATTTGGACGCTCCGCTTTAATTAATAAATCAAATTGACCTTTTACATTAAAGAATTTGATGGTGGACCCTTTATGAATTCAATTGGCAAAGTTGTTTAGTGGGATTAGTCCCATATACGTAATTTGGTGGTATCCTTTACATTTTTGGGTGCTTATCCATTAATACATTGGACCCAAATTTGAATCCTATCTTAATCTCATTCCCTAGGAAATCGTAACAAGCTTGACAGAAACAAATAATCCAGTTTGTGGTTCACCTTTGTATTTATAGTTTTCAATCATAATTGTGTAGATTCAAGATCTTTGACGATAACTCTCAGTGTCCCAAGGTGTTTTAAGTATGCTCTTACTTTGCATCAAGCTTTATGAAGTTGAAAAACTTTTGTTGAGCTGGTTAAACTTAGTTTGAGCAGCAACACATGGTTTTATCATTTGGCCATCAATGATGTAGTTATAATGTCTCTACGTACACTGGTGTATCAAACTAGATGTTTGGAGTCTTTGATGTATGTAATGGAAATTCACTTGGTTCAAAAGATTTAGTAATTTGGTGGTTTCTAGAAGTGTGATAGACAAAGTGAATGATGTTCTTTTTAGATGTAGAGTTTTTTTAGTACAAATGAGATTTAGTCCCTTCTCGAAAATTGAACGTAGTCTGTAAGCCATAAGATGCAATTAGGTGCCCTTACCCATAACTCCAAGTTCTTGGTTGATGATTATTTGTTGATGGTATTTTTGGTCTAAGTTCATGCAACTTTTTAGTCTTCTTTGCTAACAACAAAATTTTCATTTTCCATAAGATAAGCTTAGATTGTTTATAAAATTGTACAACATTGTGATGCGATGATGTTGATGTGGAAAAAAGGGATTTAAGGGATTAAACAAAAGCTTAGTTTTATTGGAGTTGTAGTAGAAGTTAGAATGTAAAGTGAGGAGATTGATCTCGGAAATAAGGGGCATTTGGTTTAGAATCACCAATGAATATATTATAAGAAATAAAAGAGATATCGAGAGGTCACTTTTAATGCTTGGGTTGAGGAAGAAACCTTTGAGCAAATGGTAAAAGCTTTTTAGCAACTTGTTGATTGTTGGGCAAAGAACAAACTTTTGGACAGCTTATTAGAGCTTTTGAGCAGCTTATAGAATATTTGAGAAGCTTATAGAGCATTCGGGCAGCTTATAAGAGCTTTTGGGTTGCTTATAGAGCACTTGGGAAGCTTATAGATCTACCCAATACTAATCAGCTATAGGGGTCTCGTTTTTGGGCAGCTTATGGAGTGTTCAAGTAGCTTATAGACTGTTTGGATTGTTTATTGTTTAAGCTCAGGTAGAGGTGAATTTGTTTAAATAGTTTATGAGTTTTTGAATAGTTTATAAAACATTTGGGCTTGAAGCTTGGGTAGATGAGAGGGCCTTCGGGTAATCTAGACAAAGAGGAGCCTTTGGGCTAGCGAGGGGTTCATAGAGGCTAGCCTCTGGGTGAGTGAGGCTCAGACAGAGGAGAACTTTGGGCAGCGGTGAAAACTTTAGTGAGTGAAGTGCAAGCAAAGGATAGTTTTTGGTCAAGTGAGGTTCGGGCGAAGGATAACTTTTGGTGGCAATGATGCCTTCGACAAACGAAAGAAATAACTTCAAGCTCGGGCAATGAAAAAGCTGATGTGTGGGTTAGTGTTCTTCGGTAGTTTCTTTGGGGAGGAAGAAGGAAGATTTTGTGTTTTGGTAGGTCGAATCCCCTTCGATCGAGCTCGAGGGTCTTCTAATAGCTGTTGTAAGCTAAATACCCCAAATTCAATTGGATTACTCTTCTTCCTTGCTTTATTCTTGCATGGCTATAGTGGTGAGATGCAGGCGAAGCGTTGTGCATGGCAACAAAGCATGGGGCACGACAACAATGCATTGTGAGTAGCATCTTTTGTAGGTAGCGTGGCTCCTTTTTCCATTTTGGCATGTCATTTTTTGCCTCTTCAGATGAGACATGAAATCTTGCTTATTAATGTAATAGAAATAATGCTATATGCATTGGTGTAATTAATTTGAGAAAAATGGGTCTAAATATCATTTAAACATTATTGATTGGAAGTTTTGTATTAGTTTCAATTTGCCCCCATTCGATAGTTGGGGCTAGAAAATTTAATTTCGAAGGAAGTTACAATCAAAAGTATACGGAATTGAATATCATTTTCTTATATGCACATCTTAACAAGTATCAAATTAAGTAATTTATAAATTAGCATTATTGTTGTTATGAAAATTGGACTCAAGGGAATTAACACATGCTAAATTGAGAATTTTAGATGGTGAGATTGTAGGGTAAGAACATGAAGAGGATAACTAAGAAAGGAGAAGAAAAACAAAGAAATTTGAGAGCTTCTCTTTGGCTGTCTACTTCCTTTAAAACTAGACCCCTATATTGTACTTATAGTTGATGGAGTAGAAGGCACATCCCGATTTTCCCTTTGAATGTGAGTAAGTTGTTGCCATTTCTCTAAGCTTGGTGGGAATTGTGCACACGTGAGGAGAGTTGTCTTCATTTCATTAATCATGGTCTAACAACTTGCACTTGAGGGCGAAGTTAGTGTTGGTACTGGTGAACTTCAATAGTCATCTTGATAAAGTTTCATTGGTAAAGCGTGTTGTAACCTGAAAGGGAACCCCACGTAATCAACATGAAATGACTTGGATTCAAGCATCTTGATTCTAACAGTTAGACATCGATGGTCTATATTTGGGTGCCTATGTCTTGACGGTCTTGCCTCGAGTGCCTTGGTCTAAAGGTTTAGTATTTAGTGTTTAGGTCTGAAGGGTCTAGTTCAAGCATTTGGGTTTGGTCTCAAATGTTTGGGTCTCAAGGGTCTGGTCTCGATTGCATAGGTCTTGTGGGTTTTAATTTGAGTGCTTAGGTCTTGAGGATCTGGTTTTGAGCGACTAGATCTCGAGTTTTTGGGCTTGAGTGCTTGGCTTTGACAATTTGTCATCGATTTCTATCACGTACCTTACTTGACAATTGAGATTAAGTTAGTAAATTGTGCATCATCTTTTATCTCTAAATTTTTTTATATTATCATTTATATTGTAATGAAGAGTTGCTATGAGCTTTTACTAGAGAGTTAACTAGCGAGGGATAACAAACATTTTAAATTCACAAACAAATAATTACTTATCCGATTAATTATTTGGCTATCTTTTTCTCTCCTTGAATCCGGTTAGCTAATGTTTGTGCTCTCGGAGACTTGTTATTCACCCGAACCTAAGGATCACGGACATTTGCTATCTTAATGCCATGCTAAGCATTTTTTATGAGCTTCCGATAAAGGGAAACAATCCTTTTAAAAGGAAGCATGAGGATGCTATGATTAAAGATGTTGTGATGGCCCCCTTGGTTTGGGCTAGAACTATCGCAAATATAGATGTACCACCTGCTAAGTCAGATGTCACTTAAGACTTGTTTGATTGGTCAATGAATTTGTTGTGTTCTTTTGAAGTTTCTTCGATTGCATCAGAAATGAATAGCCCTTTGAGGCTATTATTATTGAGGCCTTAAAATGTCAACAAAGATGGATAGAAAGAGCCAAGGAGAAGAGGTTTTAGATGTTTTCCTGAAGGTTCAGTGGCTGATCTAGGTATTGACCTGCTAGACAACTCACCTTTGATGGAAGACATACAAGGTCCTCTCGAAGCCAATGTTGTTGAACTTTCAGGTATCATCTCTAATGATTTGAAGAGCACTATGTTAAGAGTTCAAGGATATTTGTTGTTTGACTTAGGACTTTGAATAGTGTAGAATGGTTGCCATCTCACAAGCTTCTCGATGGAATGCTATTAGCAATTAAGGAGATTATGCACAACAAGCATGATGAGAAATCATCTTTAAAGGCCCTGAAAGAAAGCCCAGAGGAGGAAATTGTCTTTTATTGGGGGAAGATTGCTCAGCTCAATAATGAGGTGAAGCTGTTGAGGGAGTAATTTATTGCCATCCCTTGTGTTAGGCTAGAAGAAATCTAAAGGTGAATGGCCACTTTAGACTTGAAGAAGATCATAGATGATATGCATCCTCATGACAGGCTTGTAAAGATATGTTTTATATCATTGGGCCTTAAAGATCGGCTCTTGTTCATGGTTAAGAATGATATGATATCCCAAGATTGTTTGGACTCACCATAATTGGTGGCATTAATAAGATAGTCAAGCTTAAAGAGTATAAAGGATAGTCTATATCCTTTATAGGTCCTCAAGACGGTTTTGAAGATATTGAGGTACTCAATGATGATATTCAGGATGATCGTCTTTTCTTGCTTCTTTAGATTCAAAGATATGTTTACAACTTTAGAGGGTTTAGAATGATCAAGAGGGAAGCGACATAAGGTGGGACAAAGTTTATCTAGGCTTTGTATAGAAGTTTGATTGTCTAGGGACTAGCCTCAAAAGTGCTCTTCATTTTGTTTAGTAGCATTGCCTTGACTTTAAAACTTCACCTTGTATTCGCATGACTCTTCGACTGTAAAAGTTTACCTCGTATTCTCATGACACTTGTTGGAGAGGTGAACTTGACACATAAGTAGGGTGTTGAGATTGCCATACTAATCTTATTCATCATTGGTCACCCTAGAATGACATCATAGGAGGAAGAAGCAACAACCACCAAGAAATTCAGCATATGCATGATCGAGCTCTAGGTACTTCCCATTGTCAGAAGCAAGGTGATAGCACCTTTGGGTTTCTTCAAGTCTCCTGAGAAGCATATGAGAGAACCAACAACCAAAAGGTGAAGGTTTCAACTGATGCCAATCTTATCTAAGGCATCGAAGGAGAGGAGAGCTACAGAGCTACTAGTATCGACCAGCATTCAGCATACCCAGAGATTAGCAACCATCCTAGAGATGATTATGTCATCATCACAAGGGTTGCCAAGTGGAGGCTGATGCTTGGGACCAAACGAAACTCGTTCATGTATCGACTGTTCTTTGCCAAGGTCTTGTGAAGGAACTTTAGACTTGAGATCTAGGAATAAGCTTGTTTTCCCCTCAATATGACATATACTATTTTGACTAGAGCCTTGCTTATATCTCTGAGAATCAATTGCGGGCATGGTTATCTCTTTCCGCTTAAGATGTTGTATCTATAGTTGGCAACTTTTGATTGTTGGGAGCACTAGAGGGTTTGACCCTTTTTGATCTTTACTCTTAGGGCATTCTTTCAAAAGCCTCTCAATTATGACTTTTATAGCCTTGCACTTATTGGTGGTGTGATTCTATCTTTGTGATATTGGAAAAATTTTGACTTGTCTATATTTCTGCCTTGAGAAAAGCTTTACTTTTTGTGGACCTTCTTTCTTTTTTATCAATAATTCCTCTTTATTAAAGACATTTTGATTTCTTTCTCTTGAGAAGCCTATGAGAGAACCAACAACAAAAAGGTGAAGGTTTCAACTGATGCCAATCTTCTCTAGGGCATCGAAGGAGAGATCTATAAAGCTACTAGTATCAACCAGCATTTAGCATACCCTGGCATTAGCTACTATCCTAGAGATGATTATGTCATCATCGTAAGGGTTGCCAAGTGGAGGTCGATACTTGGGACCAAATGAAATTAAAGCTTGGTTCATACATTGATTGGTTATGTTCTTTGCCAAGGTCTTGTTGAGGAACTTTAGAGTTGAACTTTGGGAATAAGTTTGTTTTCCCTTAAGTATGACATATACTATTTTGATTGGAGCCTTGCTTATATCTCTTAGTATTAGTTGTAGGACATGGTCATCTCTTCTTGCTTAAGATGTTGTATCTGTAGTTGGCAACTTTTGATTGTTGGGAGCACTAGAAGTTTTGACCCTTTTTGTTTTTTTACTCTTAGAAGTAGTCTTCTTTCAAAAGCCTCTCAATTATGACTTTTATAGCCCTGCACTTGGAAGTGGTGTAACCTTGTCTTTGTATATTTGCAAAATTTTGACTTGTTTTTTTTTCCTCGAGAAAGCTTCAATTTTTATAGGCCTTCTTTCTTTATCATCATTAATACCTCCTTATTAGAGGCATTTGGGATCATCTCATATTGTGGAGTTGGGAAGACTCGAGAGGGGTGACATTCTTGAGGGACTCTTTAGAGGAAGCTCAGTTGGTCTTCTATCATTTTTGTGCTCAATTGAGATGAAAATGCCTTTCTTACAAAGACTCTAGCCAAAGAAGAGGATAACTCTTCCTTATTGATGAAGTAAATTGAAGATCTCTTGGAGTGACTTTTAGGGGTATCAGATTACATCTAGAAGTCACGAAGTCAAAGTGACCTAATGGGAGCAGCCCAAGTTGTTGACGATGCTATAGAATCATTATCTCCCTTGATTAAAAAAGGTATAGCATTACAAGTTTTAAATACAACAATCAGATCAAAGTGAAAGAACAAAACAGAAATTGTTAATGTTATGGAGTCAAACCTAGACAAAACTGAACTAGTTGGTTGAATTTATTTTATATGTATTCTTTGCTTTTCTTGAATACTTTTCTTGCATTCCCATGCTTAAATTAAGTTTATAAAGTTGCATTTAAACTTCTTGTTTTACAAGTAAACATCATTGTTTAGCAATCATGTAAATATGGAGAATTTGGGTTGTTTTAAAGGTGGAAATGTAATGATTGCATAATTGGCACTTTTAGAATATTAATTAGTGGGTGATAGTCTAAGCTGATTTGGATGCATATAATGGACAATAGTTGATGCACAAATAATACTAGTTAGCATATATTTAAAAGGTGTGGGAATGAAAGGGGCACATCATGTTTCACTTTGCAGAAACTGGCCAAACATACCTGTGCAAACTACAGTTACCTTTAATGTAGCTTCTCGTTCATGATTAATGTAGCTTGATAGATAACCTTGGATGAAAAGAATATTCTTTTTTTTTTCTCAATTTTTTTTTACTAAATCCTCTCTATATTTCTTCTTTCATTTTCTACAAACTTTTGATGCCATTCTCTTTTTGTGTTACTTTGTGGGTGAATTGATATAGGTTTACAGTTTTGGTACGTGTGCCTGTGATTAGAGTTTTTTTAGCTAGTCTAAGAGGCATAGAAGGTTTTGTGAGTATAAAACTTATGAGGTACTTTAGTGCACTATAATATTTCCTTGCTCTAATTTCTGGCATGATGTCATGATTTTCATGCTAAAACAATCTCAAAAATTTTTAATGGATTAATTTTCTATATATCTTATGGGAGAATGATCTCTCACACCTTAATTTTATTGGGGCCTTCTATGTTGTTTTTTCATTGGAGGCTATAACTCTCTTTAAATCGTAGAGAGGAGACCAAGGGCAGTAATTGGAAAGAAAAAAGAATGTTTCTTGATTCCAGGATGATCTAATTAACCACAAGAGATTTATTGAAAAGATATTTGGATGTTAATTTTGCAATTAAACTGACTCCCTATCCCTCCTCTGTTGGATAAGGTTACAACTTAGCAAATATGTTATGCTATAGTATCATATTGTAAACCTTCACTGCAAATAATTGTTAGAAGATTACTGGAACATAATTCATCAGTACATTTCACTGCCTTGCGAATGCGATGGCATGGCATGCCACAATCAAATACAAAAGTTTTGTTAAAAAGCCTTCCAAAATCATTTCATAACTCATGTCTGTTCATATGCTTTGCCCATACTATTTTCAGTCAAAGGGTAGAGCAAGAAGCAAAGGGTCCATTGAATTCACGAAAGGTTCAAAAAGCTGACCGTGAAAAACTGAGAAGGGATCGACTCAATGAACAGTTTATGGAGTTGGGACACACATTAGGTAAATTCTTTTTCCAAAGCGTGCATGAACTTTACTCTAGTATGGATCTTGTTTAAAGAATGTCTGTTTTTAACTTCGATTATTTCATAACCAATGATATTTATCAAGTGATGTTTTCTCTAGGTGTTAAGTGTTTCTTGTTGTTGGAGAATTCGCATTGTGTTTTTGTTTCTGTTTATTTGCATGATTCGATTGTTTCAACATAATGACATTTGCTTTACTTGTAAAGGCAATTACCAAGTATAGCAGTTTCTTATTATCCAGTGTGCTTATGATATGCTGGCTGCATTTAAATTAGTAATACTTTATACTGAGACGATCAGGTTGTTATGTTAGTGCATTCCTAACAGGCAAAATCCAGAGTCTAGTGTACGATACAATTTTATTTATTATTCAAATCAAAATAGTAGTGTTATAGGTATTGAAAAGCTTTGCAGGAGTGGCAATGAGGAAGTCTTCTAATTGTTTATATTCTTTTCTTTTAAGAAATGAAATTCTTGATTTTGAAGAACAATGGGTGGCCTCGCGCCCCAAAATTCTTGATTGTTTGTGGTCTGATGACATGTTGGATTCATAATGTTATGATATGAAGCTTAAATCTCCCTTTGATTTTGTCTAAATTCACAACTTGGTCCATGTGTGCATAGTCCAATCACAATCATTTTATTGAACCTGCAACTTTTTTGTTCAACTACCTAACATAACACTGCCATAGTTGCTTCTAATCCCAATTGGTTTACGGTAGAGTGTTGTGTTAACTAGCCAACTCTCAGCATACAACTTGAAGCAGCACTTTGCCTAAATATGGTGTCAAGTGAGTGAGCATCACCACATCTGCATCTGGGTGTAGTGTTAAACAAACAAAGGGTTCTTGCATGATCTTAAATAGGTGAGACTGACAAAGTTAGTCAAAAACATTCAAATTAATTTAGAATCTTGGAATTTAGGTGGTTGAACTGAAAAGTTGATGGAATTGGTGTGTATCATGAGTCTTAGGAAGATAAATGTTGATGTATTCAAGCAACCAGGTGGGTTATAGAGCACTCCAATGAAATTAATATTTTAGGACTCAAGCTTTTGTATTTAAGAAAGAATTGGAATTGAAGTGGAGTTGGTATATTTTTTGGTAAAATTATGAAATATGATGTAGTAGATGTTAACGGAACTCGTGATGGAATAACAACTTTACCTTTCGTTATAGCATGATAAATTGTTAATGTCTTTAGTTATGCAATTAAAATAGGAATAGATGTTGATGTTAAGAAAAAGTTTTGAATTTATTTGGATGCTTTATATTGGAGGAGACTCAAATGGGAATTTAGGTAAGGAAGCAAAAGCATTTGAAGGCAGTCGTGTCGGTGTTGGGTTTGGGAATGAAAATGATGATGGTATTTGTTTCCTTTATCGTGTGATCTTATTATTGCTGATCTTTTCTTTCAATAATGAAAAAGAATATTTGATCATTTATAGGTCAGTTATAGGAGTGTAGCTTCTGAGACAGATTGAATATTTCTTAGTGAGAAAAAACTGTCTTGTAGATTGTATTGATTGTAGTGTTGTATTGGGATAATGTTTGATCACTCAATGTCAAGTAATAGTCTTAGATATAGACCTTAAAAACTATTGATTAAGGTCTAAGTTAAAGCATTGTATTAAATTTATGTGGTGGAATCCTAATGATGAAAATGGGAGTTTTAGTGAGTTTAGTTAATAATAAAGTCATAAGGTTATATGTTCAAGATATAGGTGAGGAAGTAAAACTTTAGAAAAGATGAAATTTGAAAAAGTAGTTTGATCGGACTCCATTCTTATAAATGGATGAAAACATTTGGTAGAAGAGGTCTCTTAATTTATTTCGCTGTTTAATATTGTTTTGAAGATGAAAAAGATATTAGATGAATACAAAAAGAGCACTTTGATATGCATTTATAATAAAAGATTTGCTTAGAATTATCCTAATTATAGTGGAATTAAAAAGATGAGATATACTTTGAAACTATGAAAAATGTGATTAAATATAAACTATGATTTAGTACCACAGTGTCCTAAAATCAATTTAGTTTTATATAAGAAAGGTTGACCATTAAAACTCTATGTTTGTTTTTAGAGTTTTTGGAGAAGGTTAGGTCACAAATTGATGATATACTTCTTTTTTATTTAGAGAAGACTAGTAATAGAGTGACTTTGGATGATTTTAGTTATATTGAGCTATGAACAGGATGGGCTTGATGTGGGTTGGACTTAACTAAACTTTGACTTAGTCAAACTAGGCTTGGGTTAGGCCAAGACAATATTTTTAGAACTAAAATGGCTACCATGCTCACCCATTGTTTGGGACAAGCGAGCCTAAAAGCTTGCTAAGTATACAAGGAGATGAGTAGCATAAAAAACTCAAAGATCAACAAATATATCACATCATAAGTCAAATATTAAATGCATACCAATAGTTATGCATTGTGGGAAAAAATTTATGAAATTATTGACATATGGATTTATAATCAAATCTTAGATCATATCAAATTAAGTTACTATTATTTATATTAATGTGTTATAAAGCATTATTTATAAATCAAGTTTTAAACTAAATTTTTTGAAAAACTCTTTTTCAAATTTTATTTATATCAAATATTCTTTACCAAAACTTTATTTTGTCTAATGTATAACACTTTTTCTAATGACTCGTTTTCAAAACATTTCTTTCAAACTTCTTTTCTAAACTCAATAGTTTTATGCAAATAGAGTCATAAGTATATGAACAAGACAAATTTATGTAATATTGTTATTGATTGAATTTGCTCCTTTAGATAAATCATTTTTTTAAGATAGTGAAATGTTCAAACTCTGTTATCATTTTAACTATGCTACATTAATGCCACTATCATAGTTTGTGCTATATAACTTGTGTGCTTTAATTAGGAGGCATGCTTGGTCAAGGTTGGGCTTTGACCAATTCAACCTAGGCTTGGGCTAGGTCAAGCATAGTTTCAGGACCAAGTAGTAATGAGCCAAATCCACTCAAAAAGCTTATGGTCATTGCGGGATTATCAGACTACTATCCAATACCTCAATCTAATCTAAATAAAAAAAGAATTTCTGTAAAAAAATACAAGAGAAATAATAGTTCTTATATTGAAGTTATTTTGTGCATATATGATAGATCATGTTACATACTCAAGAAAGACCGACTAACGAGTTTGCAATTATTGTTGGATTTCATTAAGGTTTTCCATTAAGTTGTTTTTTTAAGCTATTTATGGATACTAGTATTAGTAAAATTCGAGATAAAATGCCTTTTTGATCAAGCTAGAGAAGGTGTTAAAGTCAAATTAAGTCTATAGAGAATCACTTAGAAATTTAAGGGATTTCTTCTTGATATAATATAATTTAGTTTGGACAAGAATGCCTATATTCCAAAATGATGATGAAATTTATAAGAATATTAATAATAGAATCAAAACAAGATGATATGAAGGATTGTTTATTGTATATGATGTGATCAAAACCTTCTACTTAAGATTAAGTAAATTTTAAGGCCATAGTGTGACTTATAATACTATGTAGAATGATGGAAATTCTTGTTGTTGGGAAAGGTTCTTCGACATAAATTTAGACATTTAAAAGCGAGCTCTACATTGGCCTGACATTACATACTTTTTGTTCCAAGGAACATGCTTATGTTTCAGACATTTCGAGCTCATCAACAAGTATAACGAAATATTTGATCCAGCTATTAGAAATTATTGAAATAGCTCCATTCATGGGATAAAATTTGTGTTATATGAAACTTAATTAAATTAAGTGGCAATGTGGATTGTGGCTTTTTTCTTTTGGTGATTTCTGGTTTTGGTATGACAACATATGAATTCATATGACTTGATCTCTCATTGCCATTACAGTAATATAGTTTGTACCACAATGCATTAAGAAGGTATCCTATCAATTTTAGTTTAGTAGGATTTATGCTAATGGTTAACCGTGGTGGTTTGAGATGTGGGCTCTGGATAGAGTTATCCTTCAAATTTTTTAGTTTATATATCTGTTTCAAGTGCCAAAAAAATTTCCATTCCTTGGGTGACCTCCATAGATGGTTGAAGGATGTGCAAGTCCATGTGAATTGCTTGGATTACAAAAGGCTTAAATGTATATAAAACATAAGTTTTTATTTCATAAAAATTACACTCATGTCTGTATACAAATGGCCATTCATGCGAATTCATCTTTTCTGATGATTAATGCATATAACCTCTTTTGTTATTTTTGCACCTTAATTCTTACAATGTTGTCCTTGCATCAAGCGAAAATATTCTTTTCGAATGTTCGTAAACGATGTTTCAATCACCCTTTACAAAAGTTTTTTCTTTGCAAACTTCAAAAATATCAAAATCTTATCAAATGTTATACATCAAAAATCTAGTTCTATTAAATTTTATTTAAAAACTCTTTTTAGTTTTTTTAAAATACTCTTTAAATTGACAAGCTATTACAAAATATAGTCATAATATGACATTTCAACTCTTTGGTGTACCCATTTGGCTTCCATCAGGCCAACCTTTGTATTATAATTTGATTAGTGCCAAGTTTTGCTGCCTTGAACTGCAGATCCTGATCGACCAAAGAACGACAAGGCAACAATCCTTGCCGACGCAATCCAAATGTTGAAGGATTTAGCTTCTCAAGTTCAGAAACTAAAAGCTGAGCACGCTTCCTTGTCTGAGGAATCACAAGAGGTACCATAGTTTCATTTCTGATGCTCCAAAAGTTCTAAATGCAAACCGTTTTCCTATATCATAACATTTTTCTGTAATCTTCTTCTACCAGTTGACTCAAGAGAAAAATGAACTTAGAGAAGAGAAAGCTGCATTAAAATCTGAAATCGACAACTTGAATGTACAGTATCAACAGAGACTAAGGTGTTTGTATCCCTGGGCCACAGTTGAACCTTCAGTTTTTGTAGGACCCCCTCCTTATCCATTTTCCTTGTCTGTTCCTCTACCAACAGGTCCACTGCCCTTTCATCCATCAATTCAGCCTTACCCATTCTTCCAAAACCAGATTCCCACAAGTCTTCCCATTCCTTCAAACCCATATGCCACCTGTAGTCCCTTTGTTGAACAACATTCTTCCCAGCACTCACATCCAAGCAGCAATAGGCATCGCACAGCAACCCAGCACGAACCAAGGAGCAGGTCATCGGAATGTCGTCCCTGCAACGGTCCAGAAAGAAGTTCCGATTACAGCGATGTTGTGACAGAACTAGAACTCAAGATGCCTGGTTCTGCAGCCCCTACTGATTCAAAGAGACCAGCAAATGAGCAGGTTCCTGTCTTCTAATTCTTTAATTTACTGTTGTTTGATTGTTTCTTATCAACTACCTTTATGAGCTTTTCTTCTTCTTCTTTTTTTTTTTTTTTTTTTGCTTTGTTTGATAAAGGTTTTTGGGTTTAGCAAAGAAGCTAGAAAAAGAAATTTTTGAAAAATGAGCATATTTGAAAATGGATTTTTATATGTGTGGAAACATTGTTTTGGTTAATTAAAAATCTATCAGAAATAAAGTTTAAAAGAGAAATTTTTGAAATAGATTTTGCTAAGTTAGCAAAATATCAAATGTTGGAATGCAGTAGGTAGAAAGAAGCTTTTTGAAACTGTTTGATATGATTGTTTTGGTTCAAAAAGGAGTTTTTTCTATTGAAAAAGAGCTTTTGGATGTAGTTTTTTATTTTTAAATGAAGTTTTTTAGATAGTGTTAAACACACTTAGTTGTTATTTGTTATTTGTTATTTAGAAAAAGGTTTTGAAAATGATTTTTTTTTCTGAACAAGTTTTATACTAGTAGATTATCATTTTAGAAAAGCTTTTAAAAAGGACATTTGGATGCAAAATGTTTATCATGAATAAAGTTTGACAAAATCAATCTTTGAGACATATAAGGGTCATCAAACTGGGTATTTAAGAGACTTATTTTCTGCAGGGCTCATCTACAGAAGTTAAGAAGAGCGAACAACACCAGCTGGTTTGTCTCACGGATATCGAAAATGCCGATGACAGCAATTCGAGCCAGTGCTCTTCTCCGGCAGGCCTGCCGTTGAGCTCCTGCAATAGCAGTGGTGGTGGTTCGGTGGTGGCCGACGGCTAGCAATTTGAATTTAGTGAAGAAGAAGACTGCTAACGTCTGCATTGATATACTAATCACCTGCATCCTTAGCCTGATGTCTCTCCTTCAACTCCTCCAGAGAAACCATTAACTTAATGTTTTTATGAACAGAGCTGCCAATTAGAAGGTTTTCCTCTTTCAGATCATAACTTTAAACTGTTCCAATTTCTTTCTCTTGTATAGTTAACAAACTGTTCACTCTTGTGTATTTGATGTTGGAACAGTTTTTAGCTGTGGTAATGTTAATTACTTAATCCTCCTCATGCTTTGTTTTCATGGATTGTTAAATGTGTAATTATTCTATTTAATAATTATAATTATTTTCTAATTTTTTTTAATTAATAGATTCAGATCGATGTTGTGTTTGAGAAAATCGAATGCCATTTGATTTTTAATTTTTATTTTTCATTTTACTTGGATATGAAATTTGTTTTAAAATTTGATTCGATGTCTGTCTTTCAAAACCATATTTCCTTCTCAAAAAAAAAAAAAAAGAAAAAAAGAAAAATCAACATAGTTTTGATTTTTGAAAAAAGAAAAAATTATTTTTAATCACAAAATTAAATAATTTTTGTTATTTTACAAAAAAATTATATCGTTAAATATGATAATTTTCAATAATAATTAAAATAATATTTTAAAGTCAATTTATATATCCATTATTTTAATATTCAACAATAACTGTGTCAAAAGCAGCGAACAAATCCTTACCTTTTATTTCAAATAACAATTATAATTAAAATATCTTTTAAAATGTTGTTTGAAAAATACTGTCAAATAAATATTTCATATAAATAAAAAAATATTATGAGAATTATTCGATAAAGTTGTGATATTATTAAATAAAAAAGTATTTCATGGGCACCTAACTGTCAACGTAAGCATTTGCTTCACGTGACCAAAAAGTTCAGTGATCCACGTGGCATCCACACCTATGGCCGCCTTATCTCTTACCCTATACACTCTAACCGCAAACCCTTTTCATTATAAGAAAAATAAAAAAAGTATATTATTAAAAAAAATTCTTTTATTTATTGGAACATTTAATTGTATTATTTTATTGTTTTATAAAAAGATTAAATTAATAAAATTTTATTGTACTGCTGATTAGGTTTGTGAATAATCCAAAAAATATTTAAATTATGAGTTTTTTTATTAAAAAAAACTTTTTTTTTTCTAAATTGTTTTGGCTTCATCATAAAGCTGAATGCCACCAACTCTGTTGCCAGCACATCTTGATCAGTCAAGGGATGTTTTACCAAAAGAATAAGTTTTTAAATATAAAATTTAAATTCATTAGTTTCAGTTTATTACAATAATTCTATACTACCGAACTTCATCACATTTAATTAATTTTCCGCTATTTATAACTTTGTATATTTGAAATTTAAACTATTTGATTTATGTTTTTCAAATTTTAATTTAATTTTTTAAATTATTTTTTCTACTAAAATCCATGTTTTGAAGCATCATCTTAAAACCTTTTTTTTCCGGTAAAATAATTAAAAAACTATTTTTTACTCACATAAACGTTCTTTTTATTCATATTTGAAGGTCAAAATTACCATTGCTAAAATATTTTATTTATTTTGAAGGTAAAAAAATAACACATTAAACTTTGTGTTTGTTTGGAAATTAGGTTTAAAATCATTCTTTTTATTTTTTTTTTAGATTCATTTTGCATAATTGTTTTTTATCAAAAATTTATATTTATTACATAAAATATTTTTTAAAATACTGATATTTGTAATTCTTTCTTTTCAAATTTCGCTAACAAAAAGATATTCTAACAGCAAATGTATAAATATTTAAAAAGTTGTCAAAAGAAAATATTTATACTTGATATTTCTTTTAAAACTTATATTTTATTTATGCAACTTGTAAGAAATATAATTTTTAGTTGAACCAATTTTAACTTGAAAACAAAATGGACCATAGGAATAAGATCTCGCCTTTCATTCGTCGCTTGGTATCCCTCCCTCCCTCCCTCTCTCTGGGTTACGAGCGGCTGCGGATAAAAGGGTGAAGGAGTTCGATGGCAATGGCGTTCGCGCCAGGGAAGATCTCTTGCCCCCACATCTATGGATTCCGGTCCTCTCTCCCTGGCATCTCCGTTGTACGCCCTTTTCACTGCCGTCATGCCGGCTCCGCCGCTTCCCGAAGATCTTGTAGTAGAGTAGTCGCCATGGCCGGCACCGGCAAGGTGATTGCCCCTTTTACTCTTTTTTTCTGTTCTGTTACCCAAGATTCATGATTTCGGCTTCTGTTTTGTACTAGTGGTGGCCCATTGCGTCGAAGGAGCAAATTCTTGGGTGCAGTTGGACTTTTGCTTCTTTTTTGAGAAAGGAAGCTGGCTTTTACGAATATGCTGTGGAATCTGGGTTTACTTTGTGGAAATTGGGTTTAACTTTCTGATGAACTCAGCCATAAGATCAACAAAAAAAAAAAAATTTTTCTTCAAATTTAATAAATGAGTCTGTTGACCCAAAAAAGGCGCATCATTTAGGTCATCCACATGTTTTGTTTTGAGTACGAAAACATCCCACATATTGCAGGAATGCGTATGCACTGTCTTTGCATTATATGGAAATATAGGCTTCGTTGGTCAACGGGTTATACGTACATACAAGGTCTTCCGCATGGGACTTGGGAATGCACCATGTTCTAGGATCGTAATTCACTTATGAGATGAGACTTGGAGAGATAAGGATGTATGTACTAGAAATCTAACACTTTAGATTTCTCTCATTAACACAGGTGTCTAAATTGTAGTAGTGCCAAGTACTTGGAAGCTATGGTGATCAGGTATCAAGGGCTATGGTTTGTCTATTCCTTACTATGAAATTTTCATTCTTGGAGTGTGTGTGATCTGTATTTTACCTTATAATCGTGAAGGAGGTTGGTTGGGTTAGACAAGTAATGTAATAAAAACTTAAGTTGAGAAGTGCAACTTCTTCTTTGTAAGGAAGATAACTACAGTAGACAAATCAAAACCACAATGTAGACAATTATGTAGAAAAATATAAAAAAATCTAATTTTATTAGGGAAAAATCTACATCGACACTAAAAACATGAGTGTAAAGCAACATGCACTTTGGGGGTAAATACTCTTGCCCCTTCAAGCTTTCAAGCGTAGGTGATAGAGTAGAACTTGACAACAAAGTACTCTCAAAATCTCTTAGATTTTTATGATGTTGGCTTACAAGATCTCATAATGCTATGAATAATCTCAAATCAAATCAAATCATGTGACATCAGATGATTATCCCATCACCATAAAAACCTCTTTTGTAGCACAAGGGGCTATATTACAAATTTTAGAAGATAAACCCAAATATTTAGATTTTAATAGTTTCCTTTAGGCTCTTCAGTCCAAGTGGATTAGATTCTATATCATCCGTTAACCAACTTTAAAAATTGGTTTTACATCTTTAACAATAGCAAGTTAGTGACTTATATGAAATTGGGTCTCTCTAGTTCACTTGGATTGGACTAATTCAGAGCTCCAAGGCATTCATTGTATTTCTTATTTCAACATCAAAATTGGATGATTTGATGATGGAAACTTAAAACAATGTTCTATTGTTCCATAGTTCTCTTCTTGAATGAAATCTAAGTGAATTAAAGTAAAAAAATTGTCTATAAGTAATTGTGATGCATGATAGGCCATATCAAGATAACCATTGAGTTGATCTGGTGAATTCTATTTAACTTTTATTGAATTTATTATATTTTTAACTCATTATAGGTTATAATGATTCACATATATAAGACTCTCATAGTACATTTTATCATTTTTTATTTATTTTATTATTTTTATATTTTTTATTAGGAAAAATATTTTCGTTATTCTTTATATTATGGGTTTTATTTTTTATTTCTATAAATATGTTTTATGGAATGAAAAAGAGGGAACATTGTTTGCTTGGCATTATCTATTTTAAGGATTAGAGAATGAAACTACAATTTTTTTATAATGTATGCATACACATCCTTGATTTACGATTTAAGTTTCTTCAAGTTGCAATCTGAAGTATTAAAATGGTAGCTTTGGTTTACCTCTACCCTCGTCATCATTCTTTTCGTTGCCATCTTCTACCTTAAATCTTACTGTAGGACTCACTCTTGCCTTATTTGTCAACATATTGTTTTATCTATTTGGTTAACCTTGAGATGCTCTTTGTTTTTTTTTTATTATTGATTAGGTCTAATCCCTTAATCATAATTGTTTGCTTTAATAAAAGCAACAACTTTTGTGAATTGTTGGCCATGCAAGGAGGACAAAGTGTCTATAGCACTTTCACTTGTTCCTTTGGTATTCACTTACTTCTAGTTTGTTGCACCATTTGTTGTAAAGGCTGCTCAAACGAAATAATACTAAGCTAATCATAATCCACCAACTTCAAAGGTGGTATCTCCAAGTGGAAGGCCTTTATTTGTATTGTTATTCATGCTTCAAAACCCTTCATAGTGACGAGATAGGCACTCTTTCATTCTAGAAAACATAGTGGCTTATCGTTGCTCAACCTAGGTGTGTTGAATGCCTTAATCTTCATCAAGTAGACTAGTCCTTTCTTTTTGAAGTTTCTTCTTTAGTTGTATTTTAAAATAGACCACACCCTGGTTCTTTAAGTATTGGCTACCACGTATCACTTGACAAACATTAAATGACATCATGTAATGATGTTATGTACCACCACATTGATGAATTTCCATGTGATTGAAAAACTGAGTCATACATATCTCTTCACCGTGACCTCATCTTGGTCATGAATTCATTATAATATGTACAGGTGTAGATATTGTATTATTTCAAAACTAAGCTTCTCCATTGTGCTTGCAAGAACCAAATGGTTTTGAGAACCAATATAGATTGCATGGTCCATCTCTTTCACTTGGATCTAGAAAGAAAATATCTCTTCTTTTGAGCCAAGACTTGCAATAGTCGTCTTTGTAGTCTTTTTGCCCTTCTTGCATTTGCCTTTTGTTACTCCATTAATACCCAACAAGTGTTAGCCTTTTTAACTCTTTTAGAAGAATATTTTTTTCTATAATATTAATACAAATAATCTTATTTCTCTTTTTAACATCATTTTTGTCCTTTGATTGTGGATGTTGGGCTATGATGTAGGACAAAAAGGGGTAGGGTGACACGAAAAGGTACAGGTTTGTGTGTGTAGATAGAAAAGGAAAGGGAAATGGTAAAACTTTAGATTTTGGGATAGGAAGATGGATAGTAGAACCAGTGTCGGGGATAACTTACTGGTGTGGCATCTCACCACTTGGGCCTCGCACCCCTCCTCCCAGTACCAGAGCTTTAACTGGAGTGGCGTCTCACCACTTGGACCTCGCGCCCCTCCTCCCAGTATCAGAGCTTTGACGAGTCAGCACGCCAAAGACACTCAGAGCATGGTATCAGAGCTTTGACGAGTCAGCACGCCAAAGACACTCAGAGCACTCACGAACTCAGAATGGAAGCAAAGAACACTCAAAAGTTTTCATTAACTGTATCTCCCTCACAACAGAAGAGGACTTCCCCCTTATATAGGAATCCATAAGGGTACAAAGGACATTTGACTCATAATATGGGAATACTAAAGGACACATGGGTAAATTAAAAGGCACCTAAAAATAGACTCTTAAAATTCTGAGAAAATTAATGAAAATTCATGTATTTATCCCTAATTTCGGATGGTTGGAAGCGCGGCGACGTTTCGGCGGCGGCGGCGGCGGTGCGGTCGGCGCGGGCTGGCGTTACTCGGCGCGGGCTGGCGTGGGTCGGCGCGGGTCACAGTTCGTGAGTCTGGCGTGGGTCGGCGCGGGCTGGCGTGGGTCGGCGCGGGTCACAGTTCGTGAGTCTGGCGTGGGTCGGCGCGGGCTGGCGTGGGTCGGCGCGGGTCACAGTTCGCGGTCTGGTGTGGGTCGGCGCGGGCTGGCGTGGGTCGGCGCGGGTCTGGCTCGTCGGTCGAACCCGGGACAGGTTCGGCGGCGGCTCCGGTGGCGGACGGCACGGCAGGCGGCGGCCGTAGGCGGCGGAGGGAGCCGGCGGCAGGAAAAGTGTTTTTCGCGCTGTTTTGGCTCCTGGGAGTCCGTTTGAACTCCGAATTTGATTCCGAAAGATGTTCCGGAATCCATATTTCGGCGCGTACGTCACTGCATCATTTATTACCTCATAATATTTCAAAAAATATTTTGAAAATAAAAATTGTTCTCCTGTTGTTCGTGCAACGCCAAGCTTTGATGTCCGCATCAGGCTAGCACTCTCTTTTGATATTCCTTGGATTTTTGCAATAAACATGTCATGGAAGTTGACTAAGAAGAGGAAGTACAAGTTCCTTCCCTTGAAGATTCTTTCTTGCTTTTGTTTTTAAAGCAGCCATACTTTGGGTTCTCGTCATATTTGTGACTCTTCTTTTCTATGGTGAAAGTACTTGCTTGACGAATGCTAATGAAGGGAAAGAGTGAAAACTTTGTGATGATATATAAAGGCAATTGCACTAGATACTTGGTCAAGATTCTTCTCTTTCAAAGATTTACACCAAATGAGATTGTTTGTCTCCAAATGCCTAGGTGTACTTCTACATTGACCATTCCTTTTGGTGCTGGATTCCATGTCATTTCATTCATCTAGGTTCTTTATAGCCTATATGATAGAACACTTTGTTTAGAGTTTATTAAAGTTACTCCAAATGTAACTCTATAAAACACTTAAATGCAAAAGATTGTTGTTAAGGTGTGATGATAGTAAAAGAAATTTTGTTAAATATGTTATACCCATATATGGAGAAATTTACCTCCAATTGGTATAGACAATCATAGGCCTTCTCTGCATTGACCTCCTTTACATAGGTTGGAATGTCAATTTCATCTTCAAATACTCTATGGTATTATGACCTCTTAGAGTTGCAAGGTAGTTGTGTTCATCTTCCTCATCAATTGAAGATCTCTGTCCTTTGTTCTTTGTGATGTAGAATAATTTGTATCTTAAAGATGCTTGCATGATGAGGTTTATTATGCTTAATCTAAAATTAATTTGCAATCTAGTTAGAATACAAATGCATGAACAAAAGACCTTCAAAAAATGATTAATGATTCCAAATCACTTGTTAGGTCAATTTGGATCTTAGTAGGCTATTTATGAGAACTGTTAAGTCTTATGTTTTCTATAGGCTCTACTTTTTGTGAATCTCTTGTTGTTTTGTTCTTTTAATTCAATTCATGTTGAAAATATAAGTTGTAGTTTTATTTATTTATTTTTTTGTTTTCTTAAGGGTTGTAAATTGAAGTTTTTTTTTATCTCTTTGGCATTGAATAAAGGTTAGTTTTGGTAAGTTTTGAATAATCTTTTTTAATTGAGATTTGATGCATGCATATACAAGAGATCCTTTTAGGAAAGCATAGATAGCTTTCTCTCTGTCTCTCTCTCACTCATTTTCTTTTTTGTTCTCTTATTGTTCCTCTCTCTTCCCTTGCTTCATATTTTCTTATTCTCTCTCTACCACTAAGCCCTCTCTTTTCACCAATCCCTCTTCATTTTCTCTATATATATTTTTTTATACTTCTATTTCTCTCTCTCTTTCTCTCTCTTATTTCTCCCTTGCTTCTCTCTCTTCTTAGTTATCTTTCATTCTCTTATTTGTTTATTTTTTTGTCTAATTCATACTTTCTATCTCATTATTTTTGTCTCGCTCTTTCTAGATTGGCCTGTCTCTATTTCTTCTCTCCCATTCTCAATCCCTCTCTCTTGGTTCTTTTTATTTTTTCTCTAATTAGTCTTCTTTCAGTTGATTGCCCTCTTTATCTCATTTCTCTCTCCTTTCTCTTTACCCAAATCTCTCATTTATCTCTCTTCTCTCTACTTGAACCTCTATCTTAGTTTGCCCCCATTCTCTCTCTTCTTAATTATTCTCTCATATCTCTCTAGTCATCTCTCTCTTATTCTTAAATTGATTTGTATGCAAAGTGTTCTTGTCTTGAGTCTTTAACAGTAGAAAGTTTTTTTAAAATTACAACAATAAAAATTGAAGCATGAGAATAGTAAGGAAGTATGGAAGTAGAATTTCTCAAGAACATGAAATTTCAAGAGGAGATTTTTTTCTCATTTATTATTTTTATCACTTTATATATATATTTGGATATAATATTTTATTATAATTACATATATATATTTTTTATTTTCATGAAATCACAAATTCAACAAAATCCGCATCATAATCGAACTATCCGCATGCGCGAGCTATTGTACACGCACGAGTATTGTTCCTATGAACAGCGAGTATTCTATCTTACTTTCATTGCCTGTACGACACAATACGTGTCATAGCGCATGCATGTGCAACAATGCGAGTGTGGGCTTCTAGCACACCAAACCTTCTCCGCAATGAAAATTTTTGTTGATTTTTGTTTTTCGTTGATTTTTTCTCAATGTTTTTATTTTTGATGATTTAATAAACTTATAATAGAGCACTTGACTTTAAATTATCCTCACTTTAACTCATTTTTTTCTTAGTTCTCTTTTTACCTAGCTCTCTTGTGACCAACCCTTTCTCTCTCTCATTTTCTCTTGTTATTTTCTCTAATTGAGCCCCTCTTTCCTCTCCTACCTCTCTCTCTTTCTTGGTTTTTCCCTTTCTTTTTTTAACTCGTCTCTCTCTCTCATAGTCAATCTTGGATATCCTTATTCTTTTATAATTTCTTTGTTTATTTGCTTTGCAATTGTTTTCTCTTTCAACAAGTTTTCCCCCCTTCCTAGAGCATATGTTGTCATTAGCGTTATCAAAGCAAAGCTTTTTATATTCCATCCACTTTATGGTTCCTAAGAGTCTCGAAGAATCCTTAAAAAATCTAAAAGGTTCTAGAAAATACTTAAAGATACTCAGTTCTTCAAAAATGTTATTTTTCAATTGTATATAAGAGGCATGATGGTTTTGATAGTATTATTAAGATTGTAAGGCAGATAATTTTAAAATCTTTTAAGTATATTTTCTGTTTTAATGATAAAATTCTCTTAACTTGAAAAACCTATATATGTTAGGTTACAAATCTAAAAGCTATGATTATGATATTTATTAGAATTTTTATTATTTATAAAACTAGCCTTCAACTTTTGAATAAACTTATCATAAATCTACTAAATAATAATAAGGGAGAATCCTATAATTATTTTAGCCTACCTAAAATGTTATTGATGGCGATTCTTGAATTGAATTTTTTGAGAAAACAATTTGATAATTATGTGAGTGCCATAATTATTATTTTAAATTTATTGCTTGTTCAAGAAAAAATATAATATTTTGCATAATTGAGACTTTAGACCTTACATATTTTCTTTCCTTAGAAACATTTTCTTTTAGTTATCCTAGGCCATTATAGAAAAATATATTTGCTTAATTATATTTTTATGTTAATATATCATGTGTGAAAAGTTTAATTTTTATGTTTTGGTGATCTATCTTGTCTGTCATGCTACAAAAGTTTGAAAAAAATATTTAGAATTTTAAGATTGACATTGAAAAATGTTACAAACCTATGTTACGATACAAAAAATACATTTGTTTAAATAAAAAGGTTGAAAAAAGCATGAAAATCACTTTTTTTAGAAATCATAAAGATGAGCAATATGACCTGCATAAAAATGTTAAGATTAAGGTATCGACATTTGATGGTATTTATGGATTCTACAAATTTCTTGATTGGTTATATATGAAGGATTATTTTTTTGATTATTATAAAATGGATTCTCGCCTTCACTCTCAATCTTCCCTATCGCTCCTACAGTGTCTTTCTTTCATTGAGGACTATTCTCAATGTATTTGTGCTCTAATTGAGGTTGAAATTGGTTCTAGATCAAGTATGCTAAGCCTCACCTTGCAACCATCTTTGTGATACAAACCCATGACATTGAAAGTCATTAAGGAAAAGGAAAAGAAATCCAATTTTATTAAAGAAAACCACACCAATTCTCAAGATTGCTTAAGTGTAGATTAGCACGCACCATGGTGGCAAGCACCTTTGGCCCTTCAAGCTCGAAATATGAAACTCTAGATTAGAAGTTGATCTCCCAAATCACTCTTAGAACCTTCCACTTGATTCTCTAAATGCCGTCTGCCAATATCTAACAATACTGAGATAAATCTCCAATCAAATAAGATATGATAATTAACCCATCCTCACGAGGTTCCCTTTTATAAAACAAGAGGCTTGTTAAAATCGGCGGGGCTTTAAAATTTGAGAAGATAATTCCAAATTTCAAGGTTTAAGGAATCTCCTCAAATACCGTCTGATCCTAATGAATTAGATTATAAGTTATCCAAACAATCTCCAAATTTGTGTTTTGAATATCCAAAAAAAAGTACTAGCATTCAAATTCTAAATTTGGATTGGTCCGTTTTACCTTGATCATATTATCCGATTGTGAAATTTCTTTCAATGTTTTCATTTTTGACCAAGTTTGATATCATGATCAATATGGCATCTGCATATCAATCAAATACGTTGCCAATCAATTCAATCAAAGCCACATGATGACCGGATGTGTTACTTGCTAGCATTGTGTTTTGCTATGAAGGTGCCCATTCTTGTTGTATGGATGTTATATTGTTGGTTGAGTGACCAAGTGTACAAGAGTTTTAAAACTCCATTTGCACTCCAAATGGAAGAAATAGTCAAGTTTTGAGGTGCATCACCAATGAGTTTTATTTAGAGGGGATTCCATGATAAAACTTGTCTTACTCTTCTCAGAGATATCTTCTGTTCTCTCCCCTGCATTTGTGCTCTTTCAGACAACAATTCTTACCCATGTTTTGTGTTGACAAAGATGATTCTAAAGGAATATTTGTTTGTTAGTCTTAGGCTTAAGTCTTCTCATGCTGTTAACTGATAACATGTAAGTTGTAATCAGGAAAAAAGCAAAAAAGTAAAAAAATTAAGCGTTTGGGTAATCTGGCTTTTCAGTAGATTCTGGTAACATCCATGTAACAAACAGTACATTTAAGGGTCGGATGAATTGCTATGAGTTTATTGAATATTTTTTGAAACATCACTTGAATGTTGGCCTTTTACTGGTTCTTCATTTTGAGATTCCTTTTTATTAATGGCTGAGATTTGCAGAGATGCGTGAATGGGCATAGTTTAAGTCCTTTAAGTGCAATTTTCCAGTTGATACATTTAGTTCAGCCTAGCTCTTGGGAATAAGATGTGCCAAATCTATCTGTTTGTTGATTGCTATCTACCTTAATAAAGGTCTTGGGAGCTGTTGTCAAGGTAATGGTTTAATTCATCTTGTGTACTATTTGGACTCCACCCTCAGCTTATTTTAAAACCCCTCTTTTCAGTGATTTTTTAATCTTTAAATCATCTTTTTTTGGCGTGTTCATGCCATGGATTTTCTCTCAAGTTGGTATTTTTCCCATGCTTCATGAATTAGTCTTTCGATGCCTTGATTCCCCATATTTCAAATAAAACCTTGTGAGCTTGCTCTCAAAGGAATTTAAGGTCAGCAATGAGATAACCTGAGCTGATAAGACCATTGTTAACTAGCTCCTGCAGTTTAGTTAGGAAGCATGGCATGTTGCCGTTTGCAGGTCATCAGTCTGAAGTAGAAAGGAAATTGGATATTAGCATAATTATTTTTGTTTTGTTTTTGTTTCTGAATTATCATTTTTGTAATTGTTGCATTTAGTTCCATTGTATAATTAGAAGTTGAAGGCCTGTTTTATGAGCAGCCACCTGCGAAGACCAGCACTCAGTGCCAGCTTTATGATTTATTCTGTGCCAGTATTCCTAATGGGTGTGTACAGGTGTTATTCATACTTTTGGTGTTTTGGTCTAATTGTCCAATTTTTTTCATTGTTAGTGCCTTAGTGCTGCACATCAAGCTCTAAACAGTTGAACAGTTTGCAATTTATCATAATGGCTGTACTCTCTGATTGATCATTTTCTTGATGAATGATAAATAAAATATGTAATGCTGGATCTTGTCTGTGTCCATCTAAATGGAAAAAAATATTCTCTATTATTTTCCTATTTTCTACTTATTTTAACATATTTAATTTCTTTTGCTTGCAGTTTTTTGTTGGTGGCAATTGGAAATGTGTAAGTATATGTATTACTATGTTATGGGTTTCTTGTATTTCAACGCATGTTATTTTGAAATGATTTTTATCTTTTAGCTTAAGTGAATTCTAGTATTTTGTATTATTTGTCCCCTCTATGTAAATTCATCAATAACACCTTTTAACCCTTATTATCAGAATGGAACTAAAGATTCCATCAAAAAGCTTGTCGGCGAACTTAATAGTGCCACACTTGAAAATGATGTTGGTAAGATAAATATGTTTATGTTGTTTTCTATTAGAGTGATATAATATGTATTTTTTATAGTGATTTTCCTTTTGAGAAAAAATGGAATGAATTTTTGCAAGTTTTCATGCGTTACAAATTTATATAATTTGCAACAAATTTCTCTAATTTTGTTTTATTTGAATCTTAAAGCATACTTAATACTTTCGTGGATTTTATTGGAACTCGATGTTGGGACTGATTTCTTTTGGCTTAATAAGTCTTGATTGAAATGTGCTCATATCAACTTAAAAATTCATATAAGTATATGATTGCTTATGCAAATTGAAATTTACAAGTATTTTTTTGTTGTGTTTATTTGTATATGGTTATGTATGCACATAATACAACATATTTAATATATACATATATATTGCATCATGTACACAACATAATATTGTACAATATAACATAAGATAATATATTTTTTTAATTTCATAACATAAAACTTGGTAAAATGGGCACTTTTCCATGCATCAATGTGTTTATTTGTTTGATGGGAATTAAAAAAATATGTCCTTTAAATTAAGTATGGCTCAATTCTACTTGAGAGTCAACAAGAAATCGTTCACTTTTTGCTTGGCCAAAACTTTTAGAAGTGCTTGTGGGTGATCAACTCACAAGAACAAGCAAAGGAGAACAAAAATTTGAGAAAGACTCAATTCTTTTGGAAAATAAATATCTAATTTGTTTATTTTTCTTATGTATTTGATCCTTCAAAAACTTCCAAAATTATTCATCAATTTGTTGTCAATTATTAATTCAAAATCAATTGTAATTTCTTTTTCATAATTTAGTTTTTCAAGAATCATATTTCTTATAGTCAAGTTTATTTTTTTTAACATTCTCCCTTAAACTTGACTTTTTCACAATCTCAATCATCTCTCTTAGCTGTTAGAGTCTATCACACTTAAGGGCCTTTGTGAAAAGATCAATAATCTAATCTAAGGTCTTTTTATATCCTAGCTCAATCTCCTCCTTTGAAATACAATCTTAAATGAAATAGAATCTTGCATCGATATGCTTACTTTGATCATTAAACATTGGGTTCTTAGCTAAAGCAATGATCAACTTATTATCCACCATCGTCTTGGTACTCTTTCTATTCAAAATAAAGTTCTTTTAGCAAACTCCATAGTTATATTGTGTGACATGCACTAGTTATGGTAGCCACATACTTTGATTCGCATGATGGGGTGGTACTATGTGCTGCTTATTTAAAATCCATAAAATTACATTGTTTCTCAAGAAAAATATAAACATAATAGTGTTATTCTAATCATCGATATAATCATTATCATAGTACCCTTTCAAATTCACCTCATCTAAAGATGAGGAAAATATCCCATAATCGAAAGTATCTTTTAAATATCAAAGAATTCGCTTTGTTGCTTTTATATGCTCCTCTCTTGGATTCTTTATAAATCGACACACAATGTTGACTGAGAACCATATGTGTTGATGGGATTGCAATGCTTTACTAGGGTGCTAATAGAATTATAGTCCACCATCTTGAACTTCACTGTAATCTTCCTTGTATATGCCTCTTATGAGATAAACATCACGTCACTTCACTACTGAATTTCAATGCCTAAATAACATGATAGAGCTTAATGTTGCTCATCTCAAACTCATGACATTAAGGTTATTCTAATGAACATAGTGTCTTTTATCTTTTCACATGAAGTACATATTCATGAATGCACTGAAAAAACTCATTATCTTGGAGTTATTTGTCAAAATGACTACATCACGCCAATGGCACTTACTTGAGACCATATAAGGCTAAAGTTTTATTCACCCTTAGCACCTTATCTTCGTAGCCTTTCATTGTGAATCCTTTTGATTGCTTTGCATACACCTTTTAAAGGAGCTATTTAGAAATGAAAACTTCATGTTCATGTAGTGGATTAACCACCAATTATGTGCTCCAAGGATGATTAACAACTGCATCATCTCTAAACAAGCAACAAGAGTGAATAGTTCTTCATAGTCCACATTATGCTTGTGTTTATATCTTTTTGCAACTAGCCCCATCTTATACCTTTTCACTTATCTTTTGGTGTTCTTCACTTTGTAGACCTATTTAACACCAATTGCTTGACCACTTGGAACTGTTGCAAAACCTCAAGTATCATTCATCTCAGTTGAGTGAATTTCTTCCTCCATGACTTATACCCATTACTTCTCCTTTACGGCATCTTCAAAGCTCAATGGCTCATCACTTGTAACCAAGTAAAATAAGTTTAATGCAATTCATCCTTCAATTGCATCATATAAGTCATCTATACTCCAAAATCTTGGAGATTGTTTGCTTGAGTTTGGTGAGGAACTTCATGTGGTTGAGGTTATGTTTTTCCCTTCAATTTCTTGCTTCCCAGTCTCTTCTCCTAAATATAAGAGAAAATCATACGCCTCTCTTTGGCTACTCCAATCCCATGATAAACTTCCTTAAATTCCACATCTCTTTTGACCACTATTTTTTTAGTGTTAGGGTCAAGGCATTTCTACTCTTTTGAATTCTCAACATAGTTGATAAACATCATTTTCTTGCTTCTACATCAAGCTTTGTTCTCTTTTTCACCAAAACCTAGGCACAAGTAATGAGCCCATATACTTTCAAGTGTTTCACACTTGGTTTCCTTTAGCTTCTTGTTTCTTGGGGCTTTTTATCCTCCAAAATTCTTGAGGGTGATCAATAGGATAGATAGATGGCAAAAGCAACTACCTTAGCCCAAAACTCCTTGGGCATATGTTTGCTCTTCAGTGTCATCCTTGCTATATTAAAGATTGTCTTATTCTTTTTCTCAGCAACCCTATTTTGCTGTGGCAATCTCTGGACTATCATAGGACGTCGAATTCCATTTATCTCACAAAACGTTTTAAATCCATTCAAGGTGAGCTCTCCACTTTCTCCATAGAGGTTTTGAACTTCTTAAACGTCTGAAATGCTTCACTTTTATTCTTCAAAAAATACATCATCTTTTGTGAGTAGTCATTGATGAAAAGCACAAAATATGAGCTATTATCGAGAGATTAAGGCATGATGGGACCAAATAAGTTGTAGCAACTTAGTGGTTCTTGAGTTGGACCTTCGGAAAACTCTTCCTTGAATGCTTCCCAAGTAAGCATGCCTTATACAATTGATTAGGATTATCAATTGTTAGAATCCTGTTCATTATGCTTCTCTTTTAAGGCTTTAAATCTTTCAAAGTTTAGATGCCCAAATCTCATGTGCCAGATTTATGAAGGATAATTGATATAAGACTTAAAGCATATTGCATCAACAATTTTCATATTACGTAGGAACATGCAGTTCTTCGTCATGCTAACTTTGGTAACAAGCTATCTTCTTGATCACAAAATCACAGGTAATTGTCCTCCACCTTCATCTTGCAACTACTTTCCAAGAGTTGCCTAATACTCAGGATGTTGCCTTTTATCTTAGATATGTAGAAATTATGGAGAATCTTATATCCTCCATTTTGTGGTCAATATTATTGAGCCATTTCCCTTGATCTCCATCTTTATATGATCTCAAAAATACACATTGCCTTTTAGTCTTGTGTCAAACTTCACGAATTTGCTCCCATCTCCCATCATGTGATTGTGCACACCATTATATTATAACATGGCATCTTTTCTCAAGAATCCTTCCTTTTGAGAGAGCATGAGAATTTTATTATTGTTCTCTTTATGCATAACAGGTTTTTTTCCTCTTCACCATCTATTGTTTAGCTCTTATAAAAAGATCTATTTGGCTCTTATAACTTCTCTTCTAATTTTCCTTCTCTATTCTATGGCCTCTAAGGAAATCCTTCTTCCAATGTTACTCGTCTCCATCATGTTGATTTCCATGGCCTTGTCCTCGACCTTGGCCTCTTCTATGACTTTGCCCCTTCCACCTCTTTCCAGAGTACTTCATTAATTTAGGAATAATTTTACTTGTTCAATTTGTTTCACTTGCTTTTGTTAGCCATGTCTTATTCTCATTTCATTAGCCACATAATTAAACTTGGCTATGAAGGAGCATGGAACCTTCTCCATTACTTGCATATCTTTTATCACTTCTCCAAGCCACTTCATCTGATTCATCACTACTAATGCTTGGGTAAAATAGTTTGCTAAGAACTTGCTTTTTTTCATTAAAAGTGACTCAAATTCAATCCCTAGGGTTTGAAATCATACCTTCTTGACCTTATCAAATTTCATCGTGGAGTTTCAAAAAATATCCCACGCATTCTTGGCCTTTTTCTCATTGGAAATCTTCTTGAATATGTCATCATCCAATCCTTGATGGATGATAGAGATGGTATTCTGATCTTTCTTCTTTTGTTTCTATTAAGCCTCAATTTTGGTTGTTGTGAGAACACTCTCTTAAGCAGACTTTTCGTAACCCTTCTTAACAAATTGCCATAAGCCATGAGACCCAAGAATGGAAAATTAGACAAACATTGAGAGGCAATCAACTGATTAGAAGTAAAGAAGGAAAATTAGAGAAAATTTGTTGATGCTTAACACTCATATAGTACAAGACTAAATACATCACTTAGGATATCTTTTCTCTCTATTAAGTCTCAATTTTGACTATTATGAGAGTGCTGTCAATGGAAGGATTTTCATAACCCATCTCAATGACTTGCCATAAGCCATAAGGCTTAAGAATGGTTTCTTTTGCAATGACCAACAATTGTAATTCGTTTTTGTTAGTGTTGTGCATTAAAAGGTGGTATTCGATCCTTTGGTTGTTTAAAACACTAGTGCATCTAGAGTCTAAACGATTTCAATGGAGGGATTTTCATAACCCATCGCAATGACCTGCATAAGCCATAAGGCCCAAGAACGGTTTCTTTTGCAATGACCAACAATTGTAATTCGTTTTGGTTAGTTTTGTGCATTAAAAGGTGGTATTTGATCCTTTGGTTGTTTAAAATACTAGTGCATCTGGAGTCTAAACCATCTCAACGGAGGGATTGTCATAACCCATCTCAACTACCTGCCATAAGCCATAAGGCCCAACAATGGTTTCTTTTGCAATGACCAACAATTGTAATTCGTTTTGGTTAGTTTTATTCATTAAATGGTTCTATTTGATCCTTTGGTTGTTTAAAACACTAGTGCATCTAGAGTCTAAATTTTGTTAATTAAATCTCTAGTTTTTGTGATGGAAACTAGAAAATCAATGTTTCTTAAAATAACATTATTTGGTAAATCTTGGTGCATAATTTTATGTTTGTTGTTTCATTTAGTTGCATGCTAGAATCAGTGAGAGATCCATCTTACGCCACAAATGTTTTGCTTTGTTGATCTAAGCCTTCTCATACATGGCTTAGTTCTACTGCCAAATTCATTGAAAAGTTCTGAAGTTTGAGAAAATAAGACATTAAAACCAATATTTGAAAAAAGGTTACCTTGCCTTGAGTAAACATTGGTTAAAGTTTTTCAACGTATACATGTAATTTATTTTCTAATTATTTCTTTCAACTAATTGCTAAACTTCTATAACTTGGTGTTTATGATTTCTTGATAGACATTTCATACAAATCAAAGTTCATGCAACTGCATTGCGCTCCTTTGCTGTATCAGCTGCTTTATTATTTACGAAATCTTGTTCAAGAATTGTTCTCCCCTCTTTGTTTTCCCCTCTATAACTGCCAATCTTGCTCTCAAACTGAAAAATAGATTTATAATGTGCATGATAGCAGATGTTGTTGTAGCTCCCCCTTTCGTCTACATCGATCAAGTAAAGAACTCATTGGTTGATCGTATAGAGATTTCTTCTCAGAACTCTTGGATAGGAAAAGGTGGAGCCTTTACGGGAGAGATTAGGCAAGTGTTTTATTGCTGCATGAAAGAACAACTTTGCTCTTAATATGCATTGTTACAACACTTCATCATGGATCATAATGACAACTTATTACATATCATGCTACTTCTAGATTAAACTTTCTGTTCTGATAAATTGGTATTCCCTTAGCAGTTGTGTATCAGGGAATTAATTTTGAGCTCCCATTTGAAGAAGATGCCTTTTGAGTGGCCATTCTAGTCCTTCTTTGGCTTGCATGTCTTATTAACAAAAGTGGAATTAGTTATATTGCACAATTGTGAGAGGTCCTTTTTTGTTTTCATATGTTTGATGTTTGAAACTAAGAAATGGAACTCCGACATGATTATTCAAATTATAATTACTTTAACATGGTTTTTTGGTAAAGCAAACTTCACTATGACATCATAACATAAAGTTATTTTTGGTATAACTTCAGTTATGTTCTTCTGAAATCTGGATGACATCCTACAACTTGTTTATATCTTTCTATTGTGGAATTGGACATAACCATATGAATGTGTTCATATTGTATCTCTATTTGTAACTTTTTGCATGACACCAATCGCACATTTTTGTGCGCTTTTCATGCATTTCTATGAAGCTTATGCATGGCTTTTTCATTTTTGTGTGCAACATTACACATCAATATTTGGCGAATCGAGCTTGTATCAACAACATGCAATACTTCTCTGTGCCAAACATTGATGTCTTACAACTCCTACTGGGTTTTTTTAACGGCTATGCAAAGCAATATATTGTAATGTTCTTCCATGGAAAATTTAATTCGAAGTATTCTTTGTATCTTGAAACGAATGTGTTACATTAACAAAATTAAGGCATTTCTTTCATAAGTGATGCAGCACAAACAAGATATGAGTACCTTGATTTTGGACCATTGTAGAATTTGGAAGATTAAGCAAAGAAAACTCAAAAGAAAATGGTAGAATCTCAAAAAAATTCTGAAAATCAAAGTGAAAATTTAGAAACAATTGAAAATGTTTTCATCGGTGTAAGGTACTGAATAACAAGCTATGATCAGAAATCATAGTTTTCTAGATAGATTATATCAAAGATCTGAAATGGCCAGCTTAAAGACCTTATCACAGGAAACTTAAATCTTTATACTTGTAGAGGACTTGTAGAACTATCATTCTCCAACATTTCATGCTATTTGAAAACAATTTAATAGAAGAAAACATGGAAAAATAGAGTGCATAAGAATAATGGTGATTTTGGAAACAAAAGTAGTTGGAAAGTTGATTGAAAATGTAAGGATATTGAAGAACAACAAGGGAACCTAATTTGGAAAGTAGATGGGTGGCACCGGAGCGACTTGCATTTACTCTCTTGGATAAACACGTGAAGAAGAAACCAAAGAATTTCATTGTACTCAGCTTTCATTTTATCTTAAAAATACATGCAACCCATTCATTTGCTATGAAGATACTGAAGAAACAACCTCCAAAAGATCGAAATTGGTCTGAAACACTATAGAAGCCTTTAGATCTACTTTGGATATGGATAATTGACTATCAACCACACTGTCAAGGTCGTTAGTGCTCTGTGATGACTCTGTTGAACTAGTTGCTATGTTCTTCATGAGCACTCTAGTGCTCATACCAATATTTTGATACCCATTTAACTACATCATATGTCTCTAGATATATGGCGGTCATATAATACAATTGCAATTGAAGCAATGTAAAGTATTTGGAATACTATGATAAAAATGTATGATGAGGCTCCAAATGCCACCAAATTCCTATCTGTCCTATTTTATTTGGAAAGAGATATGTGATTGATTTGGATTAAGTTTTGCATATTGTATTTTAGATTTATTCTTTATGTATTTAATATATATATTCATCTGCAAGGCTACTACTTCAGCTAAGCCTGTCATTTTTCTCTCATATAGTAGACATGATTTAAATAACCAACATTTGAATACAAGAGAGATTAAGTTTAGTCTAACATTATACATTAAATAGTGTTAGTGTCTTAATATATAATTAACAGATTTCTAATCTGAAAATTTTGGCTTATTTGTGTTTTGAGGTTAATATTGAGCCCAAATTGGGCCAAACTTGATGCAAACCCTTAACAAGCTACTTAGGCTACAAGTTTCATCTGTCTTCTTCTTCTCATTGTTATTGTATTAAGTGAGATTGCATGACTTATTCTTGTGTTGCACTAGTGCTGAACAATTGGTAGATATTGGATGCAAGTGGGTCATTCTTGGTCATTCTGAGCGAAGACATATCATTGGTGAGGATGATCAGGTAAGAGTTCAATTATGGTGAAATCATAATTCACCTTTATTTGAAGAATAAATCAGCATTTTCCTGAAACTTTTTGTCTACCTTCAGTTTATAGGGAAGAAAGCTGCATATGCCTTGAGCCAAAATCTTAAGATCATTGCTTGTATAGGAGAAAAATTGGATGAAAGAGAAGCAGGGAAAACTTTTGACGTTTGTTTTCAACAGCTGAAGGGTTTTGCAGGTTAAACTGATGATTTGCATTATTTTCTCCTAAAATATGAATACCTGTCATGGATGTTTTCTTTATTAAATCAACTTAATGCTCGACACTTCAGATCATGTTTCAAGTTGGGCAAATGTTGTTATTGCCTATGAGCCTGTATGGGCAATTGGCACTGGAAAAGTTGCCACTCCTGAGCAAGCTCAGGAGGTACATGCTGCAGTCCGAGATTGGCTGAAGAAGAATGTCTCTGCTGAAGTTGCTTCGGAGACGCGAATAATTTATGGAGGTAAAAAGCCTTTGTCACAAAATATGTTTATTAGACATCCCTTTAGCCGCTTGGATATAACATTGGAACTAAATGTTATATGCTTTTTTTTTTTTCATACTAAGTTTGTAGTTTACTTTTAATAAACTGAAACAAGATAATCAAATTTAAAATGAACCTTTGTTCCAAATTTGAAGTAAACATTGTTGCCTTGTTTGCATGAGCTCGGTATTTAGCGATAAGCTTCTAAATTGCCTTTTCACTATGCTATGATTAAACTAGTAATGCCATAACAAAGTTGAAATGTCTGAACATGAGCCTTACCTATTGCATGCACTTCAAGAATTGTAAACATGTAGTCCTAATATAAACATTTTCAGCTCTATCTGAGATAAATGAATTCATTTTCCTTAACGTGCATGTAAGAAGTTACAAGGTGGATTGCAAGATGAATTTTTGAAAAATTTGGAGGAAAAAAAAATCCTATGACAAGCATTAACCGCTGCTTCAAAAGAACTTGAATCAGCTTTGTGATGTATGTTGCTATTTTATGGACCACAACTCGAACAACATGTTAACGAGTTGCATGTTAGGTCAAGACTCCTCGGCATGAAATGCTAGAGGGTGAAAATGTTTTGCTGAGGAGACTTTACCTAACATGCAACATGTTAGCCACAAGTTCGAGTCATGGAAATATTTTCTTCTGAGGTTTTTTGTAATTAAAGTTATAAGTGGATATTTTGGATGTCATGCATGTGGAAGGTTCAGTTTTATTAGAAGTTTTGACATCATGTGTGTTTTAGTTGATTCTTCTAAAAGCCAAGCAAGGGATGTCTAGTTTGGAATGAAGCTTTCTTTAGATGTATTGATCAATAAAACTTATTGCAAGTTGAACTAAAATGAAACCCATAATTGAAAACCAATGAATTTATGGGTCATGCATGGTGTAGTGTACGAGTATCGTTTTTGTTCTTTCTCTCAATGTATTAGTGAATCATATATTTTCAGGTTCTGTGAATGGCAGTAATTGCATGGACTTGGCCAAAAAGGAAGATATTGATGGATTCTTGGTTGGTGGTGCCTCATTGAAGGTATATGCTAGAAAACACTATTTGTCTTATGGCTTTGATCATTAAAGATAATGCACACACCCCTCTCTCTCCACTTATCTTCTACCTCTCTCTATAGATTGCCCCCTACTCCGCTCCATTATCTATCTTTTAGTTGGGTCTTCATAGGCTTGACTTATTTTTGGTGCTCCCATTGTGATTATTGAAACAATGGAAAGGGTCACCTAGAAAATGGTTAGTGTTTGGGTGAGTAAAGTCATCCTAGAGTGGGTTAACGGACTAGCTAATGTGGGAAAAATTGTATTATTAGGTCGAGTGAAATCATTTAGAGTAGGCCAATGGAAAGGACAACCTAAAATAGATCTATCAACATGGTGAATGGAACTTATCCATACTGGGTTGCTATGGGCATTGTCTTTTCAAATGATAGACGATGATACGACTTCTCACAATCCCACATTGATTAATAACTAGTTTGTGAAGTCATTAATAGGTTAAATGTAGTTCACCCACTTAATAATATGGTCTTTTGGGTTTAGTTCTCCACATAGGCTTAAGATTTATCATTGGTACTCTCATTGAGATGGTCAATGTAGTAGAGATGATGATCTAGGAAAGGGCTAAAAAAGCTATTATTAGGGTGACTGAAGCATTATAAAGAGGCCAATGAAAGTGACAACTTGAAAAAAGGGTTCCAAGTATGATGAGTGAAGTCATCCAAAGTAAGTTGCCTAGGCATCAACTTTTCATTGGATGGGCAGTGATATGACTTCAATAGCCTCACATTGATTAACAATTATTTAATGAAATGGTTCATCAACTAATGTGATTCTTCCACCTAATGGGAGGATGGGAGGCATTTAGAATACCCATTGTTTCTATTGCCAAGCTTAGCACTAAAACAACAATACAACCCTTCTTTTGAGCTACTAAGTTCTTGAAGTCTACATTCTCTGGTTCAAAATTCTAATTGATCTCCTTTGGCCTGTGACTTATTTTTGCTGTGATTGCAGGGACCAGAGTTTGCTATCATCGTTAATTCAGTGACTGAAAAGAAGGTTATTGCTTGATTGTTGTGGCTAAGTTAAAAATAAAATAAAATATCATTGTTGAATAAATTTGTGAAATTTTCATGTATCCATTATGAGAAAACTTTGTTGATATATGATAATAAAATAATTTTGTGCTCTTTATTTGGGGTTAGATAATATCATACTCACCTCTCTTAACAAAAAAAAAATGCCTAAATAATAATTTTGAAAAGATTTTTTTTGAAAAATGTTAAGAATTAAGTGAAAAAAGAAGCTAAAAAGTACCCCAAGTGAAGCGTGTCCATCTTCTATGTTACTGTCAACTTTTATATGCATCACTTCTGGGTTAGTTTGTCACTGCAAAATAAGCTTTTTAAAACAGAAATATTTATATGACTGAAATTATAATCATCATTTTAGTGTAATATGTTAATAGTTTACAGATTATTTTTGCAGTATATAGTCATTACTTTTAATTAAAAAATAAACCTATTCTCTTAATTTCTTATATTTAAATTGTTTTAAAAAAACCTATCTATGAAATAATTTTTCAAATTTTTTACAATTTTATTCCTTTGAATTAATCAGTTTAGTAACTGTAACAAGCAAATTTCAAAATGCTTATTCAAACCTTGGATTAACAAAAACTTCACATCACTTCAGTTACTAAATTCTACCATACAAAACTAATTTTTTGACATTAAACAAGTAGACTATAATTCCAATTATTAAATAATAATCAATAAATTTTCATTTTTTTTTGTTTGATAATTAAACAGTGAACCTACTTAGAATCCACTATTAATAATAAAAAACATACTTCCCCAAGCAAAAACATATCTAAATACAATTTAATAGGTACTAATCCCAACAAAACTCATACATAAGACTAAAAATGCCCCTTTATGCCATTGTCTAAGCCACCAATGGGCTTGTAAAAGCAATAATATTTACACAAAAAAAACACAAAGAAAAAAAAAATAAAAGTAAGATGAAGATATACTTGATGGGTACACCTCTTAAGCATATTACATGTTTCACAAACAAAATCAAATAAACAAAGAAGATGTTATCAACAAGAAATTTAATGTTATTATATTTCAACCATTCATATCCTTTGAAGTTAATAACAGAAGCAAGAGTGAGCAATATAGATTAGAGCTTCGATTATCTTCAACTTCAACATCATCAACGCAAACTTGTATATTAACACAACAGGCCCGTTTCACAAAACAAAATATCGAAAAATGTGAAAAAAGGAATGGCTTATCGAGCTCCCAGCAAGGAAGGCAAATGATAATACCAGGAAACCCTACCTGATGGATGCTTAGGGAGAACACAATTGCTTTTGCAATCACACAACACCGGCGGGAAGACGAAGAACAAGTTGCCCACCAAAGATGCTGCAGCAAAACAAAGTTCAGGTTTATAAAAATTTTGAAGGCAAATATGGAAAAGCAGTATAGTTGACATAACTATTACAGGTAAAAGTTGGTTTTAAAATGTTGTCGATGAGTAATTCTTTTGTAGGAATTGTTCGACTCAACTTCTGCTACTAAACACAAAAGACTGCAGCTGAGATGCAAATAATGTTTTAAAAAATTTAAAGGATTTGTATGATTTTGTTTTTAAAAAGATGATTAACAACTTGTGCTAAATCAAACTTATTCTTGTATGCACAAAGTTGTGATTCATCTTTTCATGTATTACCACTAAAATGCATCAGTGAACTCGTCCAACTAAAATGCTTTGTGTGAATATTGCAGGAGTATGTTCTAGGTCATGAGACATCATTCAGGTCACCTCGAACCACCAAAAATAAAACTTCAATCTTAAATGATACTTTCAATACCTATGAATGTACTTTGTCAAATAATCACCAAGTTATACCCCAGAGGGCATCAGTATTCATACTTCAACTTAGCTACACTCGCATCTTTGCAATTTTGGATCGAAACTACGTTAACCCTACTGTTTGAACTCCATAACCTGGGCTTCTCTCTAGCTACTTATGTAGTTTTATCAGAAATAGAATAATAGTCATTTGCCTGACCTCTTCACGTAGTAGTAGCAGAAATCAGCAAGGATGAAGGTTTGAACTATTTCAGAAAGAAGAACCATGGAAGGCCACAACCCATATCCAAGAGCTGTCAACAGGCGCCCACGGGTATCCAACACCTGAAATGGCAAGCAAGAAGAAAACAAACTTCTTCATAAGCTAATTGCATCTGATAACAAATAAGGTCACTGGAAGGAACAAAAGCGAACAAGCTGTTTAGAGAAAAAAAAGATACTGCAATGCCATGTTTTAATAGTGTCAAGTAGTTGTTAGTACTTTTAGTAGTTCAGATTTCTTGGCGTGAATCTGTTGTGAAATCAAAATATCTTGGTAAGATAGAGTTCAGGGTCTTTATTTCAAATTTGCAGGTTACAACAAAGTTGGATCATAAAATGAAAATTCATTGTGGTTCAATTTGATAGGTTAATTCAAACATCCTGTGGAATTTGAATTCATAGAAATATAAAAGATGAAATTATAATTCCATGTCTCGATATCTAATTGAATGTATAAATTGAAACCAATTACTTAATTTAATATATTTGATGTTTAGTTTTCTAAAAATCAATTTTCTGTGAGAACCAACAACAGAGGCCGAGGAAGTTGCAATGATTTGTGATTAAAACAGTGATCCAGAGAAAATAAAATCATTCTTCCTCATGCTTATAAAAACTTAAATCTGTGCTTTTTAATACTATCGTTGATTTTATCTTCTGTTAGATTTATAAATCCAATCAACCAAAATATGAAATTGTTTCAATTTTATCGTTTTTTTGAATCAATAAGTTAATAGTACATACAACCAAATGGGTAGTGACAGCAAGTTCACCAAAGCACATCAATCTAAACCCTGCCGCCCTCTAACTATGTAGGAGCTCATACACAACTTTTAAACAATACACAAAGGATATTAGAAGGGGCTATCATCATCACCAACAAAAGAGCCCTAAACACGGCCTGGTATCCCAAACATGAATAATTGATATAAAAGGTACTATAAGTTTCTCAATAAAGCTAATGATGCCTGGTATCAAAAGAACTCACTGAGAGCAACAAAACAACAAAAAACCTACAGGCCTAAGAAAACATCTTTACACAGTTCATTTCTTCATATATAGCAGGCTTGTGTCACTGACTATTAATCGAATAGTTTACAATGTTATAAGGTAAAAGTTCTAATGCTCCATCACAATTAAAAACCCTTTTAACAGAGCAAGCACTTCGAGGAGTCTCCCTGTTTCATTCCATTTTATTGTCCTAACCCATAATTCGTTCGCTTCATTCCAGGAAGTGGTTTAAAATAGTCATTTAATGAGGATCCACTTCTTTGAATATTGCAGATACAAAGAAAGGATTGTGGATTGGTAAAATTACAAAGCCAAGCATGTCATGGGTGCACCACTAAAACTTCTAAATTACCAAAATAAATGATTCACACATTTGTTCCTATTAAATAATTTGCAAAAGAATTGCACTCATTATTAAAGGATTTTAGAAGGTTATCAAAGAGATCTACGGCCTTCTTCAGTCAACATTTTTATCTTAAATAATCCTAAAAGTATTTGGACCCAGCTTTAAGAGCAAAATATGAGCAGCCCTTCTTCACAATGCAAGTACTTCATTGATATTCTACAAAGAAAACTGAAATATCTAATCCAACACTTTATTGTGTCTTTTCGGTTCTAAACGGGGCACATATACATATATAAAACCTCAAAAAAAAACACACACACACACACAAGGAATAGATTTTGTCAAAAATCTGAAGTTCACTCCAAAAGAATAATTTGAAGTACAAAATTATTCAAGATAAACCAATCTGCAAGTCCCAAATTAAGGAATATTTAGTTTGATTTGTTGTAAGAAAAAAATAAAAATGTGGCATAAGTAGATAACTGTGGTTGGCATGCCCTGATTCAGACAAACAAAAATTTCTATGCAAACAAATAATTTTGCAATGCACCATCCAGACCATGAGCTCTCACAGAAAATAATCTTCATATCAGGCATCACGCTGGCTAATATTTCTTAGAGATGACATCGCATACATGTTATGACATGGATGTATTGACAAAAATAAAAACTAAGCATTTCAAGCCATGTACAATCAATTAAAAAATTTTGATGCCCACAAAGCGTAGTAGAGGTTCAATCATTTTGCATTGCATCAACTATGGTTTTAAGACTCTAGAACCAATGGTGGTTCAATTTATGTATTATTATTTTGGTAGCTGGAGCTTTGACTTAAGACATTTTTTCTTGTTACTGCAAAAGGACATTATAATAAATTATTAATGTCATGTGCATTTTAGAAAAAAAATAAATTGATGAAGGATAAGATGCACAAAATCTACTTGACTACTCAAAAGCCCAATTTGGTAAAGATGGGCTTCATAAAGGTTCAACAAAGTTTCTAAAAGATGTGGCAGTTCACACAAGTTATTAGATACCAATTTAAAAAATGGAGGAAGAAATCAATCTAGTTCTTCCAAAAGGATATTGATGAAAATTTGTAGATATATTTTATGAATTTTTAATATTAATATTAATTTTTTTATTTATAATTTAAACTTTTTGATATAATTATATTAGTCAGTCATAAAACAGTTTTAAGACTAAGTTATTTTATTTTGGATAATAATTTTCATGATTTAATATTTAAACAAATCATGAATATATGATAAGTTCTAGGTTTAATTTTTAAATTTTGGTCTTCTATATATATAAATACTCTTTTATGTTTATATATATATATATATAAATATCGAATTTAGTTCTCTCGGATGTACATAGTGGTTAACCAAATATTTAAAAGAGATCAAGCAGCTATCTTCTCTCTTTATTTTCATCTTCATTCTCCATTTATCACAAAGGTTTGATCTAAAACCTACCTTCTCTCTCTTCCAATTTTGTCCATGACTCTTGATTTTCCACAAAACCCAAAAGGCCAAAGTACCTCTCTCCATCATCCAAAATACCAACCTTCATCTACCTTTTTCATACTCAACCTCAATTTTACCTTAAACCCTACATTGGCCAACCTTTAAATATCATTTCATGCCTTTTCTTTGTCGCTAAACGTTAACCTAACTAGATAGCCCCATTTGCCTTGCCGTTTAAAAAAAAAAAAAAAAAAAAAAATCTATAAAAGCTTATCCTCAAACCTTTCTCTCAAAAGCAATCTTACAACCATCCACTTTCAAAAACATGTATTAAACTATAATTCCATTCTAAATCCTAAATTCTCCTGGCTCTCAAAGCAAAGAACTATTGAAAACTCTAATTTCTACTAACCCTGGAAATTTCTTTCATACCTCTCACTTAACCCTAAAACCCTTCTAAACAACCCTTTACATCCAATTCTTTTGATCTCAGCCATAAAATCCCTCTTTTCTTTTTCCTTTTTTTTCTCTCAATTATCATCTTCATCCTCCTACTATATGGGTTTTAATCTAGGCCCTAACCTTCTTTCTCTTCCAATTTTGTCCATTATCTTTCTCTCCCACAAAACCCAAAAGGTTAACATATCTCTCTCAACCAACCAAGCCACCAACCTTCATCTAACTTTTCTTTACCCAACCTCAGCTTTACTCTAAACCCTACATTGGCCGACCTTTAAATATCATTCCCAAACTTTTCTCCATCACCAAACCTTAGCCTAACTAAAGAACCCATTTTGGTTGACCCTTTCTCTAAAAAAACTCAATAAAAACCTAATCCCAACCTTCTCTCTCTGAAAAAATCTTACAACCATCCACTTTCAAGAAACATATACTAAACCATATTTCCATTCTAAACACTAATTTCCCTTGAATTTCGAAGACAACCATCAATAACCCTTTCCAATCCATCACTAATCCTAACTCTTTTACCACAATACGTTTCCCTTATATCTCTCCAACCATACCCTAAAACCCTGCTTTCTCTCCCAACCCAAACCAATCATCATAAAAACCTATTTTTCCTACACCCATGGATTAAAAGCAAGACACTCTCCTTCAAAAATATAAAAAAGAAACGCACATTAACTGTGAAAACATGCCATTTATTTGCATTGTAAGTGCACAGCTTGGATTGTACCTGGCTAAAAACTATCATAGAGCATCTGATTTCATCCAAGCAGCGATTTCAGACAAAAATTTACCAAATTTAGTTTGGACATGAAACTGATCCTTTTTTATACATTCTGAAATCTAGCTAGTCATTTTGGAGATTAGGCAAGAATATTAAGGGGTATTCCTTTTAGCTTGGACTAAGTCTACATGAAAAGACGCAATACAAGGTTTAAAATCAGATATTTTGTTCAATTCATAGAGCAATACAATTTGCCAATAACTGCTTTGCAAAGGTGAAAACGACGAGTGGATAATGAATTCATGACCACAATTACAAAAGATATTTTAAAGTAGTTGAAAAACAACTTAATGCCATCAAACAACCAAAATATAACCATTATCAATCAATGAACCCACAAAAATATGGTGAAATAGAGCCAAGTGTAACTTGTTAACCCAATTGACAATAGACCAACAAATGATCATACTTTTAATATATATATATGTATGTATGTATGTATGTATGTATGTATGTATATATATGTATGTATGTATGTATGTATGTATGTATGTATGTATGTATCTATGTATGTATCTATATGTATGTATGTATGTATGTATGTATGTATGTATGTATGTATGTATATATATATATATGTATGTATATATATATATATATATATATATATATTTGGCTCAATTATCTATTAAAAATTTGTTGAATTGATAAGACCATAAAAAAAGGACGTTGCCGCTATCATATTGGAAGTAAGGTATTATAAACAATAAGTTTTGCAAAAGGTTTTAAGTTAAATATCAAAATTGTAAAGAAAATTTTCCAACTATACCATAATAGGCAATGCTTATGTTAGTTCCACAACAAAACTAGTAAAGATAATCTGTAACAACACAAAATGGTAATTTATATAGTATTTTGTGGAATAATGTGAAAAATATAATAATTTAGAACTTTAAAAAAACTCAGATATCAAGAATATAGAGGTTCAAGCTTTATGATGAAAACAACAATAAACTAGCCCTAGCAACTAAAACTCATTGACAAAAATAAGCTGGCTTTCTTTATGTAGAATGAGATGAAATTGACATATACTAAAGGGGCACTGGAATGTGATTATCAAATTCAAAATGTTAGATAACTCTTGAAGAACGCATTTGCCAACATAATAAATCGAGCAAAAGCATGTTGAAACCATTCAACTTAAATGAATTGCACCTGAGAATCTTTACAATATCCTATGCCTCATTAAATAACAAGGAACTAACCAATTGTCTAGTTCTGAACGTATGTCTAGATACTTAATAATAATTCTTTAACCAAAGTAAAAAAATTTCAACTATAATTACCAAAAAGTGGATGATTGAGTTAAGCAATCATCAACAAACACAAATTTTGTCAAGCTAGCACAAAATTAATTAATTACAGATTGGGTCTAGAAGAACACAAAACCCAACCATCAACAAATAAGTAAAAGCGATTGCTTGGATTACAAAAATAGTGATTTTTATTTATTCAAATTGCTCTTGGTTGCGGTGGAAAAATCTCAGAAAATGAAAGAAAATTATCGTGTGATTTTTTTTTATCAACAGAGGCATATGACTAACACAGGATTTTTGTTGATAATACAGAGGTATATGAAAGAGCCCTCAAAAAAGTATAATAAAATATATAAAAAAGGGGTTTGTGTAACATTTTTTAAAGCTGTTAAAGACATTTAAATATTACAATTTCTATTCAAATTCATTCAACCCAACTTAGTCTACATCTAATTGGATTGATATGGGTCGAGAAGTCAAACCAAGATGACATGCAATGCATTAAAACTGAACCTGAATTGGGACAAGTCAGATTCAGGTTCAAGAGGCTAGAAACCAACACACAACTCCTTTTATTTTTCACTACCTAAGCTCCATCCCAATTAAAACATGAGACCCACCTCTTCTTTTTTTTCGCTTCCATTTTAAAAAAAGAGAGGAGCATTTTGTTTTGTGCCTACTTTTGATGGCCCCGCATGAGCTGGCTGCCTGTTTAAGATGCAAATTCCTAAAATGGCGGTAAGCATTACCACAATAACTTCAACAAAAATCTTTTCATTTTGCTTCTCCACTCTTTTCCTGTTTGATAAAATATTGATGGAAAGTGGGAGGCAAAAGTTAATGACAAGTCTTTAGAGAGCCAAATTATGGTCATTACATTGTTGAAGGCTACTTATCAACTATCTTCCTTCACTAAGCCATCACCATAGTTGGTGAAAGCTTCTTAATGCCTTGTCACAACTTGGATGAGAAGCACCAAATTATTTCTTTGTATCTTTCGATGCTTTGGAACAATTTCTTATTGGTTGGAAGTCCTAAACATTCCTAGTTCATACCCTCGTTTCCATTAACTTGGCTAAAAAGCACTATGATTCTACTTCAAATCATATCAACTTCCACAACTGGAGTATGAAAATATCAAATAGAGCAAACTACTTCAATCTTCTTCTTTCTCAAAAAACCATGACTAAATATGGCCAACAAGCCATGGTACAATTAGGCATTAATCATATTCGAGGGGGATGCATTCTAGGAATGCATAGTCAGCATATGTCAAGTTGAAATGAGTCTTAATTTGTGTATATTAAAATATGAAATAAGGAGCAAACTGGTTTAGGTCAAGAAAAGTCAAACTCATTGCTTACCATTATTAGAGACATTTAGAATGAAAAAATTACGAGCATTTACAACCAAAAAAATTTAGGAATTATAGTAGAGCATGGTTTAACTTCATTCAAAGAGCTTGGAGGAGACAAGTCATGATTGCAACTAGATTGGGTAACATACAGGTAGATGGGGGCAAGTATTTGAGAGTTCATCTCACCAACAAGCGACCTTTTGCAATCAACTATTCTCATAAAACTATACAATTAGAATAAGACTATTGACTTGGGGTAGAACTGTTTCTCTTAGTAGTCAAGTCACACTCATCAACAATATGCTTAGATCAATTCAATTATTTCACATCAAACTCCTTCATCTTAGTATATATTTTGAAAATAATTGAACAATAGATTAGAGGCTTTCTTTGAAGGGATGTTACTAGAGATAGAGGATTCACTTCATAACTGTCATTCCAAGGCTCAAAGGAGCCTCAATATCCACAGTTGGTGGGTGTGAGGGGAGGTTATGGCAGCCAAGCTAGTTACCAAAGTTCTTAGGGCCGAAAGATTTGCTATAAGTGGAGGCATTTTTAACAAGATATGACAATGGGAATGTCTTCTTTACAAATAATTGTGGAAACTCTTGGGCCTAGAAGGTTATTGGCCTTATTGGGGAAGAGGATAGTAAGAGTACCCATATGGAGGATTGGCGATGGTTTAGTGTGCTCCACTCTCTAAGGTAGTTAAATCAACTCGTGGCCTCTCTATCGATGGGCAAATTTCTACCAGTGTTAAGAAGCAACTCTCACAGTTTTCAATCTACTTGACAAGGAGGGGCCATGATGAACACCATCTAGCTTTTATGTTGGACTAATAACTGGTGGATAAGATCCTAGAGGTCCTATAAGAGAAGCTTCATGGCAAACATATCTTAATATAGAGCCATACTGAGGACGTTAGAACACTTACTACTACCTTGTCTAAGGACCCATCCTTGGTTCATTAAATTTCCCTAGAGGATTTGTATCAGGTTTTTGTTTTTACCTGACATTAGCTTGTTGAAAAAAATATCTCTTCATTGATTGCTATCCATGGGGATGCCAAACTCAAGAATTTGGATCATGCTCCCTTCTTCTTCGTTCCTGCAACTCAGGTTCTACACTCGATCTTTCATCGATTGAATTTGCAATCATTGCCTATGGAGCTATCTAAGCTGCTTCTATTGACGAAGGATGCATGCATATGGAAACGCCAAACTTTAATCCTTAAAATAATTGTAGGAGGCATGCAATTTTTGGATCCATGGCAAGTCGATTTCTTCTTCCTCGATTCTAGGTAAAACAGTTTTTTTCCACCAACCACCCTCATCACCTACTGTTCACTCGTAACACTTGGGACTCGACGAGCTTTCAAGCTCCCCTTACCAATCACACTCTATTTGGGTACATCAAGTACTGAATGACCTTATATGAAGAAAAAGAGTCACCTAAATAAACATAAGCCTAGATATAATGAGTACATGTTTGATTAAGGTTTAAATACTAAATATCATTAAGAAAACAATTGATAACCAACCCAACATGACCAATCAGCAATTTAGAAGCCTTGAATCTACCCAAGAAATTGTAGGAAATTATACCGTAGTTTTACTAACAATATCCAAGCAATCAAGGTGAAGAAAAGTGCATTAGTAATGCCGTGTGGTCAAACAATTCTAATCTAGCTTGAAGATAAAATTGCAGGACACCTTATGTTTCATTGAGCAGAATAGTATTCTGTAAATCACAAGAAAACAAAAGGAAATTTTCTGGAGATAAGAATGATAAAAGATGAGTTACTACACATGAAAGAATGGAATTAGAAATAACTGCATTGTAACCATAGCTTTGGGATAATTTGCAAAAATATTTTCTGAAACATGATTAGACATTTGTCTAGCAACATTTCAATATACATTTTTTCCACCAAAAATAAAAGAAAAAAGGACGACCTTATTCTCCCAAAATAATATTAAAAAATCATTTTGCACTATTATCAAAGATCAAATGGTACTTTCTTAAAACCAATTTGCATTTATTAATCAACTTAATATTCAATTATAATTATTTCATTTAAAAAAATATCATGAAGCCGTACCATTGGATGAAATCTAAGCTTTTTCTTATTGTTAAAGTGGCTAAGTTAACAAAATTGGAGTTAGACGATGTTTTGTTAATGATTTCGCATGCCATCATCAATTTTGTGATCCTTTCTCCTTTTCATTTCTTGCTTGCGTTTGGTAAACTTGGGTGTGCATGTTTCAAAAATTAAGTTGTTGCAGAACTGTAATAACTTTTTTTTTGAAGACTAGACAAAAATTTCGTTTGATATATTAGAATGTCATGTACAAAAATAACAATCCTTAGATGGGATCATAGAAAAATCATCTGAGGTACAAACCCCCTCCTAAAGTATATCTTCAAAAAGCTCCCTATGAACAACGCACAAGTTTAACCATCCTATTAGTGTTCCTATACATGTGGGAGGGCTCTAATACTATAAAAAAAGGAACAAAAGTTATGCTATAGGCTAAACAACCTCAGCACAAAATACACACTGCATCCCCCAGTTAATGGCAGCAACCATCAAGGTGGAGTCGCCCTCTAACCAGATACCCAATGACTTCCCAGTTCATCTACTAGCAATTTGGGCTGCTTAGCTGGCAGCACAAGCCATAGCAACTTTGGTTAAGTGAAATATGCAACTTCACTATACTAGCAAATGGCAATTCCTAAAACAGACAGACTCAACATACAATGGAAGAATATGCTTAAAAGTGAAAAGAACTTCATAAATTCCATAATTAAAGCAAGCCATGTGCACTGCATGCACGTCAGCACAACACCAAACTTTACTACAGAAGACCTAGCAAAATCAAGTTTATTCAATTTTAAAATATAAATGGAGGACAGTGCATTCTAAGCAGCAGAGGCTCTTAATAATTTAAATAAGACAAACAATTAGTTTAAATGGAGATCGTTCTTACTCAATATAAATTGGCTTGGTTATCAACACTAAAGAATTTCTGGAATTGAAGATGTTCTAGTCCACTTCAAATTAAAGCATGGCTTATTTGTGCTCAATTGAACAAGTATTTAAATTTGATTTAGGCCTGTAAATAAGTATGCTGAATTCCATTGCATATCAGAGCAAATTAGTTAAAGATCAAAATATTGATTGAGTTTCAAATTTCAGATTTTAAATGTTGGTTTTGCGCAGTTTGGAGGGCTAATGCTTGGTGATTTTTCCATGGCATCAGTTTGTGTCGTGCTTCAAGTATCCGTGTTTATTTTTAACATTACTCATGAAATATTAGAAAGAAAAAACTTGATCATCAGTTTACATGATTACCAAGCCAATCAATGCATATCAATGAGGGGTTGGAATAGAACGAAAGAAGCTTAGGGCTAGAGCTATAGATTTTAGATGAGATGGACTAGTCTTTCTTTTTCAATCTTCCTCAACTTGTCAGATTGTAAACAAACTCTTATTATCATGTTAACTTATTCCAATAATTATAGAGTGTTTTGGAATGGATATCTCAAGGCCCGTATGCTAGTGTTCACTTGGAGGTTCATTCTTAAAAACACCTTAGCAGTCAACTGGTTTTTCTTGAATTTCTTGCTGTGTGCTTAAACCGAAATATTTTGTAGTAGATTGAGGATGATTCTCAAATAGCATCTAAGAGGGACCCATCCTACAGTCTTTGATAATAACTCTCAAGATTTTTGCCAATTAAGATAAAGAGCACCCACTTCTGTATTAATGTTTTAAACTTGTTCTAATGAGCATTATACTCATAATCATAACGCACATTACTCAATTATTGATGTTCATATTTTTTTAGGAGTCAATTAGCTTAGCCACTTTCAATGAAAACATATATTCTTATGAATCTTAATGAAAATGTTTCTCCTTATTCTTCCCCTGTGAAAATTTTATATTTTTAACATATTATCCTAGCATACTAGGTTTATTAGTTGATTTAAAAGGTGCAACTCATTTTGAATAGGCTCAAAATTCATGCTTTTTGAAGTTGAGCCAACTTGAATTGAAAATTGCCTCAAACTTGAAAGAAGCTGACCTAAACATCTTGAATTCAATTTTAACTCAACTTTTTGAAATGACTGAAAGCCACCACTATTCTTGCATCTGAATTGAAATTCTGAACTAAGCATAACAACCAAATTTAAACTAAAGCAACAAAAACATTCTAAATCTCAAGCACTAAGACAAGATGTAATCCAGGTAAAAGTGTAGCCAAAATGTAGCATTCTATTTCTATGAAATACATACCATAAATTGCTTACCATGCTTTACATGTACTCCACAATTCTTTTGGCAAAAGGAAAGCAGGTGTATATAATGCCCAAACATCAAGGAAACCATTATTCATGCTCACAGGGTACTAAATAGAGAAACGTTGAACGTTTCATGGGCCACTTAACCATCTTATATGCACATTCATTCTCTTTTTGATTAAAAAAAAAACTCCACCAACCAATCTCTTGATAGATTATCCCCCAATATCATCCAACACTTTTTCTAAGGGAGAGGAAAACGTTTTGTCTTCCAAAAAGGAGAATATTGATCTACCTTCCAACTCTATAAGAACCTTACTGAAGTTTTGCTTCAAGGCCACTTCCAAACCTTGCTTAATAGCCCATATCTCAATCTCAGCAGTAGAAATTTCTTTCAGCTTTTGACCAAAACCATCCCACAAACAAACTTCTTGAACCCCACAAGATCCCTCCCACGGCTACTAATCCTGTGCATTGGCAAACTGCAACATCCAAATTGATTTTGTCCCGTCTGTTATCCAGTTTACTCCATCCAAGCTTTGGCTTCCATGTTACTTCCAATCCTTTGCGTTGAATTCAAAATTGCTGGATTTCTTTCTTACTGCACACCAAACAACGCCATAAACAGATTGCATTTATTGCTCACCATCTTAAGCTTGTTTCCTTTCAATTAATAGCGCCTTCAATTTCCTCATCCTAAATTTCAACTTTGCCCTTAGCGGGCCTTGAAATTCCTTTCATTTGCCACTTTCTTTGCACCAAAATCCAAGGCCCAACATTTTCTTCCTCCATTGGGATTGCCAAATTTCCAGTTCTGCTCTCCACCTCCTTGGATTCCCTGGATCTTCTAGCTAACACAAGCATCCAAAAAATAATCAGACCTTCCACATTTGAAACACACATTTAGACGATTTCAACAGTTCATAGCCCAAACCTTTCCTCGAAATGTGAACTTGGGAAGAAGGGGAGTTCTCTAATTAAATTCAACAAATAACTTTGCATATTTCTAGTGGGTTTCCACCTTGATTATCAACATTTATGACTTGTCGATGTGAATTCCAATGCCCAACTGGACCTTAGTACTTAATGGCTATCCTAGAATTCTAACCCACATAATAAACATTTTTTAATGCTCTTCTATGTATCAAAATTGAGTTTCCACCATTCATATGCAAGTAATGGTTTAAGGTTGAAAGTTTTGCCCAAGATCACTTGATGGTCAGATCAAACTTTAGCTCGAATCAAACTCAAACTGAATAGATCGAGTTTAGTTGCAAGCCAAAAGATTGACTCAAAACATTTTACGAACTGGTCATCAAACTTTGTCGAATTGACTTGAACTTGAATGTATGCATGCATGCAAGTAAGCATTTCTGTATATATTTATGCATTATGTATATAAGTGAATTTATGTAGGCATGACATTGTATACTATTACATTTGATAAGGATGAATGCATAAAATTATTTAAGATCAAGAATTTAGTAATAAAATTAAAAATTATTCAAAAATCAGATCTTTTTTTTCTCAAATCAAGCTTGAACTAATAACAAATGAACCAAAGGATGGCTCAACAAAACCAGCAATAAAAATGTCACTTTCATGAAATTATCCATGTTTAAACTTTCTTTATCATTCCATAATGGATATCCTTAAAACCAAAGGCAGAAATCACATGACCCAACCGCTAGTCAATAAAACTTTTGATATAATTGCATAAGAAAATATAAACTAAATTAAACCATCAAACCTGAAGAACCCAGTGGGCACAGCTTAGGAACCTAGCAATCCCCAAAGCAAAAACATAATGTGCAGTGAATGGCTCAACAATCTGCAAAATAATACAATAGTCAAATTTTTTACAGAAACAAAATGTAAATAAAAGTTCATTGTCAACATTTACCTTTGTATTTTGCATCAAGCGCAACTGTGGTAACACTGAAACAGCTTCCAGATAAACGCAAAATGCCCAGGACATCCTGTTCACGATGTTGTGTGATGTAGACGGATGAACAGCCAATGCTAGCACCACACAAGGCAAAACCTAAAGAAAAGAAAAATATATTTTGTGAATTTCTAATAACAAATAAGATAAAATAGCTTCAAAAAATTGTACAATTTGGCCAAGAGTTTAAACAATAGTCAAAGATATTTTCAGAGAAGACCTAATGTGCTTATGCCTTACTTGGCAATCATGTGCCTACAAAATTTGGCTCCCACTAGAATGCATGATCTAATCTTGTGGAAACACTGATGTGTAGTTGTGAAATGGATGTTATCGAACCAACGACAAATAGAGAACTGAAGAAAAAATCTTTACTAACAGAAGTATGGTTTGGATATTAGCTGAAACTGATTCAATTCGATAATTTTGACCAATTTTGGCCAAAAAATAACAAATGATAGACCTAAAAAAATCAGTTTAGCCCCCTCAAACGATTTAGGTTTTAAATTTAAGGCAATACATCAGATTATAAATAAAACCACTATAAGCAAATAAATCTACCTAAGCTTGGACTGCTCAATTGCCACTGTAGGCATTATTCTGTTCTTCAATATTATTAAACGAGGAACCCAACACTATGACAAATGACAGCACCCCAATTAGAAGAAACCTAATGAATAATCTTTTTAAAATGCAAACTTAATTTTAATGCTAAAAGTTGCCAAACAAGATTCTAACTCCTATAGCAAGATTAAGCATTATTCAACAGAATTATGTAGTATAATACATTTGGAACTATAATGTCAATAAATTGATAATGGCTCCATGCAATAAAAATAGAACACATGGATCCACTAAACTATGATTTGATGTTGCACAAGGATGATGGAGTGCAACAGACAGCGTTTGGGGAATTTTTACATAAAAGGGAACCTTCTTTGGACCTTAATAATAACTTTTTGTTCAGGTTGAATTAAATTCTAAAGAAAGCAGTGAGAAAAGTACATAAAAAGCTCTTTAAGGTCAAATTTGAGGTTCAGAGCAACATTTAAGTTCACTAAAATAGTGGATTAAAATGCAAACCAACTAATTAGTTTTAGAACTTACTAATTTTCAGGTTTTGCTAATTTACTCAACTAAACATCTCATTTTAAGTACTCATAACTTTTAATCTAAGAGTGCATGCAAGGTAACTAGAAAATACTTCGAACATTCTAGAAGGTCATAGAAAAAAGCAGTTATAAAATTGCTTTTAAAGTGTTTAAAAAAACAATGCAAAATCCTACCTTCTAAGGAAAATTATGGACGTAGATTTTTTTTACCCTTCAAGAACTGTGTAAACTTCAGCAAGTAGCCTACTTAAGAGGATGATATCATTAAACCTAAGTGGAGTTAAAGCACAACTAAAGGTGTTCTTGAAATTAGATTTTATGTATTTAAGATCTTTAAAAGATCTACACTCGAGCAGGACTAAATGGTAAAGAAAACCAAGCACCAAACATATTGTTCCAAAACTAACAAAATTTTGAGGATTCAGCAGAATTCCATAAACAAGGTAGCTATTTTGAGAACGTGGAAACTAGAATAGAACCTGTCAAAAACTCAAACAAAGCAACTGGAGCACAGAGAAAACTTCATACTACACTACCACTAAACTTAGCCTAGAAAATGTTATATTCACAAATGCACACAGCTAACGCAAGGATCAAGTAGAGAGATGGAATTTGAAGAGAAAAAACAGGAGAACAACAAATTAAATTGACATCTAGCAAAGCATTACACAAATAATCTTTGCTAGGTCCTCAAAACGTAACAAATCAAGCCTTTGCATGGTAACAAACATCACAAAGAACTTCCTGTAGGTGGAGTTGAAGAGGCATCACATTGAACAACCAACATATAACATAGGAGGGGCACTCAAAAGACATTTTTAGCCCCTGCAAGGACGTTTATAGCCCTACTTATAAGCCAAGAAAACTTCAGCCACAAGAAACTTGTAGTGAAAATTGGGACCAACCATCCCAGATAATTTGTATTGATCATTGGGGATAATAAAAGTCATCCGAATGGTCACAGACAATCAACAATGACCTTCAAGTGATTAGAAAAATGTGTGTTCCCATCTAATGATCATACCAAACAACCCTTGGTTGACTAAGAAGATCCTTGAAAAACACTAAACATGTAGAAGAACCAAAAATGATCTAAAATAAGCCATCATCCATCTGAGCATGATATCAAGAGGGAGCAATACTAATAATACGAAGTACAAAATATAACAAAAACCATGCAATAAAAATACTAATACAAACAATTCAAAGGCCCATATACTATTATTGGAAATGATGAGATGTGCTTCCTCACAATTACCAAAAGCGAAGCAAGGAAAGAACTCCCTAATTGGATGTCTAAACATTGAACTTTGTAGTCATATTATGCATGTAAAGATATCAATAAAGATTATACTATATGCAAAACGAATATGCTTGATTTCCTTTAAAAATCATGTACAATAGTTCAGCCTTTCAAAGTATTATGCCTATAAATTGATTGGAACTTGACTCAAACTAAATCAAGATCTTTAAAAATACTTTCAAATTGATTCATTGAGCAAAAAAACAAAAAGATTATACATGCTTGAAAAGCAATATGAAAGTTTTCACAACTTTTGGAATTGTGCCTTTTTGATTTCTGAGTTTCAAAACAATAACAGACATTTGGCTGACCTTGTTCCAAAACACAAGCTTTAAAAGAAAAAAAAACAAAATATTTAGGTGAGTAAAAGATACCTTCGACCTCCCAAAATAAACTCAAAAAATTCAACTTACATTTTCACCAAAAAGTCAAAAGATATTTTCATCATTTTGTATAACAATTATTTCATTAAATGCTTCTCAATAGCATGTTACTACACATAATTTTTTAACAACACTTTTCAAACTCGCTTATTAACTAGCTTAACATTTAGCAATAACTACGCTAAACCAAACTTTAGTGTGTTTCATGAAAACTTTTATACATAGCAATACGATTCATAAAATTATAAGTTTAAAAAATCTCGTGTAAATTTTATAGGTGCCAACTTGTTTGCCCAACCAAAATAACTAAATAGTTCTACAAGCTTTATATAAGTTGAAAAGAATTAATAATTTTAATAGGAATTATTAAAAAAAGTCACTTGATCCATATATATGACGATCCCAAATTACCATATCTCCGAAAACCACTCTACTTATCCATTATTGCCTTCACCACTCCACCATCTTCTCCAAAAGAAAAGATCAAGAGCATGTAAAGGAAGACATGGCGATGTTAGTGTTGTCATTGATGAGGTTGATCCAAGAGGCAATCTTCGATTACCACTCATTGAGACAAAGGGGTAAAAGCTGAAGCCTCAATCATACCCGTCACCTCCTACTCATCAATTAGTACTTCCAAGTTCTGAATACACCAACTCTTCCCCTAAGATAATGGTATTTTTGACAATTCACTTAATTTTTTAAACAAGATTATAAGTATTAATTTGTAACTACTATGACACATACAAACCAATCTATTTATTTTAAAAATATGACAATAATTTACCCAAAAATTAATAATTAGCACCAACATAGATGGCAAATGAGTATTTCAGAACAAACAATGACCACCAAAGAAACACAAATGTCTTGCAAAACTCTTTTATTCAAATGGCTTAAAGTTTGGTAAAGAAAAGTAACTAAACAATGATGTTTTGATGAATATTACATGAATAGATCCCATTTAAATTCAAATGCACTATTATAATACCATAGAGTAATGTTTAACTGCAGAAGCACATGTCATTTGTGCAGAACATGTGTACAAAAACATTAATAATGTGATCGTTACTTGTGGCAAGTGCAAGTTTAAAATGATTGACCATATAAGCAACATGCCAAATGCTACAAAATCATTATCACCATACATGAATATAGAACTTCACCCAAAATAGCTTCAACCATTGTAGGACCAAGCAAGAAAAGCTAAGAAAACTAAAACTCACCACATAGTATGAGGCAAAGTTATCCTTATCAACCATGTAGCTAGATTTCAGTTTAAAACGGATCATGTAGATCACCCACAGTGTTGTCACTAGAGTAGCAGAGTCCAAGAGCGTGTGTATATCATATTCCATAACAAAACTGCAATAAAGTCTAACGGCTAAAAACAAAGCTGTCAATTCCTGGGACTTAAGTGAAAGTCCTGCAGAGAATAATCACACATGAATGAGAATGAAACCAATAAAACTCCTAAAAAAAGGAGAGATGGAAAACTTATTGAATAAATAGCTGTATACAATGAATTAAATGTGCCCACAAAGAGCATAATGTATAATAACGTGTAATGCAGTTACCCAAGTAAAATTTGATTCTCCATAAAATAAATGTATACTATCACTTTTTTTTCTAAAAACTCCAAGACACTATGTTCAAGTCAAAAATGGATGACAGCAAAAACAACATACCATTTCAAATTAGCCGCAATTGCATATTTGCATATGTTAAAATGAGGGATCAACAATGACTTAGAGAAGGAGAACCACAACAAGGATCACCATTCAACAAAACAAACAATGTTTCAAAACATTGTAAAATTGAAAAATTATAATATAAATAGCTGCAAGCACGGTCAAATATATTGATTATTATTTGCAAAAATTGCATAAAGAATTTAGTTGATACAAGTGGAAAAATCAATAAAGAATATTTCATTGGTATTAAAAATTGACAAAATTGAGGGCATTGCACCTATAAACTCAAAAAAAACAAGGGGTTAAGGGGGAGGAGGAGTGACAAAGGGGAGAGGGGAGGCAAAACACAAAATGTATTAACTAATCTTCTATTGCTTCCCACCTAACACCGTCATCAGTGTTAAAACTGACAATAAAATATGGTTCTTGTAGAAGCTATTTTGGTTCACCAGCCAAGGAATGGCTGAAAACCTATGAATATGACTCATACTCCTCTAGGCTTTTTTAAGGTCAGGTGAAAGTTATGAAAAGGAAAGTTGAAATTCCCATTATTAGGTGAGGTAAATGTTGCATGCAATATAAATATCCATGAAAGTTTTATGGAAATTATATCCAAACAAAACAACAAAAGATGAAAAATAGATCAATCCCAATTCCTTGCCTCTTTTGCCCTTCAACTTCTACCACAAATATAAATTATTCAAACAAAAAGTGGCCATAATGAACTTAGAAACTCGTGGTTAATTTAGCACCTCTTTTTGAAACACAACTTCTTGATAGTCAAGCGCGTTTGGTTGATTACACTATACAATCAAGGTTTGCAAACAAAAAACAAAAGAATTGAACAATAATTATTTTGTAACATTAAAAAAGCCATTTTACATTAAAAAAGTCATTTCAAAAGATACTTTTTGTAATTTCACAATAATAATTATTTTGTTAAACACTTTCAATAATATATTATCAAAAAATAGTTTTTTTAATAGTACTTAAAAACAACAATTTTCAAACTAGTTTTTTTATTAATCAACTTAATATTCAATAACTATGCCAATCCAACCTCAAAACACTCAACATTGATGCTGTTAACCAACATATATCCAAAACAAATTTTGGAGGTCCTCCAAACATAAGGCTGGGAAAAAAGAAAAAGAAGTGAATGAAAGAGCAGTTCAAATAAGAAATTAACTAATTATTTTCCTTAGCACAAAATACCAAATACCTATTTTCACTGACAGAATAATTTTATGCATTCATCCGTTAAAACACTGCACACATAGAAATATATACAATTTTATAACTCATAGAGATGTTATGTATTTTAAAAGCATAACAAAGTCAAGCACTTGGATTGCTAATATTTGATGTAATTTGACTTTTGAAATATATCAAAAGCCCATCCTTTGTAGGCTTCCAAGGCAAAAAAAAACCCTCTCCTGCCCTGTCCCCTTATAACACCTACTCCAGCTTGTTAACCCTCACAGGCATCAACAACTTCTTCTAACCCCTATTGACTAATTTTGTGCCTTTTCGAGCTTGCCAACAATTATCATCCCTCCATCATAGGTGTTTCATTATCAATGGTGTCATTGTGACCTCAACAAGCTTTGCTTAGTGCCTTCTCACTCCCATGCTCAGCCTAACACCATTTCCTACTTGTTACAATAAAAACATTGACATAAATGGAGACAAGGAAGGAGAGGCAATTTCCTTTAAAAATGGTCAAGCTTCCCACACTCTCATTGCCTTTGCTTTTCTTTCCTATCAACTGGGCATCCTCCTTCTCCCCATAGGCAATGGAAATGATGATGGGAGAGAAGAGAATGGCAAGGGAAACTCAAAAAAATGTGTTGAAGGCCATGCTTCAAGAGCAACTAGCAACAACCAATGACAAAAAAGGCCACAACAACAAGGATTAACAAATCAACAAATGTGCATCTCAATGGTGGCTTGTGTAAGCAACCATCAAGGTGGTTGACTAAGGGAGTGAGGGAGGAAATCACAAGAGGGCATTTTTACCATAATTGCAACACAAACCAAAACATCAATAAATGTCAAAAAAACAAACAAAAAATTGCCTAATGGCACTTGGTCCAATTTTTTAATATCATCCAACAAAATGGATGGCTTTAAATAGATAACACTATCCTATAAAAGTCAATATCTTTCAAAAGTTGTTGACTTTGAAAAATTGAGGAGCCAATTTGGTTCTCCCACTTTGGTAAGTTAATGAATCATTAAGTGTACGACTTTTAAAAGTTATATTCATTTTTCAAAAATTTACTATATGGTTTATAAACTTTGGTTAGTTGACATATTGTTTAAGCTAAGCTTATGGTAAGGTCGCCTCCCACCTTGCATCTTGTCGAACCATAGAAGCCTTAAAGATATTCATAATGTTTTGATGATAAAAAATTATTCAAGTGTCATTCTTATGTTCTAATTTGCCTACCTAATGAGCTTAATTTGACCTAGAAGACAAATAAAAGAATTTATATTCCAATCATGGTAAGGAGATGAGAGCTTGAAACAACATTGTATATGATGGCATCCAACAACTTATGTTAACAAAAGATGGAGGCTTGTCATCTCCAGTTCAAATGGTTACTCACTCTAAGACATGTAAGAATTAGATTTTAGATTGCCACCTATAAAGCTTTTATTTCACTTCACCCACTTACATAACACATAGAAAATCATGGTCAAATTGCTTTTGTCTCACATTTTTAAAGCATTTGTAAGCCTTGATGCATAAATCTATAAGATCTAATGAGTTAAGAAATAGAGAGCTTGAATTGAAGTTTAGATCTGAGAGAAATCAATAACAATAATCATACAATATGAAATCTATTTTGGATAGCACTGTTAAGCTTATGTTAATCTAACAAAAGAAAAATTCGACTATTTGATTTGAGCTTTACTAGTAGTCAATGGCAATCAAACAAAACAGTTAGTGAATCAAACAATATGATTTGCTTATAAGAGCAATTTATAAAGAATCGAATAGTTCACGGTCTCAAAAAAGATTGTGTAATCAGTTTAACACAGAAATCTCAATAATTTTGTACGGTATAATTCGAGTTACCAGATAAAATGATTTCATCAATGAAAATTTCAATAAAAAATTAAGTAGTAAAATAATAGAATATTATCAAATTGTACAATATGATCTGCTAGACAATACGATTAGATCAATACAAAAATGATCGTTAATATAATCATACCATCCAAAGCTTTCATACAGTAAATTAATATTTTCGTAAACAATACGATTGTCAAATTAACTTGTTCACATAGTGTCGAAGAAAAATTTAAACTTTCTTTCGATAAATTAATATTTTAACAGATAATACAAATAGTTAATTGTGTGATGTAGAATGATATGATACATGGTTTAAATTGTATGAACAGGTATGAAAGTACTTAACAGATATATCAAACTTCAATAAAAATAAAGTTTAGTCGTTATATAAACTATTAGAGTTTCTATTAAAGTTTCAAAAAATTGACTGGTATATATAGAGATTGAAAAACTCAGAAAAAAAGGATGTCAACAAAAATGAAAAGAGAGATTACTACTAATTGAAAAAGCAACACACTATACCGACAATCTGGATTGACACTAGAAAAGCTACTTCCTGAAGAAAAGCTTCACTGTAATACTCTCTAAGGTTAATAGAAAAAGGGAAACATTCATAGAGACTAATCATCCACTTTTGTGCACCAAAAGTTGTCAAAAAATGTCGATTTCTAACACTAAAATTTCCTTGACATCAAAAAATGTGAAGCGGAAGCAAACAATGCAATTGATGATGCATGTATAGGAATGCATAATCATATCAAACAACCAAGGAGACTAAATATGTTTTAAGGCACTTTCGATATATATGTTTATTTATCTAATTGTATATCGCATGTATGTGTGTACATGTATTGTATGTGTACCTAGAGTACTAGAAGTGGTCGATGATACTTTTACTAGGAATATAGTACCATAAATTGGAGATTAATCTAATCGTGGTCGACCAGCTAATGATGGTTCGTACCTAACTTGGATTGCCCTTAGGAACCACCCTGGGCAATCCATGGGGTACAACCCTGGGTAATTGATCCATTCAGGTTTGCTGCTTTGCAGTTTTTTTGAAGGTTTTGCTTTCTCTACCATGCATATGGGGTTGTAAATGCTATTAAAAAACATTTTAGTAATGTTTTTATGCATTATTGAAGTCCCCTTTCTATGATATTCAAAATTATGTGTTTTCTTAAGAAATTGACGTGACTCCAATCAAGTAACACAAAGACCAATGTGTGTGATAGCATCAATTTATTGGCCATTGGTTTTCATTCAATCTCTCAACATGTAGCTGCCACACTGTGAAAGAGAGGATTACTGTGTTATCACTATGTTTCCCTTGTATTCATGAGTGTTTCTTCATCTTCATCATGTAAGATGTTTCTCTTGGGGCTCTTTAATTTCATTACAGCACATTTTGAACACACATTCTGAACATCAGAAAAACTGTCTCACTTTTTAAGCATTTAGCGATGCCAAACGGATTCATATAGCGATGAATCTTGGCAATGTGATAGATCTTGTAGTGCTTCACAATTTTCATGCTTATCACCTCCCTTGAATTGACCTCTATTATCACAACATCTAACCATAGCATTGTCTCACCCACAGCAAAGGTTCCCAACTGAAGAGTAATATTTGGTGAATTTAATCCATCAAATGAACTTAAATCTCTATAAAATTTTAAGAAAGTCTTCTTGAGTCACAGTCCCACAAGGACACATCCGGCCTCACCCATATTAGGTCAAAGTCAAACTTTTGGAACAGTCAGCAAACTAGACAAGTGGAAGATACATTATACTTTTGAAAGGCAATGAAAAGAAAACAAACAAGTAGACCCTAAAATGGAATATGGAATTTCATTCTACCTATTACTTCACAGTCTGTACTAGATCAAGAACCGTGACGTTCGGAAAGTCTAATACTAACGCAACTGATGGCAAAATAAAATCAAACAAGCCGTAAGCAAGCGCCAATTCAGCCCATATATCCAAAATGGAAACTGATCCACGTCCAGAAAATAGCTAGGGCAACATGTAATAAAGATGTGGCAGGACTACAGAAAACAAACCGGCACATGTTTTCTCTTTGGTGAGCTTATAGATCAGCACGGAGATGCCGATGGCGTGAACGGCCTCTGCTGCAACGAAGAGGTTATCATGATCGTGGACGACGAATCTGAGGAAAGCTAGCGCCGCCATCCCAGCCACCACGCAGAGGAAAGCTTTCACCTTCGGCGGCTGACGCCGCACCCATCCTGCTACGACGCTCATTGGTCGCTTCGGAACCCTCATCGCGGTCCCCGATCGCTCCGATCTCAAATAAAATCGCCGAACAAACAAATGAAGCGGAAAATTCTGAAGAAAACGGCGAGCTCCTCTCTAAGCAAGGATCAAACGTGAACGGACTTGACTGTTTCCGGTGGGGATAGAAAAAACAGTAGCTTTTGATAATTATTTTCTAAGTGGATGGCCATGTACGGGAAAGTCGAGGACCTACGACTTCTTTCGGCGAACTAAGGATGATTTGTTTGGCATAAACGTGTTTTTTTTTAAATAATTTAATTAAAATGCACAACAAAAAAAATTTTTTTTTACTAAAGTTTGGTGCAATTTTTTATAAAATGTGTTTTTAAAATATTTCTTCCATGAAAGGGAAATTTAGAAGTTATGATTGATAATAATTTATGAATTTAAAAATAGTGCTAGATGTCAATATATTCAAAGTTTATATTTGAAATATTATTTTTATAAAAATAATTTATTATTATATTAAATATTTGGATTTCTAACTTTGATTTAGGCAAGTTCTTAAAAAAGAGAAAAGTGTTGACACGAGGAAGCTGATGTTAATGGCAATAATAATAATAGTTAGAGTTAAGCATAGTGGGTTAGGTTGATAGTTATTAATTGACCCAAGGGGCACAACTAGTGGCGATGATATCAACAAGCTTACGAGCAAGTCAGTCTCTAATGCAGGTAGAGGCATTACATGTAAGATCAGTCTGATAGAGTGGCAAAAATATAAGACATGTAATTAAGCTACAGTAGCAAGTAAGCAAGCACAGCTTAAATTGAGATATTACATAACTGACTATGAGACTGGGGTTATAATTATTTGAAATATATCTTTATGTATTCCACAACTTTCTTTAAGGGAATTTCTAAATTGAAATACATTCTTAATAACAAGAAATTTGGGTTCTTAATAATAATTTTTGAAATAAAAAAAGAAAAAGATACTATTCATTAGAATTAAGATTTTATTAATCATCTATAAAAAGAGATATTGAAAGAATAGTTGTAATAAGCTCACTTATTTAATTTGTAATAACTATCACATAATGATACTTTAACATCTAAGACAGAGACTTAATGGTATGACCAATCCAAATCTATATAAATACTAATCCATTCATTAAGACAACCTTAAGTAAAATTATTTATATTGAAATTATAGATAAAAATATCCTAACTATAAAAACATATTTGAAAAATCATAAAGATATATTGAAGTGATATCGCATCCTACCAATACATATAACAATATTATGTATAAAAAAATCACATAAAACTAACTTTATACAATTTTTATCTATTCACTCAACTATTAAGTAAGATTCTCATTAATAGCATTATAATTTTTTCTTCAATAATGAAGGCACAAGTTTTAATGAGAATGTTAGTAAGACTATATAAAACCCAATAAAGAAATTAAAGTAACAACAATATATAAAATGGATATAATATAAAAAATCAATATAAGAATGTCATTATAAAAACATAATAACCAATAACTATGATATAAAAAGATAAATGAAATTATGACTGATTAAATAATAACTAATAACTATAAATAAAATCAAATATAATGTTTCTCCATATGAAGTATCTTTTTTTTGTTAAAAAAATATGAAAATTTGAGTGTATATATATATATATATATATATATTTATATATATATATTATGAGTCAAATAAACTAGTTACTAAAACAAATATCTCTAACCAAGAATTGATGATTTGCTTGATTAATTATAAGGTGTCATAGTATTTTAAGATAGATATGAGATTTGGGTACAATTAGTTAAAAGTTAAAGAAATGGATGTTGTTAGAATTGTCAAAAATCTATTATGAAAATTATGATTTTTTTTTACGTTATCAATTGGTTTGGTAACACCCTTATAAGCCTTTGTTGATTCAATAAATTAGTAAAAAAAGAAGTCCTAAATCAATTTATGATTATTTTTTATATATGAGATTTAAAAGTAAAGAATTGAAAATAATATTATAAAAATAGATTATAGACAAAGTTTAAGAAAGAATAAATGAATATTAGTTATAGATTGTTATGAACATAATGATGAAAAAAAGAAAAGAGATAAAAAAATATAATAATAAATTAATGATATATTACTAAATCTTATATTAATAAAGAAGACTTGAGAGTTTAATGAATGAATAGATAAGTGAAAAAGTAATTATAAAATATGTATACATACATATACACACATATATATATTGAACATGAAATGAGAAATATTTGAAGAGATATAGGAAAATAAATAAAAGGGATAAAAATACAAAATGAATCATAGAATGTTGGAGGTAAAGAATGAGATAAAAATTTAAAAAAATAGAAAAATGAAATAATTCAAGTGCAATAATTGATAAGTGGAAATAGATTGATAATTTAAATGATCTTAATGGTTGAAGCTCAAAAATCAATGCCATGATTAGTAAACAAGTGCCTAAGGATTAAAATTAATTTGATGATAAGATGTTAAAAATTGTTTTAAATTTTGAAAATGAAAGTTTTATAAAGTAAAGAGAATAATAATACTACAAAAATTTGAAATATGAATATGACAAAAAAAAAAGTAATTTTTGTAATGCATCTCATAATGCTTGTTATGGATCAAATATTTTAGCCTTTTGAAATAATAATATTTTTGCATAGAGCTTATTAAGATCAATTTAACAACACTTCTTTTAGTTTAATTGGAGTAAATTTGGATTTAACAAGAGTTTTTTAAATTTAAGGCTAATAAAACATTAGTTTAAATTATTATTATTTATTAATATTTTAAATACTTAAGTTATTTAATTCCTTCCCTTGTTTTCTCATGACCAACACCTACAAAATCCCTAATACCTTTTTCTTTTACTCAAATGGCCTTAGAAAGAGGAGATCATTTCGTGGCACTAAGGAGTATTTATTGGCATGCTATTGTGAGCCATGCTTAGGAGATGGCCCATGATTTCTTTTCATTTCTTGCCATGTTGGGCTTTGGTTTATTTTGGAAATTCCTAATCCTTCTCTTTTTTGTTAGGGATTACAATAGCTATGTGATTGTTATGGTAGAGAGAGAAGGCCAGAAGTTAGAGATAGTGGCAACATGTTTTCCTACCAAAGTAAGGATTTTTTTTATGCCATGAAGGTGAGCTATTGAAGAGTTCTTATGCATTCAACTTTTCCTTCTCTTTAATAAGATTAGGTGAAAAAAATAGTTTTCAAAACCTTAGTTACTTACATATCATGTATTTATTTTTATTTATTTGGCATGCAATTATTGTAATGGAATTTTATGGATTATAAATTTGTGTTATTCTTGTTGTTCTTTTATTCAATCAAAATTAAAAGAGTGTTAGTACCAAATTCCTAGTAAGAGGAACTTAAGTTGAAATATTTGAGGGAAGATAAAATGCTTGGAGCTATGGTGAAAAAGGTTTGGAATTTGATAACAAATTTAGGATTTAATAGTGAAATGGATAGATGAAGAAAGGATGTAGGGTAATTATTTTAGCATGTTTCTATTGTATTAAATTCAAGTATTTATAAGTAGGATTTGGTGTCATTGATTAAAGTTAAGAATGTTATTAGGAGGTGTGATTTTATTACAATTTAAAAAATGTAAATAAAGCATAAGAAATTAATGAATGTGTGATTGATGATATTATGAAATTTTTTAATGTGTAGAGTCAAAAAGGTTAATTAAGAAGTGAATTCTCAATACTTAGATTAAATAGATAAATCAAATAATTATGATGTAAATAGGTTTGATTATAAAACTATCCTTTGAGCATGTTGTGATAATTAAATAATACGTACTTATGATTCTAATTTATGACATACACATACACCTATTGCGTGCCTATATTTTATTAATATATTTTCTATATTTTTCTTTATATGTTATTCACATGATTATCAATTTCAATTAACTATTGACAATTTTACATAACTTAATGAATTATCATGTAAAAAGAAAGAAAAATATGTAAACTTAATGAATTATCATGTAAAAAGAAAGAAAAATATGCAATATGTTTTTAAATCATTGTTATATTATTTTATTTATAGTATGAGATATGATACTATGGTATGACATGTTATAATAATAAGAAATATGTGTTACCATATGATATTATCCCTCGTATCGTGTGATATTAGGGATCATGCTATATTTGTCTCTAAAAGTGTTATTGTTTTTATGACTTAATCATTTGCGCAAAAGTTTAATTTATGCTTTAATCCTTTGTGGACTACTCTTATATCTACAAAATTATTTACAAATAAATGATCGAGTTAATGTGTCCTTTTTTAGATTAATATGATAGATAAACATAATAAAATAAAAATTAAAAATTAAAAACCTTTAATAATTAATTAAGAAATGGATGATAAGATATTAAATAATTTTTAAAAAAAAATCTAAAGCCAAAATTCAAAGTTTTATTTTGCTTTAATTGTAAAAATTAAAAGTCAATGCACCCAAAAAGATCACAATGAGAAAATAGAAATAAAAAAAAATCCACGGTGGTAATATTTTCTAAAACTACAATGCATTATTAAAAATTGGATGTCAATACAAATAAATGCAAAAAATGGGAAAAGATGTAAAATACTCCTATTGTTGACGATAAACACTTCTCAAATTAATCTCAAAATCATATATAAAAAATGATGTAAAACTAACATATTAAATAACACCATAGAAGATTAAACATTTAACAATGTGAACTATCTTTAATCAATGGCATTTACCAAGTAAACTAATTTCAAGCCCATCAATAAAAAAATACAGTTCCATTAATAATAAATTTGAAAATCCTCTTTAATCTCACTTTTGCATATCATATTGGATCATGCACTATTTCTTAATGTTTCACATTCATCTTTTATTTACATTATTTCAAAATATTTTGCATCTAACTTTTCTCTCATCACCAACTATAATAACAAGTATGCTCAATAATATAATGATAAGATTATCAATTAATTATTGTTATTATTATATCTCTAGTAAAATCTATATATGAAGATTACTCTTTATTGTATAAGACTATTTATATTTTTATGTTATTTTATTAAAAAAATGTCAAGAAAAATAATTGAGAAAGAAAATCGATAAATATGGTAGAAAAAATTCAGACACAAATAACATCTAATGATTTAATCAATTTATATTATTTTATATTTAATTATCATGATAAATGATATTTTAAATAATATTACAATTTATGTATAAATAATATATCTCAAAAATTTTGATAAATAGCATTACGTTGAGTTAAATAGTAGGAGGTAAAAAACAGATGGGTTAAATAGCATATCCAAAATTCAAAAATCTTACTATATTGGTTTAGCTTATGCCAAAGCAATCTAGTCTAAAAATGGGAAATAACATTGTTTGAGTATATTGTGATTTATTATTTTATTACTCAAAATAAATAAAATTTATTAGCTTTCTTCCATCCGTCGCCATGCCATAGCTTCCCGTTTTCTGTTGCCCGCTTCTTGCCAGTCTACTTCACAAGCATAGATAGGTCCCTCGTCCGGCCATGCCTTCGATGGTCAGCTAGCGCCATATCACCGCGCTACGCCATCAAGTTTCGTGGTCGAGGTTTGGTATCTCCTCCGTTCTCCCTTCTCTCTGCCCGATGGGGAGGAATGTTCGCTTATCTCATCATCGGTTGATAGGTGCTGATCGAGGGACGCCTTTTGATATATCACTGGTTCGGAGGCATCCCAAATCATGTCGATGACGGATTCTGACTTTTCAATCGCTGGAGATTACAAGAATTTCCGGCAGGTCACAAGAGACCGTAAGTTATTGGCCTTCCTTGTCCGGTTTCGCCTTCAGTATCTTATGAGTTATAATTTAGGAAATTATTCGACTTGGATTTTGAAATAAATATGGTCGAGCCAAGAACTTTTTAATGACAGTATCTGATGCGCTACTTGTATGCTTACATAACACTTGATATATATTTAATAAACCACGCAACACCTAAAATTTATATATTGCTTATGTTTCAACTGATTATGTAAAATGTTTACTTATCACATTAACTTAAAGTTTGAAGCTTTTGTTTTGATTTTGGTTTTGGCTGAAAATATGGCTTTGATTTTCATTTAATTTTTGTTTATATTGAAATCAGAATTTGGTTAAATTTTTTTTGTTTTTTAAGTTGACAAAAATATTAAAATATTCAAAATATAGAAATTATAAAAAATAGTTATAATTGAAATTGATATATGCTGCAGCTAGCAATTTTTTATTAGAAATGGTTAGTGTTTCAATTAGCTACTGTCATTTATGTTTTCTTTTGCATTGTTTTTAAATTTTTATGTATATTTAATTATTTTCCTTAACTTTGTTGAAATTTTAAAATATTGACAATTAAAAATGATCTAAATTCATTTAAATATAATTGAAAAGAACATCAAAAGTATTGTAACTACTAAAATGTTTAAAACCAAAATTTTGCTAAACAACCAAAGCCAAAATCAAAACCTTGACTATTGGATTAGAGTGATATATAAGTAATACTTTATTTAGAAAGAAGTTATATGTGTAATATTTGAAATTTTAGGTATCGTGTTGGAATGTGCATATATGCATATTTACATACATACACACATACATACATACATATATATATATATATATATATATATATATACATACATACATACATACATATACATATACACATGTATAATGTATATACATATATATATATATATATATTTATACATAAACATATACATATATGTATGTATATGTATATGTATATGTATATATATGCACACATATAAATGCTTTGTATGTAAATTTTCCAAATATTTAATCGATGCCTTAGGTACTTAAGCTAGACTTCTATAACCTTCTATGTTTCAAATTATGCACAAAGCAATTATTATAGCATTAAATGATGTAATGTATTGAGCTGTTTGATTCTTTGTTGATCTAAGAGAGTGGAATGTGAATACGTCTAGGAGTTGTTTAGTAGATGACTTTGACTTGCTTTTTTTATGAAAAAAACTAGCTGATTTTTCATTAATTCCATAATTTGATTATATATTGCCCATAAGCTATGCTATTTTGTAGATGTCTTTTTGGGGTTATATATGAGATATTAGTGTTGAAGACACCCAACAGAACCAACAAGAATCAATTGTTTCAATCGCCAAATTTCTTATGAGTCTAATGCACTAATTCATGTTGACATAGTGTTATGTTCGTGCCTTGATAAAGAGGCTAGTTGGATGAGTCTGATATAAATATTGGTTAAGACTATTCGGTACAATAGTTGAAAAGATTTGCCCACATTCCGATTTGGGTGTCATATGAGTTGATTAACTTATAAAGTGAATCACTATAGTACGAATGAACCACCAAATGAGCAGTGCTTGTGATGTCTGAATGTACAAGTATGAGCTAATCGACGCACTTGTTTGTTGATTCTTTTTTATTTTGTTTCATATTTTATCAATATACTGGTTCTGAATTCGTACTTGGGTGATTTGGCCATGAAATGAACAATATTTATTATTTGTGTCTACATATTGTAATAGTTCGATTTTTTTGCCTGGAATAATTATATTGTTACACATGAACAATAGCTTCCAAGTACTTGTTTGATAGGAGAAATTGATGGACTTAATCTTTTAAGAAAATATGAACTAGAATTGCAAGAGGATTTCGTACCTTACAAAAACCATAATCATATTGTACAAAAATGCGACCAGCTCAAATTGCGTAATTTTGTACCCATGTAGACAGGAAACATACTTAGCCTTACAAATGTTGTATCTTGTACGATGTTTGGATGCATGGCACATATAGTTTCTCCATAATGATTAGGGCTTTACTTTTATTTAGAATTCATTGTTGATCCGATATATGATTTGAATTCATTTTTGCAGTTGCCTTAGCAAGAGATCTAGTCATCTTATTGGGTTTCTTTGTGTATTAAGCACCACTGAATGTTTAGCAAGTTTATTTTCTTTCAGATTAGTAACACGTAGTTTGCCAACTTTCACGTTATATTTGTTTTATCCTTAACTTCAAGTAAATATTAGTTAAATTCAACTGTAGCAAGTAATTAATTCCCCTAAATGATTCTTGAAATTGTTCTTCTAATAGCACTGCCATTTGGATGTAATTTCATACCAATAATGTTCAACTTCATCTAGTTCATAGGTGAAGGTTACCGCCTAACTACTTCAATGACTCTTTCTTGAAATGGAACAAACTGAGGTAAGATTTCCAAAAGCACAAGTTTGATATCATCTTAGGAGGTTTGCATGAGAGTGAAGCAGTTAATAGTGTAGTAATTTGCTTTAATGTTATAGATAATATTTATTACAGCTTGATTTAATTCATAATAGATTTTAGCATTCTTAGCTTTCCAAATATTTCAACATATTATTTGGTAGCGTGTGAATGACCTCTCCAATTATTGATTTTAGATTGCCTTGCTTCTACCATAAGGAGATCCACTCCAAGATTTTATTCGTATTAGGTTGCTTAATGTTTAGTTTATTTGCATAAGTGACCCAAGTTTGTCTAGCTATATCACAAACTAGGAAAACATGATTGAGTAAGTCTTCATTCAAGCAATGAGGGTACTCTGAAGTAAGTTGGAAATTGAATTTTTTAGGTTATTTGAGAATGGAAGTAGATTATTTAATATCCTCCACATCAAGAAGGACATCTTAAGGGGGCATTTGGTACTCCATAATAGCTGCATGGATTTCCATATAAACCCCTTAGCTCTCAATTCCCCCAAACAGATTGTGTATTGAATTTTCCATCATTTGTCAAAGATCATATCCAACAATCATTGAATATAACCACAATGCATATTTTGTAATAAACTCTTTTGTCCTTAGCATGCAAACCCATGTTTTGTATTTCATTATGATAGTGTTCAAGTGTTGGTATTTAGTTATTATGTAGTTTGATCATAGGGAATTGTTGGTTTGTAATTTCCAATTAAGTTTCACAATTAAAGCTTCTATATCCTCTAGTGAAGACCATTTTCCACCTAAGGAAGACTAATTTTATTCCAAGAAACCTAGTGATGCCTATGATTCTCCTCTATGTCCCCTCACAAAAACAGTTTATTGTTTTCTTAATCTGTTATAAAACTAGAATGAGTAGGTTGTTGCTCATTAGAGTTTATAAAAGGATTGAAGAGAGAATATGCTTGATGAGAATGAGTTTATCCTCCATTGTAAGCATTTGCTTTTTCTGATGAGCTATTTTGTTTTGGATTTTAGCAATTTAATGATAGAAATAAGCAGCTTTCTTTTGACCCATGTATGGTTGGTAGCCCAAATAAATCATAGGAAGACTTGCATGACTGAATCCTAACCTCTTGTAGATTTGGTTGGCTTGTCTTAAGCTCATTTGGTTGTTACAGATTATCTTGCTTTTGTTTAGATTAATTAAGAAGCCCATTAAAATTTAAAAAAGATTTAAGAACTTATTGGGATTATCAATAGTTTCAAATCTCTACTAAAAATAATTATATCGTCTACATAAGCTAAGTGTGTAATAGATGGACATGATCATGGTTGTCAATTCACATTCTCTTTAGAGCAAAACAATTATTAATGCCTCTATCAAAGAGCTCCATAACTAAGATAAAAATGATTGAGGACAAAGGATTACTTTGCTTAAGACCCCTTGATTGCTGAAAGAATTTGCTTGGAGAATCGTCAAGGATAATAAAAATCCATGTACTGCATAGGTGATTGATAAGCACCTTGACAAGATTCTCATTAAAATTGAATTTGGATAGTATCTTATAAAAGAAATCCCAAGATATGCTATTAAAAGTATTTCTAAGATCTAGTTTGACGATGCACATTTTGTTTTTTTTTTCTTAAGAGAATGTACTAATTTTGGTGCCAATAAGATATTATCAAAATATCTCTATCTTTAATAAAGCTGGTCTACTATGGAGAGATTAGCCTATATAATATTATTTGAATTCCATCAATCATAATCTTGGTGAATATATATTTTGTAAACTTGCATAGACTAATTGGTCTGTAATCAACCAAAGTTTTTTGGTTATTAGATTTAGGAATAAGTATAATATTAGTGCTAGAGATCCCTTAAGGAATTGGTGAATCATTTAAAAAATCTTTAGCCGTGTGCAGCACATCATTGGATATTAAATCGCAGTATTTGTGAATAATTTATCATTAAAACCATCTAGGCCCAGAACAATATCTAAGTCCACGTTAAAAATTGTCTTTTAATTCCTCCTTTGTGATGTCTTGCGACAATCGTTGTCCTCAGGTAATAGTGAAGGGATGCAATTAAGCAAACCTTCATCGTCAATTATTGGAGATGCCTTAAATAGATTTTGAAAGTGATTGATAGCAGTTGTTGGATTTTTATTTTCTTGATTAATCTAGGTGCCATTAGTGTCCTTTATAAATTTTCAGCTTGTTCAGTTGATTCTTCACAATTGAAAGAAAATTTTTTGTATTTCTTTCTCCTTCCTTTAGCCATCTAATTCTAGTTTTTTATTTTCGGTACGATTCCTCTTTGCCTGAAGCTAGTAATGAAGAGCAATTACAATAATCCATGGACCTTTGTACTCATCAAAAGAAACAATTTCATTAAAATCTCTTCCCACCACCCATCGAAGTGACATGTTGTTGGCAATGTGTATTAGATCCGCTAATAATTTTCTCCTGGTAGAGGCTGTGCTTTTAGTATAAACAAAAGTACAACTAGCTTTAGAATTCCATTTTTGATGTTTGACAATAAGATGAATGAACTGATTCTCATCAGTGTTAACATTATAAATGAAGTTCTTCTAAGGAATCCAAATTGTTTGATCCTAACTATAATTGACCTAGGTTCTAATAAGACAACTAGACTAATATTATGCATTTTGATAATGTTGAGTAATCAATTGATATTCCTATCCTAACTTAGCAGCATCCCTGATATTCCAAATTAGGATGTTATTCATTGGTATCAGCATTAATTGCAATTTGTATAGCATAGGAGCTTCTTCTGTTTCCTTTTGCACTAGTTTTTTTTTCTAAATCTAACTTTTTCCTTGTCCTGCGACTTTGCACTGGAGTGAACCCCTCGGTTTGGATCTGAAATTCATAAACCAAAGATCTCTCATGTAGCTCTTCACTAAAGAGTTTTAGTGCTTGAATGTTGTAATGCTGTTGAACTTGTGATGATTCAGAATTAGAGACCGGTTCCCTGTTCTTGTTTTTCTGTAAAGTTTTGTTTTTTTAGAAGACTATAGCCATCCAAGAGGTGGTTAGCAAGAAGATTGTGCTCCCTTGTATGTATGAGTTGCCTTTCCTTTGCATTGGAGATGAGCTCAATCTGTTTTGCTTGTGGTTGTGATTGAACAATCATAATGGATTTCCTGCCTGATGATTTGATTGTAGAGTATGAATATTAAAGACTTCATTTTGTTATGGTTGTTGATTAAACTTCTGAAGTCCCTCATCTGTATGATTTTTGTTATTTGTTGCTGCTGCACCTTGGTATGAACTGCAAAAGGAACCTTAGTATCATTCGATGTTTTGCCATGTTTGCTTGAGTTAGCTTGTGACCATGTTTAAAGCATCTTTTGCAATATTTAGAAAGGTTGTGATATTATATTTTTTGCCAAAAACCATTACCGAGAGTTTTTTTAGTAGAGATTCTAATTCGATTTGGCAATTTCTTAGCTAAGTCCATCTCAATACAGACATGAGCTACGTTAGGGCGAGTGAGATTCAAGATAGCAACATCTACCTTCAAAGGAGTGCCAATCGTTGAAGCTATAGAGGAAAGCGTTGGTTTGCTAAAAAAATGCACTAGAAGGTGTTTCGTAGAAATTTATACCAAGGCAATTGAGGGTTCTACATTCAATTGAAAGGAGGGATGCCATTTCAAAATCCGCATGTTGAAATCCGCAATGTTTTAGGATCGGTGTAACTAGTAATGAATGTAATCCTCCTCACTATTGAACTTGATGAGAATGTGTCTATGATCTAAGAAACATACATTACAGAAGCTTTTGAATCCAATTTTGTTAAAAGTGCTTTTGATAGCCTCTATATTTGGACGTCCATGTGAAAATTTGATGATTACAATTAATCTGAAAGGTGCTACAGTTTGGCAATTTCGGCTTTGTCAAAAATCACTTCTTTTTTTTCCCTTATAAACTATTGGGTGTGTAATATGTATGGGAGAGTTGTTTAGAGCTTCACCCTGAACATTAGCAAAGGATTGGTTGGGGGACATGTTTCCCTTGGTGATTGCCATTGGTGATGAAGCATGTAGACTGATGTTTCACAGATTGCAACAAGGAAAAGACGTAAGAAGGCACCTGGTTTCATTAACCAAGATGATCATTGTAGATGTTGTCGTGCATAGTTCTTCGCTCTCAATTCTCAATTTTTTGATTGTTGCTTTGACTTTGACTTGCTTGTAGGCAGGTGACCTTAAATAATTCTTGTTGATGTTGAATAAGGAGGAATTGCTTAGTAGATAGGTTGAGTTGAGGCTCTTTTGTATGTGCTTAAGATTGAGTAGTGATTTCGAGTTGGGACAATTCCTCATTTTCCTTTGCATGATTTAGTTTTGCAAGACAACTTATATGGATTTGATGATTTTAGGGAAATTGTGGTATTGGGGATTATCATGTGCTATCATTGAATATGACATGATGAGTTTAAATATTGTATATTAGATAAATCAAGAACAAGAGATAGAGATTCATGGAAAACTTAGCTTAGAGAAAACCAAATTTTATAGCTACTTGTGTCTTATTAGAAAATGGGCACAAAAAAAGATGGTGACTATGTTAGTTGAGAATATTGAAAATGTGTGCAAAAGAGTGATATTTGTTGATAGAGAGGGAGAAGGAATATTCTTGAAGCAGTGGACTTTGTATTGGTAGGATTTGATGATTGAAGATACAAGTGTCAATGATTTGAACATTTGACTTATTCTTACCTACTTTTTATGTCCTTTGGCTTTTCAATGCTTAAGTCATGGTCGTGTTGTGCCATGTGTGGAGGTAGTAGGTTGCACCACACTTTCCACCATGTTTAGGATGCGTCTTGGGCGAATGATAGAATTAGAAAGATTAGTATATGATGGTGGTCAACAATTCTGGAGTCTTGATTGATGACATAGATCTCACAAGCGTTGGTTCTATCTGTTTCATCTTTGTGAACCGTTGGTGCACATTGACCAAAAATGTGGATGTGATATTGCTATTTCATTGGATGCTATTTTGTTTTACACAACTTTCTTAGATGCCATTTATTGACTTTGATGTATCTATGTCTTGTTTTTTTCTCATGCCATGCTTCTGTTGGCTTCTAGAGTATTGTTACCTATCTACCTAATGGCCCACATGATAGTTGAATTTGTTTCGGATATGCTAGGTTAAAAAAAGAGTGTCTTAATGGAGGCTATCATAGGAGAGGAGGAAGACAAAATAGCTTCCTAATAGGGTAGAGAGGGACTAGTGAAATAAAAAAAAAGTTTAATTAAGAACATTTGAGCTTGAAAGGCAAGGGAACTTAATTTTGGACTCTTGATCAGTTTAAGAGGAAGTATGTGCCTTTAGGCTTGATATATCTTCAATGATGCTAGATTAGTTGCTAATTGTGCCAAAACATGTGGTGACCTTGCAAGGGGGAGCTTGTCATGAGTTTATCACATTAGTTAACTAATAGACCATTGATTGGCATCATTCGAGAGATATTTTGTAGAAAATCCTCTTTATTTTTTTATGACTTGACCATCATTATCAAGATCTCCATGTGAACTTGATTATTGGTTGAATGATCTTTGTCTTGAAGTCATGCGATTGAAACGTGCCATTTATTTTAAGTTGTGAGCAAAGACGTCGTCAATCACACGTAAATCACATGTTTCCTATTATAACGAGGTATTCAAAATAATAGAGTTAGTAATGCTATTTTTAAGGATAAATCGTAGATATGTACATTATCTTTGTCTAATTATATAAGCAAGTTCATTTGGTTTCAAAAATTTTCAAATAGGTTCCTATAATTTTGTAAATATAGTAGCTAGGCTTAAAACCCTTTTGTGCTTATGAAAAACCATCAAAATTGTTATATAAGGGTTTGGCCTTAAGGGTTTGACCTTGGGGATTGGCCTCGGGGGCATAGTCTTAAGGGTTTGGTTTTAAAGTATTGGTTTTGAGTTATTGATGATTGTCATGTGATTGTGATCTGGATCAACGATTGAGATTTGATAGGGGAAATTTTGCATTTTCAGAGGAATGCTTATGTTAATGATGCAATGGGCTTGGAGGGGGTTTAATATAGGATCCCTCAAGAGGCAAAGGATGAAACTCAATTGGAGTTATTGTTTAACCTTTAATCTAATTCTCATAGAAGGCATATGAGCAAAACAATGAATAATAAATGTTTAAAATTAGACAGAAAAATCCATATTGTGCCATGTTACTATATGAATGACTTAAGCGTTTGTTGTTGCAATATGGAGAAGCTTTGCACCTTTCAAAGAGTGCCTAATTTTGATGTCAAAAATGACACTGAGCAAATCACTAATGATGCAGATTTGTGAAACAACAAAGCCAGAGCAATCAAAGAAATAGTGATTTTTTGTTTTGGGTTTTAAGGCTTTTGGAATCAGGGAAAAAACCATGATTGGCTTCTCCTTTAAAACAGTTAAGTTGTGCAAATTGCTTTTCTTATTTCATGTCTAAAAATCTTCATCGTCATCTTCCCTCAATGATGATGCAATGGAGGTTTCAAGCACTTCTAGGAATGATTTTGGGGAAAACATAGTTGTCAACAGCAAACACCATTGGCTATTCCAGCTGTCCTATTGCTAGTAGTTGATAGTCTTTGCTAAGCAAAGTTATGAACAAATGAGAGAATGTTGGTTTCACATGGGCAACATTTACCAGCCATGTATCACCGTATTTGAGAAAGTCATTGCCTTTATTAGCTAGTAAACTTACTGCAGTGTGGATGGAGGACATGGTAGCTCTCACATAATGTGTCGACTTTTGTGGTAAATCATGGATATTGAGGATTCCTATCGTTGCAATTAATTATTGTTAGAGAAGTGCATCCTTTATTGGCATAAAGCATTGGCTGCCACCATGAATGCTCCCATCAAGGAGTTTGTGGAGTTTATGGAACACATTACAAGAGGAGGAGATTGTCAAGGTTATGTGGAGGTAAGTAGGCCAGAACATCCACCAGCAAAGTGGGTTTGTGTAATAGGCTTCAGGGAGTGGATGTGGAAGATGCTAGACGAGGAGGTAGCCGTTGAAATCTTGCTAGGGGTTAAATGTTGTGGAGAGCTTTAGTGGAGGAGATAACCTTTGGGAGGATGTCCTTAAGAGCCCAAGAATGGAAAATGTCCACTTGATGGTTTCACAGGCAAACACCCCTCTACTTCAATTTGAAAGGCTCAAGGGAGACGGGAGACAGTCTTAACATGGAGCAAGCAAAAGTTAAGGTTCGTTTGTACTCTTTGTCTCTGCAGTAGGAGCCAGCAGGAGGTTGGTCCAGAAAACGTGATTTATGTCCAAAAACATGAACTTATGAAAGATTGTGGTGGCATCATGTTTGGCTTTCCTAGAATTTCCCCTTGGAGAGAATGGAGTAAGCAGACTTTTGAAATGGAGCGAGAGATTGGAAAAATGTGACTTGTCCCAAGAACGGAGTGGTGCCCTTTTCCTCGTGCATTCAAGTCACTTAAAAGCTGCTGACACAACACTTTTTTTCTGTGGGAGGACAAACCTTCCACAAATTCTAATGTAGTCCTGAACAACAATCTATTTCCCTCACCTGTTCTATCCTATTACTAAAGCCTCAAAAAAGATGGTTCACAGCTAAGGCATTTTAGGTGGAAGCTAAAAGCAATGTCCTCTAGGGATCATGCCTTATAGATGCTTAAGAGAAGTTCCAAGTCTGCTATTAGCAGATAATCAACAATAACATAAAATATGAAAAATGAGATAATTATTAGAACAATAACCGTATGAGTTTATATTACACAACATATGAACAACCACCAAGATTAATTGTGTCAACTAATGGTCTAACAATTTTGATTGCTAGGTAGAAGAAAATGAAGATAACATTTGCTGCAATAGTGCAATGTGTGGTGTTGGAATACACCCAAGATAGCTTGTTATTTCTGATGACGCCATGCTATTCCTTGATTTTCTTTGACCTTTCTGTGACAATGATCATTTTCTCTTCTGGAATAACATCTTGATTTCTGCTTTCAGATAATTTTTGTTACAGTATTTGTTAACACCTCAAACGAGGTGCTTGCAGAGCTAGATGAATTTGTCATTTCTTATTTAATGTGCAGGCTGTGAATCTATAAAATGTGCTAGAGTAATGTTCTCTTTATGGCTTTCAGTATTCTTCCTTTTCAAGTTTTGAAACCTTATTAGTGGCTGAGGGATAAGCTTGCAGGAAATTAATCACTAATCTCAGAACCTATTGCTCTGTATGAAAAGCTTAAAACAGATATATTATGCTTTTCTGCTTCCTTTTTGGATTTGATTAATATGTTTAGAAAAGTTCTGAGCATATGGTTAATTTGTAATGCAGTGTAACCATGTTCCTTGCTGATATGTCTGGTAGGCCACCTTTGTATAAAAGGTATTTTCAAGTCTTGTTTTGATGTAAAATTGATTGTACACCCAAAATAGAGCTTACTTGCCAAAAGAGTGTTTACTTTTAAGTAATTGTTTTTCCTTCAGAGCATTTGTTTTCTTCAGTTCACCGGTTTCTATTGAATTGAACGATCTCATTAGGACTGATGGAACTGTATTATCCTGCATTGGAGCATTGAGTGAGGTTAAACCAAAATTAATATCAGATTTAATACTGACTCACATCATGTAAAAAAATTCTTCGATTGGAAATTTGTTCTTTTGTCTTACATCAGGCATATTGGTGAAATCTTGCAGATTAACTTGGAATACTTTGCCATCGATAGTCAGGTATTTGTTGTGCTTTCATTTCTTCTTATTTTCAATGATCCCTTTTGGCTCCTGTTTTTGCATATTTTTTTGAACTCACATCTGTAAGATCTGTTTGATGGAGAAATCAAATTCTGCTGTTATATATACCAGTTCACTTCTGAATGTTGAATTATGTGATGCAGGGCTTTACCACTGACCATGAGAAAGCACTAGAGGATTTGTTTGGTGCTAATGCAGAAATTTCACAACGCCATATTGCTTGTATACATAGCATGGCCACACGAATCACAACAGTATTTGCTTCGTTGAGGGTACCAAAATAGTGGTTTTATATTAATATCCCATTTCAAGTAACTTGTCATACTTCCTTTTTTAATGATGCATCAAAATTCACAATAAGTTGTGTTGGAAAACCTTTATGAATTTTGCCTCAATGATTTGTGAAATGTAGGTTATATTGACATCACAGAATCATTCCTAATCCCTTTATGCATTTGAAAGTGTGCATGACAACAATTTTTCCAATCTTGACCAAATGGTGCAGTTCATAACAGTGGGTCCAGTTGCACTGGATGGTGTGGTCCTGTGCACAACACTGAATTCAACAAGGAAATTTTACTTCTTTGCATCATACCTTGAATTCAAAGATGTTTGTTATCCATAAATGGGATTGACAGTCTGGTTCTACTAGTGAAAACTGTCCAGCTTGATAGGGTAACCATAGAAACAGAAATTATTAATATTTCTCTCACAAATCATTCAATGCAATCTGGAATGGAACAATTAAATTCAACAATACTCATCCTAAGATGGAGCAATTGAACGGAGAATTGAATGAACTTGATTTGGTGCATTTTGGATTGAATTACATACCCTAAAACTTGCTTCAAGCTATGTTTTCACATATAGTAACACACCTGAAGCAGAAAAAGATAAAGCCATGAAAAAACTACCAGAATTCCCGTTGAAAACCTGAGGGTTCACAAGAAAAGGGATTAGGTTTATCATATCTCGTTTCTTTCTTTTCTTGAGTTTTGATGGATGAATTAGTTGTTGGATAGATATGACTCTAATAATCTCTTAGTCTTGGATGCTCATCAAATACTAGAAAATATCAACATGCAAGATAATTTCTATCCTTCTTTATTGATTGACCTATATTATTGAAAATTGATAATGGGATCAATCATTATGGTGTTTCATCAATTTTTCAATTTTGAATTAGGGAATATCAACTGTTATATTTTCATCTTTTTCCTTTTACCAGTATATATATTTCCTTATTTATTGGTTATTGATGTGTGAGTATTTGCCCAAATTATGGATAATGATGCATGTTCTTTAATCGCTATGCTTACTATGTGTATGAAATATTTTCTTCACCCTAGTGCTTGGCCATTACTGTACGAAGTTCGTTAAACATTTTATGCGAGTTTCTTTTGTATGGGACACAGCACCCTGATACAACCTTATGTTTGAGGATGATCTTAACATAAATATGTTGATCATTGAAATTTCTTGTGTATTCTTAAGTATTATTTCCTACAGGAATTTCCTTTTGTACATTACCGTGCTTCCATATCGTCCTTAGATGTTTCTACCATAACGACTCGATGTGATCTTATCCCGACAAAGCTTGCTGCTGCTGTCTGGTACTTCCTAACGAGGTATAAGGCCACAACTCCTGGCTTTCCCCAAACTGAGACGTGTGATTTACTAATATTAGACAGATCAATTGATCAGGTATAAAACGAAAGTGACTCCTTGGTTCATTTGGTTAGTTTAGGATTTTAAGATTACTGCTTAAACCTTATTTGCCTGTGCAGATTGCTCCTATCATTCATGAATGGACATATGAGGCAATGTGCTATGATTTACTGAATATGGTGGGGAACAAATATATGAAAGAGGTAAGATATCAATTTTGTTTTGGGTTTTCTTCCTTTTCCCTTTTTGTAATTGTTGCCATGATTCTCACTGAAGTTAGCATGTCTAGGTGCCAACCAGAATGGGATCATCATCTGAAAAGAAGGAAGTCCTTTTGGAGGATAATGATCCTATCTGGCTTGAGCTTCGCCATGCACATATTGCAGACGTAAGTTGATAATTCTATATTTTCTTATTGAAATAATTGAAGAGTTTTCTGATAATTGGTTATTCCAGGCTAGTGAAAAGTTGCATGTGAAGTTGACAAATTTTGTAGCAAGAAATAAAGCTGCACAAATTCATCACAATTCAAGGTATTTATTTCAGAAATACGGATTTAATCCTTTTGGAGGATTTTACCTCTTTTATACATTTATGATCAAAGTATTACTAGTTGAAAAAAAGTGGAAATAACGTTTTTAAGGCTGTTAATTGAAAAGAATGCGCTCCTATACAAAGAAAAAAGAAAATAATTGTGCTTTCCCATAGTTATAGTTACTTGCTTTTCTTAAAATTGTCAAACCAATTCAGTGCTACTAGTATGGGATAGGTTAGCATATGAATCCCATGCTGCTACACAGTGCACGATTTAGCTATTAAAGCATTTAAGCACCTAGAAATTCTCTCTTTATCATTAACACTGTTATGAAATGCATATGGAACTGATTTTTGCTAGATCACTCTATGTCAAAGGTTTTAATGCAGTAGCTAATAGTAGGGTCAATGCATCTTTTCTTTCATCTATTATTATTTTGTTGCAACAATGAAACCTCAATTAGTTGGATTAATGGTTAAGTATCTTGGTTGTCATTATTATTTGTTTTGGGTTTGTGGAAAAGCTAGTCGACTTAAGCTAGTAATAAACAATATTCATTGATATGGAACAACCATCTATATTGATGCATTGAAAGAAGGATTTTGAACTTCTATAAGTACAAGCTAGCATCTTAAATTGGTTTCAACAATGGAATACAAGATCCACTTGTTCAAATTCCATAGAGCTGCTGAAAATTTGGTAAAAAAAACTATTTTTTTGGTAAAGTGAAGCAAAATATTGAGTTCTTTGCTATCCCTAGATGTGTAAACATCAAAACTTAGCCGAACTCTGAATAGGTAATGGTGTAGGAATACCCAGAGATACTAGAAATCGTTATGCCAAATACAACCTAGTTCAAATTTAGAGTTGCTCTCACGTAGACTCCATTTGGATGAAGTGGTTAGTACAACATTTGGATTGCTTGGGTCATTGAAATTATTATGAGATCCCTCTAGTTATGATGTCTAGTTTGCCGGTCACATTGTTCTTTTGGACTGCTTCTTATGAGTGGGTGTCATTTGGGTTAAGTCTTCTTATTGATTGTCAATTTCACATTTTGTTCTTATGTTCTTTTAATGTATGATGTATTGGTCATTTTTATATTTTGGTATTTTAGTCTCACCTCTTTTAGAAGAGTTTTTGAGAAAAACTATGTTTAGAGAAGAGGGCTTTAGTTTATATTTGTATTTTCATCTATTTAGTTCTACAACACTTGTGACTTTTCTAGTCATTAGGATAAATTCTATATAGAGATTAAAAAGACAATTATAGTTATGTTATGTTGAGTATCTTGTCACTAAATTTTCTTCAAGTGTGAATGGTTGTTATCTATTGGGAACAAAATCTGCTTGATATGATTCTAAAGGTCCCCAAGAAGGGCAGGTGAGCTTTTAAGAGAGATATTTACCAAGCTATTATGGTGCATTTAATAACGTTTTGTAACTTATTTTCTATTAGTTGCAATTTGTTTCTTTTTTGTCTCTAATTTTAGTCTTGGGTGGCTTAGAATACTCCAAGTTTCCTCATTTCTTTTTTTTTTTTTTAAATTATATTGCTTTTTCCATCATAATCCATTCCTATTATTATAAATACCCTTTCACTTTCTCAAAAACTTCTAATCCATTCCTTCTTCCCTCTTGGTGTTTCCTATCTATAGAAAATGTTTTTTTCTTTTATGTATTGGTCTAAGGTTGTTGATTTTCAAGCGGACGTGATTTGGAATTGATATTCACTCAATTCTGCTTGTGTGAACTATATTTCTATGGATTCTGTTTTATGTGTGTTTTCTTATTTGTGGTTAGTTTGAGTTACCATCTATGTTGGATTTGATATGCTCTTTAAAAAGGTGTATAATTCCTGGTTCCAGTAAGTTTTTTAACTTGTTAACAGTTTGACTTTTTCGTATTTTAATGTACCATTACAGATTTGATCTATGAATTTGTTGTGTATGAATTTCATTTCTTTGAACTTAGCCTTGAAACTTATTGCACGATCGCATTTAATTAACCTGTATGACAAATTGTTTGGTTTCAACTTTGGTATCACAGAATGAAGGCTAGGGTTTGCATTAAGCATCTTATTACATTTTGCATTTAATTAAATTGGGTATTCCTTTGTATGTTTTAGCAATTTGAGTCTTGAGTTTGTTGGAATTTATTTGTCATTCATTCATTTGGGTGTATGCTCTCTACAGATAACCGTTCTTAGTGTTTTTGCAACTGGATTCCACCATTAACTTGATGATGTAATGAGATGAAAATTTCTGAGCTTTAGTAGCATATTAGTTGTCCCCAAATTGTATATATTTTATTTATGCAATTTTATTACAACAATTTTTATATTATTTTCTTTTATTTAGAACACTTTATTTACAATGTATTTTATAAAACTTGTACTTTCAATTTTAAATACTATATTTTTTTTTCTTTATTTTATTGCATGTCTACATTCATGTCCTTTATAATTTTTATTTTTTTTATTTATTTCATTTACTTTATTGTCAAATTTCCTTGTGCTTAATTTTGTCGACTTTAAGAAGGATAAATTTTTTTATAATTTTACATTACAAAAAGAAGATAGCTAAATTTTATTTCAAAAACAAAAAAAGAAAAAAAAATTATTAGACTCTAGGAAAAGTTAAAGATAAAATCAACCTTTTCAAAAAAAATTATATATGTATATATATAAATTAATTAAATATTAAATTTTCTATTTGTGTTTTATTTCACACATTTGCATCATGTTATTTGGATTTCTTAAGAGTTGTACATAAGTTGTATTTGTGAAATAGTGTGTAGTTGCACAATTCTTCAAGAATTGAGAGTACTATCATATCATTATTAGAAGTCACTTGTATTTATTTCATTGAACTTTAAGAGACCATCTGTATGCTTATGTGCTTGGTTCGTTTTTACCAAATAGACACTAGCCAAAGCATGATTAAGAGTATATTTTGTGATATGCAAGATATTAAAACGTTTTATGACGAGTCATGAATGCTAATTACTAAGATGGATTTTTGTCTCATTTGGTTGGAGGGAATGACCACATAAAATAATAATATTAGGAGGGATGAGATTGATTTCATCTTGTCTTCCAAAACTAATGAATACCCATGGGGATAGCATGCTCGAATATGTGCATGACCTAGTCGACACTTACAAAAACACTATGAGGATGATGACTACTATTATATCAATGCAATTGAGTTAGAAGTACCATCTTTTGATGAAAACTTAGATCCCAAAGCATACTTGAATTGGAAAATAGGGATAGAATATTTCTTTGACTAGTATTATTTGAGCAAGTATCACAAATACCAATTTATGAATGCCAAACATTTCTTAAAAATTATTGTTTGTGCAAAACTTAGAACAACAATGTTATGCTATAGGAGCACCATCATTATTCATTTAGGATGAACTTAAGTTTAGACTCAAGGATAGGTATGTGCCCATATTATTCACAGGATAGTTATTGTATCAATGACTGTCTCACGCAAGGGTCTAAATCATTGGATGATTAAATCTCTTATTTTGAGTATTTGTTTTGTTATGAGGTGTTCAAATCTTGTCTCGTGTTATTATCATGTTTTAGATTTGTCTTAAGAGATTATTTCTAAGCTAAGTTACATTTTAAGAATGCTTCTATGCTTGAAGCAGCCTATAGAGTTTCCCGTGAAGTTGGTTGGTTTTTTTCAATTATGTTCAAAAGGTTTGAAGGCTCTACCACCACCACCTAATCTTATACTAAACCAATTACTAATTAAACCAATATGTTAGCTACCCGCTATCCACTTCTAGTGCCACTCCATTGTGAGCATTATCTTCATCACCTACAAGAAAAAGAAGATCTTTGAACACAAGCCACTACAAGTTCCACGCCAAGTGATATAAGTGTTATAAGAAAGGTCATGTTGAGGTCTAATGCCCTACATTAGTCATGTTAGTTGAATTAGATGAAAAAGAGAAAGCATGTGAATTATGAGAAATTGTTCTTCAAAAAGAGAATGTAGAGAATGAGATTTACGTAGACACGCTTGCATATTTTGGCACTTCATTAATGTTTGTAATGATAAGCTGTGAAAAGTTGTCATGATAATGTTAGTCGCATAGATGTTATAGCTATTGATGTCACCACTAAATAAGGACTCATCCTTCTCGGCCATCCCTACTCATAGTGTGGTTGATTGATAAAACACTTATCTTCATTAAGAAGAGAGTTTTTGAAACAATTACTTGAGAGATTTAGAATATGGCATGGCTGGTGGCCAAGTCATATGGATTTTTCTTATTAAAGAGTCTAGTTCTAGCTTATTGACTATCTCAATGTTAGATCCATTACCTGGAAGGGTTTTATGGTGTTTTCTTGAAAAATTTTCTAGATGCTCTTTGATCGATGTATGATATTCAGCACAATTAATTTAATACTGAGGGCATTCTTAGTTTACTATATTGTCGTCTTAACTTGGCTACCTATACTAAGTACTCATGCCAAATAAACGAGTTAGTGGGCATAGGATTCAAATGAGAGGGTATTAGCTGTTGTATCATTTGCAGTATTTCTTGCACCTAAGAGAGATGATACGTGACACATATGTATAGATAGTAATACCATTAATAAGATTATAATAAAATATCATTTTTCTATACCCTTCCTTGATGATCTCTTAGATCAAATGTTTGGAGCAATCGTTTTCTCTAAAATTGATCTTAAAAGTGAGTATTACGAAGTTCATATTTGTCTTGGTTATGATTGGAAAATGGTTTTTAAGACCAAAGATGGACTCGACAAGTAATTGGTTATGCTTTTTGGGTTTACTAATACCCCAAGCATGTTCGTGAGATTGATGACACAAGTTCTCTGTCCTTTCTTAAGCATCTTTTCTGTAGCATACTTCGATGATATACTTGTTTTTAGTATATTTTCTTGATGGTCTTTGTGTAGATCTAAAGAAAGTAAAAGTTATTATAGAATGACTTGCTTTAATGAATGCATGCAAGGTCCATAGCTTCCATGGACTTGCAATATTTTATCGTCATTTCATTAAGAGTTTTAGCATCTTAGATGTACCAAATACTGACTATATTATTAAAGAAAATTTTGCTTGGAATAAAACAATAGACTTAACATTCCAAAAGCTTAAAAATGTTATGACTAATACATCCATCGTTTGCCAACTAGATTTGTCCATAGCCTTTGAAGTAGCATGCAATGCATTTAGTGTTGGGATAGGTGTGTCGAGGCAAGAGAAACACCTTATTGCCCTTTTCAACAAAAATCTAAATGAATTTAGATGAAAGTAGTCTACATATAAAAAAGAACTTTATGCTCTAGTGCAAACTATGTGGTGCTTGAGACATGATTTCTTTTCATAGGGGTTTGTACCTTATTTAGATCATGAATTACTCGAATACTTGAACACTTAATAAAGTTTGAACTAGTAATACACTAAATATTTCACTTTATTTTCGATTCCTAGTTGACCATAGGAAGACGTACGGATTTTGTCTTGGAAAATCCTAAAACAACTTGGCTATATAATTCTATATTTGTAGTAGTCCTTTGATTTTTCAAAATGGTTCTTTATATTCCATGCCTTATGATATCAGTTGCCACACATATTGCATGATTATATTCATGGATAAGATTATTATGATTCACAATTTACATAAATCCATCATTTTTGACATTGATGTATGTTTCACAAGTTCTTTTTAGAAAACATTATAGCGTTTGCTTGAAACAAAATTGAATTGTTTTTTAACTGTTACTTTCACACTAGACACCAGATTGAAGTGATCAATTGAAGTTTGGGTAGTCTTGTACATTGTTTATTAAGAAATGATACGAAAAATTAGGATTTACTTTTATCTCTTGCCGAATTTGCTTATAATAATTCTGTTAATTGTATTATTAGCAATAGTCAATTTGAGGTTTGCTTTTCATCCTTGCGATCTTACAGATTTGGTTCCTTTTCGTCAAATGTTAGAAGTTTAGAATCAACTAAATGTTTTATGCATTACGACATTTTTTGCATAAGCATATTGTTGAACAAATTAATACTAATAATGAACTTTATAAAAGATTGATTGATGCTTATAAATATCAATGAGAATTTACTGAATGTGAATATGTCATGATTCATGTAAGGTGTAGATTAGTCTCTCTGGGTACCATTTGGAAGTTGCATATTAGGGGAGCTTACCCATTTAAAATATTGAAACGACTAAGGTTAAATGCATATTTCTAAACCTATTAGAAGGCTATAAAAATAGTGTTACATATAACATTATGGATCTTATACTATACAAGGAGCACTTGTGATTCGAGTGATCTATTTGAGTTTTCACTACCTTTGTTGAGTGAGCTAGTGCCTTCTATTTCACAAGTCCCATCATGTGAGATGTGAGAGCTGATCTAAGTGAATTATTGATGATTAGACCATGTTTACCCAGACTAGGTATACTAGAGATATTTAATATAGTGACCACAAAAGCTTGACTCTAAAGATATGTGGATCATCAAAAGAGGAATTTTCGTGTCTTAATTTAGATCTCTTGGAGTGATACCACAATTGTGATCCACTCTCCTTAATGACAAGTTCCACCTACACCAAGAGAGTTGTATAGGAGAACCTAGAGGTGCTAGAGATCGTCATGCAAAACATAGCCCACCTCAAACTTGGAATTTCTTTCAAGTAAATTTCATTTAGATGGAGTAGTTAGCATGATAGTTGAATTGTTGGGGTTGATGACATTATTGATTGGACATTATTATGAGAGACTTTTAACCGAGTTACTAGTTTGCTAGTTGACATTGCTTTTTTGGACAGTTGATATGATTGGGTTGGTCATTTGGGTCTAGTCTCCATGTTGACCGTCATCCTCATATGTCCTTATATTCTCTTTATGTAGGACATATTTGTCATTTTATATCTTTGGTATTTTAGTCTCACCTCATCTTAGATAAGCTCTTGACTTGTAATACTCTATATGAAGTGAGGGCCTTTATTTCATACTTATACTTTCATCTTTTTTAGTTTCGCATCACTTATGAGGATAAACTACAGTATATAGGAGCTATAAGAGCTATTATAGTTATAATATGTTAAATATTTTGTTACCAAACCAAACTTTCTCTAATTGTGCATGGTTTTCATCCATTGAGAGTAAAATCTACATGATGTGATTCTAATGGTGCCTTAGGAAGAGCGGATGTGGAACTTAAAGAGAAAGATCTCTACCTAAGTTATTTTAGTCATCTAATAACTTTTTGGAACCTTTTTCTCTTTCATTGTAGATTTTTTTTCTTTAATTTTAGTTTTTGGTAGCTTCAAATTCTCTTAATTTTTTTTTCTTGTCTTGTGGTCACTTTCTATCACTTAATGTTCCTATCATTACAAATATCCTCACATCACCTCAAACAATTTCAAATCTGTCCCCTCCTCCCTCTTGGTGCTTCCTCATGGAAAGCGCCTTTCTCTTCTACGTACTAGTCCAAGGTTATAGATTTTCATGTGAAAGTGGTTTGAATTTGGTATTCGCTGGATTTCGTTATTGTGAACCACATTTCTGTAGATTCTTCTTTATATGTATGCATCTTTTGTTATTAATGTGAACTGCCATCTGTGTTGGATTGGATCCATTCTTTAAGCGTGTGTATGATTTTTAGTTTTGATAGGTTTCTTAACTTGTCAATGGTCTGACTATCTCATATTTTAAATAGTTTAGTTTTTTTGGTGCCCTTGTAGATTTGATCTATGAACTTGATATGGATGAATGTCATTGCTTTGAACTTAGCCATAAAACTTATTGCACACATAGTATTTGATTAACTTGCATGAGATATTGTTTAGTATTACATAATATCTATTCTAGTAACCTTTGGGAATGTCATTTTATGTTTTTCTTCTGCTGTTGACATGGAGTACGTAATCATTCTCCTTTTGTTGTGCTCAACATCTCTATGCTATGTAGAAAATTTCTCTGTAATTGTTCTCTAGCATATGGGTCCAAGCAAAAACTTTGTTTCTCTAGGTAATACAAATTTCAATAAGAGTTTGACACCGGTTCATTGATTAAAGTATCTAATTCAAGTGAAGAACTTTTACTAAGAAAGAATTGCCGTTCATAGTCTGTATAACTGCTGTTAATTTGTGGATAAGGAACATATTTTTTTTGTAAATCAAAGAAATATATCGAGTTCTTTGGTATCAGTAGCTTTGTAAATATCAAATCTCGGTCGAACTTTGAATATTAATATCATTCTAATAACCTCTTGGAATGTTATTTTGTGCTTGTCTTCTGCTGTTGACATGGAGTATGTAATTGTTCTCCTCTTTTAAGGGAGTATATACTTGTTTGAGCTCAACATACCTGTGCTATGTAAACTTCTAAAAATTCTCTACAATTGGAGTTCTCTAACATACCAGTCCATGCATAGACCTTGTTTCTGTAAATAAAATAAATTCCAATAAAGCTTTGACACTGATTCGTTGATTATCAAACTAAGACCTACGTCAAGTAATGAACTAATTCTAGGATAGATGACTTGGAATAAATGGCCAAGAGAAAGGTAGCCACTTGCCATCAATTGTGATCTTTCAGCATTCACCAATGGCAATCAATAAGACTTGACGCCAAGGAAGTTGACAAATCTTTAAATTTAATTTTCATCACAAAACAAACAAATTTTAAGGAACCTCACGTGGCATATTGTGTGCCTGTATTTCAATGTATATCATGTAATAGACAGAGTACCTTAGTTTGTTTTCAAAAACCAAAGCAGGTTACCTTTCATTGGTCTTGAAAAAACAAACTAAAATGTCATTTTGCATGTTATTTGTTTTTTTGACGTGAATCATATTGGAAATTGTCCCATGCAGCTCATGCATCCTATGGTAGATTGCTGAAAAGCTTGAACTGTGCATTATCTGCTGCTAAATCACATCGCTAATTGCAAGGGCAACACCTTTTTCATCAAAGAATCGAACTCAAAAGTTTTGAAACACTAATCTAAAATAAATTTACATGAATAAGAATGGAAGATACGGATGAGTGAATCTAGTTTGTCTATCCCTCAATTGTTTACCCCAAGCTTAATTTTGGATGCATTTTTTTGTGGATATTAAAATACTAATAACTTGGCATCCATAGTAGATATGTTATTTATAAACTTCATTCATTTGTAGGAAAATATCCATTTGTTTTTAGTATTTGGCAGTGTCAAACTTATCGTTAAGCATTTATTGTTATGCCTTTAGTTTGAATAATTGAAAGAGTGTAGAATAATTATTTACCTCATTAGTAAAAGAAATGTGCCCATTTTCTTCTTTTCAGCCATATCCTTTACAGGTAGTAGGTATTCATCTTCTTTGACTTTCCTTTTTTTCTGAGAATCATTAAATGCTTTAGTTCATTGTTCTTTAATTGTGAGAGATGAACGATGAGCTTGTTCAGGGATTTTCACATTTTTCTCACAAAAATTGAGCACGTATGTTTATTGAAATTTGTCACAGGCATTAGAATAGAGGATCAGACTTGCTTACATATACAAAAATATGATCTGAAGTATGTTTCTTATGTTCCATTCAGGGATAGTGGTGAACTATCAACTAGTGATTTGCAAAAAATGGTTCAAGCATTACCGCAATACACAGAGCAAATTGACAAGCTTTCACTCCATGTTGAGGTTGCTTTTGTTATCATTATTGATTACTTGACTAGTTTTATCTATTCTTTTGAATTAAGTGCTAGTTATTTTCTTTTCATTTTTACACATTGTATTTTTTTTGTTTGTTTTTCTGTTTATTTTCTTGATAAGCATCTAAATTTCTATCATTGGTGATTATAACATTAAGCTAATCTCAGAAAGCCTGTAGTACCTTTTTGTCTTCTGTCATTCTTATTCTTATAGAATTTTGCTGTTGCTATCTGAAAACTTAAACTTGAAATACCTTTTTGTACTTATCTGGTGTGTTGCAATTACTTTAATGTCATTTTAATTGCAGCCATTTTTAGTTTTTTTGAACTAAATACTTCCGTGGTATCTAATAATTATTCTTTTGAACTCAGATGGTGATACTTCTAAGTATTTACGTGAAAGAAAGTAAAACATTTTAGCCATAGGCTTGAATAGATTTTTTGCGAACGACTTTTGGTGTTAACAATTAATGTTTTGACGTGTCGTTAACATTTTTTGTCCTTTTGCATGGTCAAGGGAGGTGCCTTAAACGGATATATCATGAATTCTTTTATAGGTAATCATATAGTAGACAAATCAATGTGATATTGCCTTTCATATTCAACAAACAATAGATCGATTTTTTTTTTCTTGATTGTGTTGAAAGTAATTTGTCTTTTTAAGAAATCATTGTTTTGGTATATATTTTTATTAGAGATTCAGATTTAGTGCATGTAAAAATGATGTTTGACTATGATGAAGGAGAGAAGCCCAGTGACACAAACTAGGGCTATAAACGAGACAGTGATCTTAACTGAGCCAATGACTACATTTTTCCAATTAGTATATTAGTTTTGAATTGAGCTTGCATAGTTTCAATTTTTTGAAGCTTGTTTGTTTATTTACTTGTATGGCTGTCTCATAAAAGAGAATTATTCCTTACTAAATAGATGACGTGATAATAAATTAAAGGATTAATTATAAATAGGTTGTTAATGTTTTATCTAATAAGTAGGTCTCTCTAGCTTCAAAAATAGACATATGGGTTCTTAAGTTTCATAAAGTTTGCAAATAGATAATTCCTATAATAGCATCTATCAATATACAAATTTAAAAAGGTCTATTTTGTGAATTATTATTTTTTGCACTACATTTTACCATTTCTTGATCCAGTAGGAGCTATGATAGAAATGGGGTGGTATTCTTGAATGATGGTGGGGGTATAGGATTGATAGTGGTTTGGGCAGACAACAACGATAGTTGAGGTTTTATAGACCTTATAGGCAATGGTGGATTGTCATTATGACTACCATGGAGGTGTAGGAGTCAGAACAGATTATGAATACCATATCTGCATATTTTTGAAACTCGAGAATCCACTCAAGAATTGAGCTGCTCATGATGGACCATTCTACAATTTGTCCTATGTTAAGCTTACAACTGTATCATCAAACTTCTAACTTAATATTTATTCATGATTGCTGAAGTAATTTGTTTAAAATGTTTTTTTTTTGTGAATTAATGATGGAAATGCTAAGACGTGAATATCAAACCATAACAATTTGCTTGTTATAACTGGTCTTGTTTATATCTTTATTAAGGGTAACATGATAGTGTATATCTTATATTAGAGCACATAACCTGTTCACATATACCATGCATTTCAATGTTAGGCTATAGCCTATACAAGAAGAATTTTTTGTATAGAGATTAGCATTTTTTGTTCTAATGATATCTTAATATGTTTCTTCTTTTGGGCATAAAACGTTGGAGACGTTCATGCTTTTAAGGTTGCTGCATAAATGGTCTGCAAAAAGACCTCATTAAAATTACAAAAGAATATTCAAATTTTACGTGAGAATGATAGAGGTTGAATGATGGTATAAAGGGTTGGTATAAGTGTGTAGCTATTGTTAAGACATATTATATGACTATGAAATACAAATCACTAATTATTGGAAGATAATTATGACACATTAGCAAGGAGTGAACATGATTAAAATGATTAAATTTAAGAAACGAGCATGCACTTTCTCTTGAACTTGCATTCTGACCATGCAGTTTGGTTTCTTATAATTGATGTTGTCTTGTGAAATGAATTAGTTCTCATCATTCTCCAATCTGTCTCAAAGTAGAAAGAAGATGTGTAACCATAGTTTCCTCTTCAAAATGTCTTAGAATGATTAGTAAGGGAACGTACGGTGCTTAAAGGGAAACATTTCTTTTAAACATTGGACAGGCAGAATGTTTTGGAAATAATACATTTTTTTTGTTGCACATATCAAACTACAAACTAGAAAATCCTATATATTTGGAAAGCTCAAATGCAGCACATTGAAATTCATGATGAGATGCTATTGAGTACATTTTTTGTTGATATATTCTACTTGTACGTGAAACTTAAGGAAATAAAGTGAGTTTGACTAATACAAAGCGATTTCAGAGGTTAATGGGTTTCTTTGAATATGTTAAATTGCATTTGGAGCGCAAGTTATTGATGAGATTTGAACTATTAATGTTGTGGATACATCAATCTGTGACTTAACTAATAAGAAAGAATAAGCATTAGATATTTCAAATCTATACTAGAATTTGATAGTGACGTAAATGGCAATGTACTTGTAGGTTCCAAACAAGCAAGATAAAGAGGATTGCATTTGAGATCAGAAATTTCAAAGCAATCTTAATGATAAGTTTTATATTATTATGATGGTGTCAAAGATGTCTTATGGTACAAAATGTTGACTAATGTTATGATGATCTTTTCAAGGTAGGTTAAAATGGATATTGTGAGGTTTTAGAGGAGTTTTAATGATTTTATTGGATAGCTTCTAGGAAGCTTTTTGGCATAGGTTCAAAAGAAATGAAGGTTCTTGGTTAAATTTGAGTTAGGTTTCAGTTTCTTGAATTTTGTGTTAAGTTAAATAAGTTTTTCAAGAATTTGTAGTTGTAAGGATTTTTTGAAAAGGGGATGGTTAGATTTTAGATTTCAATGGAATTCTTTGAAAAGGATTAATGATGAAGGTTGGTTAAAAATGTTACTAGTTAAAGAAAGGTTTTTGATGAGGATTAGAGGTGTTTGTGAGAATGGTCATCTCATATCGGGCTTGAGCAGACCAAAATTGAAAAGAGTGAAAGAAAAGAGTTTGACTAGGGGTAGATGCACTTAACAAGAACTATATGTTCATAAAAAACAGCAATTTTGTAGAATTATAATATTTATTTATATGCATATTAGTATGCACATACAAATTCCTACAATTGGGTAGTCCTATTGTTGGGATGGCATTGTGGTGACAAAATTTGTTCTTTTGCACTCAATATGGATCAGTTTGTTCCAATTTCATGATCGTGTGGTTTGATCTTGTTCTAGAAAGTTGTAGCCATTTTAATCCAAAGAGAAACGACAATAACTTTTGCATAAATTGCCATTGAAATGAAAAAAAGGTCAATTGAGGATTGTTTTACATTTCCTTACCTATCAACAAGGATCCTTAAGCTTTGAATTAGATTGATGAATTTTTTAATAGTGATTCCATTCATATCTATAAGTGGATTTTGGGAGAAGGTACGTTTCCCTATTTTCATCAACAAGATCCATGCTTGCTGAGCTGTTCCTGAAATCAACTCAAATTCTAGGCTTCCAATTGCTGCAATCTTGCTTTAGTGTTGAATAGGTGGTCTATAAGATCTGATTTTCTTTATTTTTCTGTTGTAAGCTTTAATTTTTCTTTTTAATTTCCTCTTTTAGGCAAATATTTTGTATAGCTCTTTTGGGTTGGTTCTCTTTTGGATTGGTTTGTGTGTGTACCTTTTGAGGCAAAAATGTAGGACTTCTCTCTAACTAGTGTTGCTCATCTAAGGAGATTTATAGGGCTCCTATGTGTCTTGTGTTGCTCTTCTAGAACATTTAGATTCATTATGGCCAATGTTCATCTTCTTTGGTTTTGTATGCATCCACTTTTGGCTAGGTTTGTAATAGTTTTGTCAACCTACATTGGCAAAGGATGCGAGGAAAGTACGACTATTTGGTTAGGGGTAGATGTGGACATTGATATTAAATCGAACTTTCTAAAAATTATTGGGTGCAACTTTTACTTCTCACAATTTTATTTTTCTTTTCCACTATGATTTAAATACTCGTTCTCATGATAAATTATTGATGAATTTTTAATTGCACAATTCACCCTTCTCCCATTTTGCCCTACCATTCTGCAATTAGACAGCCCGAACCATTCTACAAGTAGATGGTCCTACAATAGAAAAACTATTGCCAATGGAGTTTCCATTATCTCCCATTTGCACTGCTCATGTCAATGACAGCACCGGCAATGTCAATAACCCAACTCTGCCCATCTCCTTTTTGTGGCCAATGATCTCGTTCCTAGGGTCAATTGTCGAGATATCATCAAGACCATACCAAGTAATATCATTATACCAGTCACTGAATCAGGCCAATGTTTCTGTGCCATTGTAGCACCTACATCGACCAACTGCTTCACAGTAGCATCCTGTTTCATTGCAGTGGACTCTGCTATGACAGGCCACCACTGTAGTGCTGCAGCACTCTACTATCATGCTGCTTCAAGCACTGCAGCTCCATGCTGCAAAGCAGAAGTGGGAGATGCAGTAGCATAACCCAGCTGATGCGCCTTGGAAGCTGAAGGGGCAGCATTATGGTGCTGCTGTGCCATGATGGACAGTTCAGTAGCAGCTCCATGGTGCTGGACGATAGTGCTCTGGCTTTAAGCAGTGGAGGTTCAGCTACTACAGGCTATACCACATTTCAAACTACAGGTTACACCACTTTGTTTCTGTAACACTCTAGTTCTGCATTGCAGCAGGTGCTACAGGCCTAACTGAAGTGCTGCAGCGCAACTGTGGGTGTTGCATTAGCAGAACTCTAGCTTCCGTTGATGCCTGGTGCAGAGACTGACCACGCTAGCTCCTGCCCCCTTGCTGAGTGATCAGGCATACCTTAGTGACCGGCAAATTCAAGGCACCATTGAGAGTCCCTCATATTTGAATTTCTGTTCATGAGAACCTTTCAACAATTCCCTGCTGGGAGGTTAACTGAGATCCTTCTCAACACAACCTAACAAGGAAGGTTCTCTCAACTGAAGCTTTTCAAGATTTGGCCCAATGTGATGTATTTGAAGTCAACCTGATTCTTTCTGGGTATGTGATGTCCTAACAATACAGTGGGAGTCCCAGAAGTCAAATTCAAATGGTTATCATAAGGATGGCATCTATGGATCAACTTTCTTTGACGTCCTTGGATCCAGCCCCAAGTTCTGTTTTACAATCACCCGGGGTCTTCCCTATCATAATGAATCCCTGTTTTCCTTATTCTTAAAACAGAAGACAAAGCAATCATGCGCAATACACAAGATCTTGACCTTGATGCGCTCTCATTGCTTGTAAAGTTCTGAAGAGAAAACATAGATGTGGGTCGTCTGAAAAGTGTTGTACCTGTAGCCAACCAATTCTTTTCTTTTGTAGATATTGAGGTGAATTTTTGTGTTGGATTAACATCAAACCGGGTTGACAACTGAAATTAGATGAGTGCCTTCATGGGAATAATATTGTTACATATTTGATTCTAAACACTTCTTTCTGCATGACCATGAAAATTAAGTTTCTTGATTTTATCACTGGCTTGAGGATGGCTATTCAATAGGCTTCTTAATCTCTTAATAAATATATATGCCTTTTCACCCATTTAACATGCACAGGAAAAACTATTTTGCACAGGGTCATCAGGTTGATGAACTTATGTCTGAGTTACACCTTATCAGTGGCTTCATTGCATGTGTTTGGTCAAATAAGATTCTTGCATGCCATTATGTATATTGAATTTATAGAAATATGTTGTCGTTTCCATTTTTCAGTTGATGGGATTGCTATCTTTTAGGTTCCTAAATTGCACTTTGTACATTGCTTTAGTTTTTAGAAAAAACCCTATTGGCTAAATTTTGTGGGACATAAAAAATGAAAGAACCAAGTAAGGTGCTCTGCAAGTGTGAATAATGATGATGTGTCTGGAATAACCAGCTTGCATGAGCTTGATTGACCACATTGCTATGTTGCAGTTCTGCAGTTAGCATATTTTCTGAATTGGTTGTGTTCATCCATCGTGTTTGCATGATGATGATCCTGATACTGTAAAAATTCCCTTCATGAGACTACCACCTCTTTTCCCACTCTTGTTTGGTCTTACTTCTGACTTCAATGCATAGTGATGGATTGTCCTTTATGGTTTGTTTCTACTTTCTTTTATTTTTCTAAGTGCTGCTGAATTTAGCTGAGTACAAATTTGTGTTAGTTTCTTGTTGGATTGGCCAGAGCATTTGACATTTTCTGTGACATTACAAGTAACTGAATAACATGATGTCATTTGCTAGTTAGTGCCATCTAAAACATGATCCAACTCAGCAGCAACAATCTTTTCTTGGACAGCAAAGTGTGGAGTATGGGGATTTGGCCACGACGCAGGTAGCAACAGTTGACTCCTCTAGGTATTATCGTCAGACAACCTTCGAGTGTCCTTGCTGGCAATCTCAAACCACATGGAGGTTGTACACTGTCATGGGTGTTCAGTGCATTGCCATATAATGGAGGTCATGGGCTATTACTTATCCCTCATTTTTGTTATGTTTGAAGAAGCACATTCCACAACAATCGAAGGTGTTTCCCTTCACGGGCGGGATATAAAGAAGACCCCAAGGTTGAGTTGATGTTGGAGCAATCAAATCCTATCTCATCTCACCCTAGTAGCCAAAGGCTACAATAATCTTAGTCCATTGCTTCCCTCTACTTTACTCGTCTTCCTTTTTGACTTCTAAACCTTCTTTTATTCTCTCCCAATGTTTGTATCCTTTTAAGTACTTGGTTTTTCTTTGTATGATGCCATGCATATTCCTCAAGTTTTGTGGATGCCTTTGTTGTCTCATGATCATGGTTTTTTCCCTTTTTTCAAGGGGTCTCCTACGTTACAAAAAACCATCTTTGTACCTATTTCCTTTCCTGTTTTTGTATTTTGTCGATCTCTCTTAAGGGTGTAATCAAGTCAAGGTGAGTTCTAGTGATGGTCGACATGAGCTCAATTCATTTAGTTTCAAACTCAAGCTCTTATGTTGTGCTTAAACTTGGCTTGTTCACTCTATTGTGAGCTCAAGCTTGATTTTGGAGATAGGTTATCAAAATGAAAAATTGTTACTAAACTAAATGCTAAACAACCACAATGGAAAAAATATTACCATAATTTGTACATAAATTATAACTTTTTTTAAACAAGTTGCCTTATGAGTCGTGGAGTTGAGTCTAACCAAACCCAAACTTGAGCTATACGCTAAAACTCGAATGTTGGCTTGATAGGCTTGACTTGTGAACTCGATAACTAGTTGAGTTTGAGTTGGTTCATGAGCCAACTCAGCACATTTGCACCATTAGTCTTTTGCCCATTCCAAGAAATTCCGCAACTCCATAGCACTCAGGCAAACACAGTAAGTTATGTCAACATTCATATTTCTGAAATTCATTTTAATGTTCTTATTTTGGCCTTGTGACAACTTTTTTTGGTATAAGAAACAAAGTATGCTAAAGCTATATCTATATAAGTTTTCTTTGTAATAAGAAAGCCAATCTTGAAGGGAACCATCAAATTTGGACTTCGTTTTGTCACCCTGGTTCCTACAGAATCACCGACAACAAATTTTCTTTTGTAGGACCTATATTTCTGTTTACAAAAGGAAAACAAAAGGTTCTAGTTGTTATGTTTGCATATAGCTTTGAAAAGCTATCTGTTCATACAGTTCTTTTAAAAACGTGGTGCTTTCAGGCTCATCTGTTCCATAAAATGTAAATTCATAAGGGCTTTTACTTCTCACAAAGATAATCTTGTGCAGATAGCTGGAAAGATTAACAAAGTGGTTAGAGAATCCGGACTTCGGGAACTTGGTCAACTGGAACAAAATCTCATCTTTGGTGATGCCACAACAAAAGATTTGATCAATTTTTTAAGAACAAATCTGGTAAAAATGTTTTTTTCTTCTGTTTTAGAATCTTGACATTACAACCCTTTATGGTATTTAAATGAATTTCTACAGGATGTCACTCTTGAAAATAAGCTACGATTATTGATGATATATGCAGCTATCAACCCTGAGAAGTTTGAAGGTGATAAAGAGAAGCTGACGCAGGTGTTGAGCATCTTTTTGTTAGTTAAAATATCTCACATGTGTGGAAATAGTTTCTAAGCGATTATGTGTAGCTTGTTTCATTTGTTTCTAAACACTGTTTACCTTGTTTGTTTTTGTTGGCTCAAACTCCAAATAGGTAGGATAAGGATGGTGATCTACGAGTGTCAACAATATTTTTCTTAACAATTTTTTTGTACTTTTTCTTCATGCTTATAAAATGAGAAAGCTTCCAACTCTAAGAATAATTGACTGCTAAGTTATCATCATTATATGAAGATATCCTTCAATATGGTATTACTTATCCTATTTATACTGTTAAAAACTGCAATTACAGTGGGATTTGCAAGGCTTTTCTGCTTTAGAAAAAAAGAAATTATTGATAATAAGATGGTTGTGCTGTCAATTAAAAGATGGAAGAATTTTATCGGAATATTGTAAATTTGTTTGAAACAATCTTATTTATCGTCAGATGGTTGTTCTCTCAATTGAAGATAGAAGCATTATTTTTATCCTTGTGTGGAAAATTTATTTTAGTATTATGCAAGTCTGCTCTTGGTGAAGTTACCTATATTTCATGCACCATTGTTTTTTATTTCAGAAGAATGATGAATAATTTTTGAATTCAGAAATGCTCCAATAATATTTTTATATTGGAAGTAAAAGTGTACAATTTTGGTTGATGATGCCATCTTTTGCTTGTAAAATTTATGTGGTGCCTAACCTTATGGTCTCAAAGAAATGAGTTCTCTACAAAGTGATAAAAATGATAAGTAAAATGTTGTTTTTGTGTTCAGAATTCAATTTGATTGTGGACTTAAATGCTCAATTGAATTATCAATATAAATGTCTAAAACCTTGGTTAATTTCATTCAAAGATGATGACAATGACAAGAACTCATAAGTTTTTCAATTCTATATGAAGATTCTCTTAAGTTCCGTTTTTCCATTCATTGCAAATTTTCACAACAATGTATTTGATTTTGCTTGGACTATATCCAGCCAAATAATTAATCTATAAAATTTCATTGAATTGCAAAACGTTTTATAATTGGAATAAAATCAAATAAGCACTTAATATTTGTACTTTTGATACCATCTTGTGATGGCTTTTGCTTATTTTAGCTTGGAACTTAATTTTTTAGGCTTATTTCCCTTTTACCTATGCATGGTGACTTTTGAATTCTAATTTATCCTTTCACTTTGTCAAGCTTTTAGTGAAAATGGGTAACAATGAAACATCTTGATGCTTCTGAAAATTGGTATTCTTTCTAATGCTTAAATGCTTTGAATAAAAAGCTGGCTTCTTTGATTTGTTGTTGGCATGCTTTTAGCATTTCTTTGCAGATTCCAATGAGAATTTCTTTGTTTTCAGCTGGCTAGATTACCACCTGGTGACATGAAAGCAGTGCATAATATGATGAGATATTTGACATTGTCAGAAAGCAAAAAGCCATCGGGAGGTCTCTCGCTCAAGTTTGATGCTTGTAAGGTAGCACAAACCCCGAATTATTGTGATTAAATTTGATTATTGGTACCAATGATAACAAAATTATTTTCCTTCTAATTAGTCTATTGCTTTTTCTTGGCTATTAGAAGAAGCTTGCAGCTAGGAAAGACTGCAGTGATGAAGAAGAGACATGGCTACTTTCAAGATTTTACCCTATTATTACGGTAATCTTTTACAGTTGTGCTAAGTCCAATCATCTATCAAGCTTGAATTTGTAGTGTAAATATTCTAGAAAAACTGATGCCTGCCTATAATTTTCGGTCTAATTTTAGAATCCTATTTATCTTTTCCTTATTCGATTTATTATGTCCCAAATTCTAATATAACATGCATAATGATGAAAAACCATGATATTACCTTTTGTTAGTAAGTTGAGGACAACTTTCCCATTTGTATGAATAAAGAAGAACAATTATTGTAACTTTATCAAGCTAAGGGAATTGCAAAATATTCTATTGATGCTCAAAAGTATATCCTTCCAATATAGATAGGTTTTAGGTTTAGATGTTTGGACAGGTATTTGCTTAGCACTTATATAAGATTGAATTTGACTTGGTATGATGAGGAAGTAGAGGAAGAAAAGAGCAATAGGCATAGGAATTTTACATGGAAACCTTGAAGTGGTGAAGAAAATACAATAGTTGTTTGGATTGAGGAAGGATTTCATCATGCTTTGATATTACTAGCAATGCTTCGGGACTACAAAATAAAATAATGGCCTTATAGCAGATGAGGGGAAGGTCTTGAAAATGATAGAGAAGATGGAGCGATTTGAGTACGAGGGATATTGAGAGCTACAAATGTTTGCGCGTAGCATCTAATGCTTGATGATACTCGTTTAAATCAGTTAGATTGCTTAAATACTTGTTTGATTGCAATATTCATCCTTAATTTCTTGTATAATGGCATTGTTTGATCCTACTGTACTTTCTGATGAATCATTTCTTACACTCACAATGGTGACTACACCTTCCCAAGCCTTTTTCATTCATTTGCTTAATGTTAGGAATGGTTGTGGACGAGTGGGCTTTACTTCAGACACCATTCATCCATAATGTTTCGTTAGCTAATTTGTGGGTAGTCATTAGTTGAATTTGACACTCGCAAATGAAACGTGGTTGTAGAAAGTTTATAGGGCCATTTGGATGATGCTGGTAACTTGGATAGCTCTGGCTCCTATTGGGTATGGAATTCCTGAACGAGATGATGTTCATCTGATATATGAAGTTGATAACATCTGGTATTCTTCCCTTGTGTCGTATTATTGTTTTATGAAAAAGAAAAGAACTGTAGATTAGTTGATAGTATGCAATTATTCAATGATAAATAACTTTGCTTGATTAGCAAAGTGGATGGTGAGCAGATACATGCCAAAAGTTTTTTGAATTTGAAAAACTTGCTGATTAAGCTTCTGCAATCTGTAAATAGGGAGCATAAACCCTCTATCTCTTGAATAACCTTATAAATCGCTTGTCTCTCCATATTCTATTCTTTCTCTACTACAAACACTTCCCTCTTAAAGATGCTGAGCAAAAAAGAAAGCCAAGGTTTGGGGATATTGAGGAGATGCCCAAGCCTGAAGTCCTGACAGAAACACTAACCGATGTTGGTACTTTACCAACAACCACTGAAACAATTCTGGAGGAGAGCTTTCTGGCAAAGATGAAAGTTGTGAATGGTTGCAGAGCCTTCTGTTGCCTGAATAGGAACCTCCCTCCACTGACCGAAGGGTAGAGAAAGAGATAGAAGAAGGAAAAACCTCTCGCCATAAAAATTGTATGTGAATAACATTCCAAATGGCTCTAATTGAAGCCAAGGGAATGAGCCAACCTGAGTCCTACAAATCCTATGTGGTAAAAATGGAAGTAGTCATGTTTGCCCCGGTGAGAACACTTGCTCCAATGGTAGCTGGTTCACAGTATTACTTTTTTATGAGAGATACAATGGTACATGCATAGAGATTGGCTGGTGAAGTTCACCACTTTGCTGAAGTGCAAGATTCCTTTCATCTCTCAAGAAAGAAGTCAGAGAAGCTTGGCAGTATGAGGAATTTGTAGAAGGAAGATTTGAGAACCACCGTTGTGGTGACAAAGGCAGTTGTTAGGGAAGCCATTGAATGACGCGTGAAGGCTGTTATTAGGGCACATAAACAACAACTAAGAAAATAGTCAAATTAATTAATTGAGAAAAGAACTAGTGGACACCAAGGAGAAGGCCTTTGTTGAATGCAAGGCTCTGAAAGAAAATGAATTCTATAAGCCAAGGATGATGCATTAACAAAGAAACTCCATGATGTCTAGGAGCATCTAGTAAAGTGACACATATAGGATTGATTATCATGTTAGGTGGAAAAAACTCAAGCCTAAGGCAACACACGCCAAGCAAATGTGAAGATCTCAAAAGAAATTGCGTAAACTTCACAAGTTTAGGATGTTGTGGCATACCAAAGCTATGCTTAGGAGATGCTCGAGGAGTTCATTAGGGGTGCATTATTCAAAAACAATGTTGTGGGCATCTTAACACACCACTTATCTAGAAATGTCATCACTTGAAAGTTCATCGACAAGATCAAGCAATCTTTGGAGTCATCAAGAAAGATTTGAAATTTAGTCCAAGGCTTGTCGGGTTAAAACGTTTGGGAGTACTAGAGTTATTGGTTTTCTCTTTTTTTTTAATTTATCCTTTTTGTTTTCTTGTAGTTATTAAACTTCTAATCTAATTTTTAAGTAGAAATGGAATTTTGTGTTTCTATAATTCTTCTGTTATTTCTTAGAAACTTTATGTTGGTCACTTGTAATTTGGAACTCCAATAAGAGAGGATGAGAGTTACATGGCTAGAGCGTGGAACAAAATCAATGGTAAGTTCACTGGTGGTGATGGGACTTTAAAAGCAGAATTGTCGCTTAGCTCTTTAGAGATTTGAAATAATCACGTAGAACTTTGGCAATAGCGACAATTTGCCTTGAAATTTGAGCCATCGAGAGTAAGATCCCAAATCTCTTATATTAAATTATGTTTGGACAAAATATTTTGGATACACTCAAACCATTATTATGAATGAAATAATAAAGTTTTACTCAAATGGGTGTTTCGAAATTGAAATTTGTTGAAAATCTCAAACAATGTTGGAAAATTATGAAATAAATATAAAACTTGATGAGTAGCTTGGTGTAAAGTTAGTCTGACATATTTTAGAGGTTCTTTGATGGGAAAAATATAAGGAATATGAATCCACAAATAAATATATTTGCATATATAGTTTAATAAATGTTATATAAATTATTTCTTAAATAAATCCTTATACTACTACAAAATCAAGGAGAGATAAGGGAAGTAAGATCTTGGCTCTTTAGGCAGCTACACAAAGAAGGAAAGTAAAGGATAGTGGAAGAGTTTAAGAAAGAGCTCGATTTGGAGAGCATTTGTGAAACAATCTTTTAGGAAAACGAGGTAAGCATTATTCGAGACTTTCCTTTGGTTTTGAATGGATTTTGTAGATCCATGATTATAATGCATGCATAAGATGATTGAGTAGAATATGCTTGTTTGTGATTGTGAGGAGCTATGAAAGCCCTAGTAGAAGACTTGAAAGATTGTGTATTTCTTATAATAAAACCTAAAGCTCTAATTGGTTATCAGACGGTTCGATTGATGGATGAAATAGTTTAATAAAAATAGAGAATGATGGTTGCCCGATGGGGATATTAGAAGGTCCGATGAGGGTATTGTACAGTTTATGAATTTTTGACAAAAGGGTCATGAGTTCCTGTCGGACGTTTTGACGAAAATTAGATAAGGATCGAACAATCTGACAAAGGAAATGAATGGTCTAATGATGGCCTAGGAGCAATTAGATGATAAGTCAGATTGAGTGATCAAATGGATTCGATGTCTGTTAGGCACACATCAGATGGTTTGATAGGTTGATGTGCGGCATGATTATGGCCAAGAGACTTTAGTTCATGTGGTTCAATGAGGCTCAAATAATACAATTAATATAATAGAGCATGTGCATGTAATATGCGAAAGAAATATGATGTATGCTCTTATGTAGTATTTATCATTCCCTATTCTCCAAATCATAGAGCAGTCCTTATCATTCCTTATTCTCTAAATTGTTTGCACATCTACCAACTCTCCAACAGTACACAAAAGCCTCTATATTTGTGAATCGTCTCTTTTTAATTCAAACACATTTTTCTGTCTACGATACATGGCAAGTCTGAATCCACAACACATCCTCCATCACTAAAAACCGGTGATGGGGCCTTGCCACAAAAGACAACTGCTATATCTTAAATCTACGAATGCTGAACAAGCCACATTCTTTAGGTAAAGTGATCATATCCCAACTAATATTGTGAATGGATTTGCTAGTACTTGATTCACTCCAAATAAATTGACGAATAATTCATTCCAATTCCAATATAGTTCTAGCGGGCACCAAATTATGGCTTAAATAATAAATCAAGATTGTAGAAAATATGGCATTAGCCCTTAACAACCTGCCCACCAATAAAAAGGACCAAATGGCCTATGGGGAAATTTGATCAATAATCTGAATTAGGCAAAATCCTAAACTTTGGGCCTTTTCCTTGACAAAGGAACACCCAAATGCTTTAGCAGTACGATTTGTCTCACATGGAGTCTGTTAGCTATCTTCTTTGTCATTTCTACTAAATAAAATAATAGACCTGTAAAAATTAATTACTTGGCTTGATGCCTCCCCATATGAATGCAATATTTTCCTTATAATAAAGACCAACTTAAAGGATAATAAGGCACAAAGGATGATGACATCTGCATATAGGGAGCCTCTAGGCACATCTGGAAACCAATTAGCACCATTAAATCTTCCTATTAATGAATAAGGGATGAATACTCTGGCACAATAGTAAAAGATACAAGGATAAAGGAAAGCCTTGTCTAAGCTCCCGTATACCAGTAATCCATGGCAGCCTCTTATTACATAGAATTTTGTATTGATGTTATGTGATGCAAAGCTCTGACCCATTCACATCATAAATTAGGACATCCAAGTTGCTTTAGCATGAAGACTAAAAAGTCCCATCACACTCAATCATATGCCTAATCCATATCTAGCTTAACGACCATGAAATCTTCCTTAGAAGTCAAAGAATACAGGTGATGCGCCATCTTCTGTGCCAAAAAAATGTTATTTAAAATTGATGTACCTCGTATAGATGTATCATGTTCAATTGCAATATACCTTAGAGTACCGTTGGAAGGCGATTGACTATCACCTTGGTCACCACCTTGTATTTAGAATTGAATGGGCTGATCGTCCTGCTTTAGATGCCAATAGAATTTACGCCAATAGAATATGAAGCAGCGTCATGTTGAGATCTCAAAGATTGATTCATGTTTATTTTTCATTTAATTCACAAAGGTTAAGTATTTATAGAAAAAGTTTTGTTATAGTTGTTAGAAAGTTAAGCAAAAACTATTTGAAAAGCTACTACCAAATAGCTTAAAACGCTTTTCAAATGGCTAAAAATATATTCTGAAACGGCTAGTTATTTAGCCGTTAAGCTGGATTTATTGGAATCGTTAGATCGGCATAGAGGAGCTCTCGTACCGTTTGATCAAATGCTGTAAGGGCGGATGAGTTCTGGACAATTGGATCAAGCTGGATTAATTTAAGGCTATTTGATCAAGTCAGATGAGATCAGGATTAGATATTGATCGTAGGATTCAAAAAAGAGAGATCTTAGTCATCAGATCAATGATAGATATTTCAAACAGTAGAAAAAAAAATAGCCGTATGATGAAGTCAAACCAGATCACGACCATCGAATGGATCAATCAGTTACAACAGATGAAACAGTAACCGTTTGATCGGCTTATCAAATGGACGGTTGGATCGATTAAGATCATTGTTAAAATACAGAGGCAATCTTGACCGTGCGATTGCAAAAATGCACAATTGGGCAGCACTGAGCGCTGCCAGTTTTGGATAGAGATAGGAACAAGGGATATAGTCCCACATTGTAGGAAAGGAAACTTATACGGTCTTTATAAGCATTCGCCCGGAGTAACGTGTTAGCCTAATTGGGGTTCGCTCCTCCTTTGTGCGCTCGGGATTTAATCACCTGAGCGTACTCGTAACATATAGGTTTATACGGGTCCGACCTGACTCACACGTATATTTGGTTCGAATGGTGCCTTGTTCGATCCATTGCCTTACCCCATCTAGTTCAGGAATTCGCCGTGAACTAGAACGGGTTGACCCAATGCCTTGCATTTTTTAGTCGTAGCAAAATGAAAAAATTATATTATGATCTCCCAAATTTTCCCATTCAATCTTCGCTCTCTAACACCACCAAGCCTTTTCTCTGGTCAATGCATTAGTATAGTTAGAAATAAGGTGCAATAAATGGCTATGCTTCTCACCATTCAGCCTGAGTTGACTCTTTCATTAGTAGCTTCTCTATTTCCTTGTCCAATTGCCTGGGTTTCGTTAGAATATTACCAAACTCCCTCGTCACTTCTCCAAAGCATCCAAAGTTCTTGCAAATTTGGTAGAAACATTTGGGGTAAGATCCCCACAAGCTCTCTCCCGTTGTAGATTTTGGGTAGTGCAGCCCCAAAGTTTCAAATTGCATTCTCCTACCAATCAACCTCGACTCTGTTCTACAATTGAATGAGCAAAGAACAATGGTTCAAGCCCATCCTAGTGAGGCGATGCACAGATGTACCTGGAAAAGCATACAAACCATGAATATTCGATAGAATTCTGCGGTCTTTCAAAAACCTGAGCTCTCCCATCTTTGTTGTAGCATCATGTATAACAATTTTCATTATACCCAATGTCACAAAGATTCAACTCATTGATGTGCTGCATGAATTCCTCTTGAGCAATCTCAAAACGAAACCTTTTTCCACTCTTTTTCTCATCTTGTGACATAGTAATATTAAAATCTCTTGTGACAAATAGTGGGTTATTCGTCCTGGAAGCCAATCTTACGTGTTGCCAAGCTTCCCTCTTGATGTCGATGCATAAACAGCACAAAACATCCAAGGAGAATGACCTTCCCTAGTGGTCTGAAGCAAAATGACCTGCTTGGAGTGGTCAATTACAGATAACTGAATAGCATTCATCCACAAAATAACAATCTCACCCGACAGCCCAGCTGCAGGCTCTACAAAAAAATCCAATTCCAGCTGAGTATCTGGTCTGTATCCTACCTCATAGAGTTGCACACCCCTGCTCCACTAATGCCACAAGAAAGATTTTACTTTGCCTCACTATTTCCTACAAATAATTCTGTGAAGATGAGGATTTTTTGCGTCTGATATTCCATACTAATGCTGATATCATTTCAATGGAGTTAAAGCTGAATTCACTGCCCCTCCACACCGATTAAGCGATTTACCCGTCTGGCTTCTAATCTAATTCTCAGGCTTGCCCAAACTTATCTGATTTGCTGAGAGTGCCGGCATCTGAACGTCCATCATATAATGATCACCTTTCTTAGATGCCAATCCTCAACTGCAGATATCCATATTTTCATACTGCTGCTCTCTGTTTTTAATCCGTTGTCTAACCATGGCGCAAGGCATAGCAAGTATTGGTGTCGAAAAATCCAATTGTTGCTTCCAATTGTAATCCCTTCCTATGTTACCAGAGCTGTCGCCATTGCAGTAACTGATTTGCTACTTTGTTTCTGTATGGATACTTTCCCATTCCCAACAGCACCCTGCTCACGCCTGCCCAGTTCAACACACTCGGAAAGCTTAGTATGAATCTGCACATGCTGTGAATCAAGCTGATTTATCTTTCGACGAGCAGCAGCTTGTGAATTAATTCTTTCCCATTGGCCAGAAACAAGCTTTGAGGCAACCCAAACAATAACCTTCTCCCGCAGCAGCATTTGCATTCATAAAACCAGAAATGGCGTTATTAATCACTTTTTTCTTTTTGGTTGGACCAACATCCATGGTCTAAGGCCGGTCTCTTCTTGTGTAGCTTGATTCAATAACTCTTTTAGCAAGTGAAATGTTCTCTGTTGTGATTTCCTTACAGCATCCTTAATCCATTGGACCAACAGGGCAAGCAGAGTCCCCGCCTTCAGCCCTTTCAAAATGGAGTAAGAAACAACCACTTCTCAGATCCAGAACCTTGAAACCCTGGATGTGTCCCCATCTCCTCATTAATTCCGGTGCAATCCGCAGGAGAGATAGCTGCCTTCATACACTCTCCCAACAAGGTTGAATATGTGGATCGCTGCTCTATGGGCACGAGCCACATAAGAAAGCATAATCTCACCATTCTCAATGTGAGATTTATCCTTAGGGGCAAGCTTAGTAACATTGACATTTGTCAGCTTTGCTGCCCCCATTTGATGCATTTCAAACCCCATTACTCTGCGAATTCAGTGAGCCATTTGACCTGCCATTCAATACAACTTTAAAGCTTCTCCGATCAACATTCTGCCCAGTTGCCTTGTAGCCTTCCTTTTTGCATTTGATCCTTAGTTGGCGCATTAGCACAAACACCTTGTGTACACTGTTGAGAAGCTGCTTGATCATTATTGTTTGGAACAGAGCCTCCGGTGAAATTCACCGTACATTTATTTTGATGCAAAAAACCAAACTATAGTCACTATTCCGTTGCTTGCTCTTCCTCCAGCCCCGAATCTTCTTTCAGTTCAACTTCCTCATCAGTCAGAGGGTGAATTATCATTCACCTGAACGACATTCGACAGTGCGTCTGCATTGATTTCAATGCCCGTCGCATTTGCATTGCCAAATGTGAGCTCATCATCGCCTCAGCATCCGGTAATGCATCCTGATTTGATGATTGACCTGCATTAAGCTCACAGTGCGCCATCCCTATAGCCTTGGACCTTTAGCTAGATAAAAGGCTTTCACTATTTATGCTGGTCTGTTATTCTAGATCACTTTGGCCTTCTGATCATGTTTAACTTATGATAGATTGGACCACTTGGTTGATATTTCTCTTCTAATATCTCATATAACTCAGTGTTTGAAGACTTCTTTTATTTCTCTCCTTTAAATTGTGCTAACTGTTAAGTGGAGCACAAATCTTACAAATTATACAAACATGCTTATCTATCAAATATATTCAAAACCGCCTAGATAGTGTATGTAATCAATGAAGGTTACCCAAAATCTGAGAGATGGGGCATCCAAACAAAATATGTCAAGTAGAGGCGTCACTAAAACCCCACACAATGCTTATAATCCTTTAGTTATAGTACATGTTTTTAGGTTATGTTTGTGATCTCCTTTTTCACCTTGCATTTTCACTTTTATCCTTTGACGCTAAAATCACATCACATGCATCAAACCCAATTTTTGTTTTCCACTTGCATATTTTTTTTTTTTTTTTACTTTTTTTTTCTAAAATACACCTTTGTATTTCTTTTCCTACTGGAATTTCTAAAAGAAAATCCTTTAGAATGAGCTTTAAATATTTTGCTTTGATGCAAAACAAACCAAAGGAGCCTACATATTTTTGACAATTCCTTTTTTCGTAAGGTTTATTAGAAATACTAGGTTTTCATTTTACTCAATGGTCAATTTGTTTAATCTTTAGTCCACAAAGCAAACAAATTATGAGATGTGGGTGTGGAAGATGTCATGCTATCCACGTTGATTGGTATGAGCTTCTGCCTATTTGTTCCTGCTTCCTAATTGAATTCAGCAAATGTCTTGACAACTACCTTGATTTCTGATGTTACCTCCTACAAACAACCAAACAATAATAAAATAACAGCTTTAACAATTGACAAAAGTTCTTCATATGCACAAGCTTTTGTCGTTTGGATTATCATGCAAATTGAAATATACCAAATTATTGCGATGCAATAGGAACTCCTTGAGAAGCTTTGCAAAGGTGAACTCCCGAAGAACGAGTACCAGTGCATGAATGATGCAAACCGTTCATGCCATGCAACTTCAAACACGGGATCAGCTCAAACTAGTCACAACCAGCCTGCTCTTTCCATGAAACCACGATGTGTTGCGACATGGGCAAGGCCTCGACATTTTGACAATGGATACTCGAGGTGTTTCTCTCATCTTCCTATGAAATGCATCTTGACTACCCTTTTGGTTATCTCTGTTTTATGAAGATATGGCAGGTGATAACTACTGTTTTTTGCAGTGACTCCCTTCTTCGACGCCCATCTACCGATCTTCGAAAGATGGGTCGGCGCATCTTTGTTTTTATCATTGGTGGAGCCACTCGATCCGAGGTGATCATATGTTGTATTTGCATTTTTTATGCTTCTGCTGTGAAATTGTCTTTTCTTTCTGATGCTGAAAAATGTCTAACAGCTTCGTGTAGCTCATAAACTCTCTTCAAAATTTAGAAGAGAGATCATCCTTGGTTCAACTAGTTTTGATGATCCTGCGCAGTTTATTACTGTAAGTTTTTCCATCTGTTTCAAACTTAGGTGCTCTTGTGTCCTTTGTTCCATAGTTCAACAATGTAATTTTATATATGGCAAATTGTTTCACCCATGAATGCATATATAAACTGCAGAAACTGAAGCTGCTTGCTGTTAAAGACAGCTCCCTGGAAGACCTTCAGGTGTACTCTTGGATCAACTGCAGTTTCTAATACAGCTTTTGAGGTCACAGGTACTTCATTCTCGTTTAGTAAATGAGTATTCAGTTACCCGGAAATTTAACTCTTCCCAAGTTGCAATACCTGTTCAATTGTAAATATCAATTTGGAAAGTTCATGACATTAAAACATAAATGTACTGATAATACACATAATTCAAATCATTTTGATATAATTTTTTTGGGTTCCTTGCAATTCATTTCCTAGTTTTACTTTATGAACATTAACATTTGTGGTTTTTTGTTGACTATTAAGTTAGTTTGAAGAATCAAGATCACATTTTGAATGACTCAATTTGATCTCAATTCAAATTTGGTTTGATTCATTGGTTATTAATTGAAGTTTGATAATTTTTTATTAAGTTGTTATTTTCTATCAATATTGACATTAGCTATCTCAATATATATTATATGATTTTATAAATTTATTTATTTATGTTTAAATATATTTAAATTAATTAATAAATAAATTTATACGTATATTTATAGTTACATAATTATTTCGATTCGATGCTGGGCTAGTTGGATTTGATTTATGTTTGGGTTATAATCAGTTTATAAATGCAAAGTAGATTCGATAGGTTGATGACGTTCGAACGTGCTCCACGTGTCAAATTCGTCTCCTTCGAACAAACCCTAGCTGTACAGTAGATGTGAGAATCTTTAACTGTCTTACATATTTTTACAAAATGCTGTAAATTGCACGAAGGCAATTTACAAATATTCCAATTTTTAAATGAATAAACATTTTAAATAAGTCAGTTAAAAAAATAAAAATCATATATAACTGACTTATTTTAATAGGCCCTGCGCTACAATGAGAACTATTTGATGGCGACGACTCGCCGGACCAACCGCTGACTGCAAGTCGTCCGTCGTCGGCCCATATGTCCAGTGTGGCCCATTGCTTGCTATAAATTTAGTGCAGATCAGCAGCCCATCTCTCTCTCTCTCTTTCTCTTTCTCTTTCTCTCTCTTGTTTTCCTATTTACAGCAAGCAAAGAAGCAACATTTGTAAACAGCCACTTCACCCATTCAGTTGTCCTTCTTCCCTGAAGGCTTCTGGCTCTGGAGTTTGAATCATAGATTGCAATAAATTGACCTTCCTTCGCTGTCTCCTTTCTATGTGTTTACTGGAAGAGAGGAAGCGCTCCAATTCTGCAATAACTGCCAGCAAAAGATCCCGTGAGACAGCACTCTCCCCACAATTCCCCAGCGCCTGAAGCCGCAGCTCCCCCTCACGAGTTTCCCCTTCCGCTACGCAAATGCCTCTTCCGCTCGCTACTCCCTTCAAATACTCCCCTCCCACCACCTTCCAACCCATGTCTCATCCACTACAATGGAGCCCAATACCTTCGCCTTCTTCCTCATCGTCGCCTTCCTTTACTTACCCTCCACTCTGCTCCATGCTCGAGAGCTGAACACCTATATCGTCCAGCTCCATCCTCGTGACACCGAAATTGGCTTCGATCACCAGAGCAAGGAGCAATGGCACTTGTCCTTTATACCCTCTGGACGACTTCTCTACTCATACCACACGGCATTCGAAGGCTTCGCTGCGCGGCTCACAGATGCTGAAGCTGCAGCCCTGCGAACCATCCCGGGCGTCTCCTCCATCCGCCCCGACCAATACCTGCATCTTCATACCACATACTCGTACGAGTTCCTCGGCCTCGGCAGCAATGGGGACTGGGGTCGCTCCGGCCTCGGCCGAGGGGTCATCATTGGGGTTCTTGACACCGGTGTCTGGCCCGAGAGTCCCAGCTTTTCCGACCGCGGCATGCCGCCGGTTCCCCGCCGCTGGAGGGGCGGTTGCCAGGCAGGGGAGAGCTTCAATTCGTCCAACTGCAACCGCAAGCTTATCGGAGCCCGGTTCTACTCCAAGGGCCATCGCGCCAACGCTACGCCCGATGTAGCCGCGGTCGAGTACGTCTCCCCCAGGGACGCCCACGGCCACGGGACCCACACCTCGTCGACTGCTGCGGGAGCCGAGGTGGGCGGCGCCTCGGTCTTCGGCGCCGGGGCGGGTGTGGCAAGGGGGATGGCCCCCATGGCCCACGTCGCGGTGTACAAGGTGTGCTGGTTCAGCGGGTGCTACAGCTCAGACATTCTCGCCGGGATGGACGACGCTGTCAGCGACGGCGTCGATGTCCTGTCCCTCTCCCTCGGCGGCTTCCCTCTCCCGCTGTTCGAGGACAGCATCGCCATTGGGGGCTTCCGCGCCGTGGAACGCGGAGTCGCGGTTGTCTGCGCCGCCGGCAACAACGGCCCCGTCGCAGGTTCGGTCGCCAACGACGCCCCGTGGATTACCACCGTCGGAGCCGGCACGATGGACCGCCGCTTCCCTGCTGTTATCCGGCTTAACGACGGCCGTCTTATCTACGGGGAGTCAATCAATAGTTTTTTGAAAAATAGCGGGAAAGAGTTGGAGATAGTTTACGGAGGCGGCGAAAACAGAGGAGCTGAGCTCTGTTTCAGGGGTTCTCTCTCTAGAGCGATAGTGGCGGGAAAGATGGTTGTTTGTGACCGCGGAGTTAATGGTCGAGCCGAGAAGGGAGAGGCGGTGAGGGAGGCAGGCGGCGCAGCCATGGTGCTGGCCAATGCGGAGGTTAACCTGGAGGAGGATTCCGTGGACGCCCACGTCCTCCCCGCTTCCGTCATTGGCTACCGGGAGTCCATCCTTCTAAAATCCTTCATAAACTCCACCGCAAATCCTAAGGCTCGGTTGATCTTCGGCGGGACGACGATCGGAAGGGCGCGTGCACCGGCGGTGGCTTTGTTCTCCTCCCGAGGGCCGAGCCTGACGTTGCCATCCGTCCCGAAACCGGATGTCATCGCCCCGGGAGTCAATATCATCGCTGCCTGGCCCGGCAACCTCGGTCCCACGGGCCTCCCGGAGGATCGCCGGCGCTCCGACTTCAGCATCCTTTCCGGAACCTCCATGGCGTGCCCGCACGCCAGCGGCATCACTGCACTTGTCCGCGCCGCGCACCCGTCTTGGAGCCCCGCGGCAGTGCGATCGGCAATAATGACGACCACCAACGTGTTCGACAACCACGGCAAGCCGATCACGGACGGCGCCACCACGGCCGGCATCTTCTCTATGGGCGCAGGGCACATCAACCCAACCAAGGCCATCGACCCCGGGCTTGTGTACGACATCTCCCCCAACGACTACGTCGTCCATCTATGCTCTCTGGGATACACGAAATCCGAGATGTTCGCCATCACCCACCGCGTGGTGGATTGCGACCGGGCGGCGGAACAGAGCAAGGGTTTCGACCTCAACTACCCCTCAATCGCGGTGGAGTTCAAGAAGGGAGAGAATGTGGTGGTGGTCAAGAGGACTCTGACCAACGTAGGCGTGGAGAACTCGACCTACGCCGTACGGGTGAGGTCACCAGAAGGGGTGAATGTAACGGTAGTGCCGAACAGATTGAACTTTGCGAGGATGGAGGAGAGAAGGACATACAAGGCATGGTTTGTGTCGGGGAAGAGGACAACAAATGCTGACGAGTACGGCGAGGGGGAGCTGAAATGGGAGCATTCATGGAAGAGGTCGTATAGAGTGAGGAGCCCTGTGGTGGTGAAGTGGGCGGCGTAAGGAGAAGAGAAGCATGCGATTGTTTCTAATGGTTGAGTCGTTATTGGTTTCGGATTCAATGGAGGTCGAGGAGAAGTCGTCTCTGTTTTTGAGACAGGTCTCTCAAGTATAACAATAGCAAGTTTATTTCTTTCCCATGGCAACGTTAATGTTTAGGTACTTCGTTCCTATGTTTTAGTTTTCTGATGCTAAAAAGATCATTTTAGTACTCCCATGTGTTTGATATGATGAGACTTTACAAAGAACTGTTTAATATATATATATATATATATATATATATATATATATATATATATATATATATGTTTTAATACACTAATCTTAGGGATAATGTTTAGACCAAGTCATTTTTATTAACACAAAAAGTTTAACAAATAAGACATGATGAGTCAGCGTTTGTTTGGTACCCCCGTTACCAAATTATTCGATTATGACTTTTAAATAAAAAAATATATATTTTTATTAAAAATTGCTAATTTTAAAAGCATTTAAATTAATTTTTTAAATAATAATAGTAAAGACGGTCAGTATTCTCCGTTTGATCATTACATTGGCATAGGAAGCTTCCATTTGTTTGCCTATGATTATATACGATAATGTAAATATTTTTGCATAACTAATATTGCTAAATAAGTTTTTTAAAAAGTAGTTTTTTATTCAAATAAGTTTTTATAAAAAAAGGGATTTTATGCGACAAAGAAAGAATTGTATAATTGTTTGTCGAATTTTTCTTGTTTTTTATTTTGAAAAAAAAGGAAAAAAAAATTTAAAAGTGCTTTTTAAACCGTGTTATCAAACAACAGCTAAATGAAGGAAACTTCCTCAGATAAGTGAGAACTAATTTTCTTTAATGCTTATCCATTGGTGTCATGATTGGCTAATTAAACAATAATTTTATTATTAAATAGATGCCAAATCACCATGGAAAACACGATTCAAAGATGACGAATCACCTTAATTAAAGTGAGTTAAATCAAAAGAGTAATTAACCTCATGGACTCAGCTTGGCTTAGCCACACAAATCCATTGCTCTTCCTTTTGCTTCCTTTAGTATTCCATTAAAACCCAATCTTTTTGTGGTTGACAATAGTTTAAAAGGGAACTCGAGGTGTTGCTTTCATTGCATTACTCTATTCCATTTGCTCCTCCCTCCTCTTCCAATGGGAAGTGAACATATACCTTGCAAAGGAATCCAAAACATTGACCTTCCTTTTTACCTCTCATCTCTTTTGAGTAGCCAAAATTCAGCTTTTGGGTTTCTCCCATCCTCCCTTCTCCCTTCAATCTTGGAGAGAACCCGGTTGGGATCGTCCATGGACTCTGATCGTTCGATTGAAAAAGTTGTTCTTGTTGTGAGGAAAGGATTGTTTTCGATGAGGAGCAAAGGCAAGAGGAAAGCAGAGATCAGTTGGAGGTTGAAGAGGAGGAGATGGTGATGAGTTGGTTTGAGTTTGTAGGCAAGTCTAATGCTTGGCTTCGGAATTCATGGTCATGAATTCTTACATACTTTCCTTTTTGTTTGAGCTCTTCTTGCACTCATTTTGTTTCAAAGACTTTTTTCTCGAGATGCTTCATCCTTTTTGTTTCACATCATGTGAGAGCCTTGTTGTGTCTTTAAAAGATGAGATCAAAGGTCTTTATTTGTGATTAAAATGACCCGTGCATATGATCTGTTGTTTCATCTTTGTGAGAGGCAAATTTTTCTATGATCTATGAGCTCATTCACAAAAGAAAATTTTCATATTTCTATTAGAAAAATTTTCCAAATGTTATTTCTTGATGTATATGATTAATTTGTATTTGAAATTTAACAATTCAATAAACAAATGATTTTATCCAATAATAATAAAACAACTTGAGAAATATTTTATCAATATTTTCCAATTGATTTATTAGATACATATTAAGAATTGTAAATAAAATTTAGGTTTTTAACTCTAAGAATTAAGCTTTGTTTACTAGCATTTATTATCATTTTATATTTAGTTATGGTTTGTCAAATATGTTTAAAATTTATTTTTCGAGCTATTTTTTTATTACACTCTATTTTTAACAAATAATTTTATGAAAACTATGTTTTTATTCAAATAAATGTCTTTTTTTGAAAAAAAAAATATTATTATTTAAAACTCCTTTTTCACAATCTTTCTAAACTTACAAATTATTTGCAAAACTAATTTTAATATGATAGTACCACAAAATATTTATACGTTCTAATTATACGATAGTTGGAATTGCTACAAGTTTTTTAAGCTATTTTTGATAAAATATTTATTACATTTATATCAAACATAATTATCATTCTAATAATTTATTATATATTATATTTTTTTTTCAATTGAATGTATTTTTCTACTATAGTTTAGTAAACAATACTATTTTCAATATTATTTTCAACCATACTTTCTGATTTATTTTTTTTTCCTATCTCCTTATGTTTTAGCCATATAAAAGATATCTAATAAACCTCAAACATTCATTTATCATATATATTTTAAAATAGAACACAAAACGGGTGTTTCTTTTTCTCTTTCAAGCTTGTTGGAATTAAAATATTCGATACGGATTAGAATTTAGGGTTAGTTTTGTGATTTTTCTTTTTTGATAAATCAATTTGATTGCTACTTATTAGATAAGTTTTTCTATTTAAATAAAATTAGCCGGCCTTGACCTTTTCCCAAATTTAAAATATTGAACAAATGGATTTTATTGAACAAACTCTCCTATGCTTTTGTTAGTACTTTTCCTCTTTGATGGATCTCACATTTTTTTTTTTTTTTTTTTTCTTTGCATGAGCTCTTAGGACACTCAATAGTTGGTTTTCATTGGTTTTTCTTTTGATGTTAAGCATTAGTATTTGATGTATTTAACTAATTGGGTTGATAATATTTTAGATAAAAATTATATATATATATATATATATATATATATATATGTGTGTGTGTGTGTGTGTGTGTGTGTGTGTGTGTGTATTAGATAAAAATTATAGATATTTGTTCTATTAATTTGATTAGTTCAAAAATCTTATCTTCGACCATTCAAGTCATAGTCAATATTTAAAAGAAATAAAAAATTTATTTGTTTTTGAAAAAAACTAAAGCTAATTATAAAGTTGTAACTTTCATGATTGTTTTTTTATTTTCAAATATTGATATCATTATAAATGAAAAGAAAAGATAAATGAATATGATTGACATAACAGCAAACGATGACAAGGAGATGCACAAAAGAAGAATAAAGATTTTGAAATGGCTAAATGCTTCACTTATCGTTATTTAGGTAGGACATAATTAGCTAGATGCTAAAGAGGATTTATGTAATCACAATCACACATTTGCTAAGGTCAAGCAACACAAGGAAAATGTGCAAAATGGGTTTGGAACTTTAAGACAAGCTATAATGGGTTCACATTATTTCTATAAGGCTCCCTTACAATTGAAAAATTAAAAAGTTGAGATTAGGAAATAAGAATAATGGAATAAAACTTTTAGCAAATAACTCTAATAAAAATATCAAAACAATTATTAGAAGAATAGATATAGCTAATTTGAATCTCCCCACATGCAAAAAAATTCATGAATAAAACATAATCAATTATTGTACCTAATTCGTACAAATATGAATAGATTTGAAACCATATGAAGTGTAGACTTAATTGTCATAAGGAAGCAAACGAGATTTAGTAATAATCATAACAATTTAGTATAATATGTAACAAATCCAATTGGGTTTTTTGGCAATGATAACTAATGCATGTTATTTAGCCTTAACACTTGTTCTACATATAGCGGTTTATTTCTTCACCATTGGTTTATATTGTATTGATATCATAGATATGTGATCATGGCCAATCGCCCTTGAGCTACTCATTAACCTAACAAAAAATTGAAGAGTAGAGCAACTATCATACATTGTTTAACTCATTATTAATAAAACCCAATCAAATACATAAAAATATTAAATTATTGGAGAAAATAGAGCAAGCAACAATTTCTCAAGGACAAACAAAAATTGATCAAAGGTGATGAAAAAATTAGTAATATAAATGTCATATCTAATAAATAATCACATGTTTAGACACACACAAGTCTTTAAGTTTCCAATATAACAACACCAAAACTAAAATAAAATTTTGATGCAACAATCATTATACAAATATATAATAAATTCATCTCATACAAAGTCACACATCTCTCAAAAGAAAACATCCACTCTCTCTCAACATATCATGTCATAACTTCTAAGAATCTTTATTTCTGTGAATAATTATATCTTGGATTGTAATATATGTAAATAAAAAACATAATATATTAAATAGATAAACTACTAACAACAAATATAAAAAAGTATGAAAATATATTATGTAGTAGTACGTAGATGGAAATCAAATATTAATAAGAATGCATGACATCAATTAAAGCATATAAATACTTTGAGTTACTACGTATATACTTACTTTAATTATGCTCATAATATATATAATTATCATATAATATGCACCTTATTTTTTTTTCTTTTTTTACTTTAATTTTTATATACATTTCATCTTTTTATTTCTTTCTCATTTTTTCATTATGATCTTAATTTTTTTTATGATTATTATTTGTGCTCCACAATATCCTATATTATATTATATCTCTATGGCATCAATTATATTGTTAAACTTCCATTGACACTTAGCCGAACCATTGAAGTCATCTCTTCTATCACATTAGCTTGTACTAAAGTACTAATGAAAATGGGTTCCTGCTCTTCATTTCGTAACATCGAAGTGCTTACAATAGCAGAATGATGTCTATCATGGAACCATTATATTTATTGTCAAGAACAAAGTTCTCATAACGATAAAGTCTTTGTCTATAATGATCTTAAATGTAAGTGATAATAACAATAAGAGTAATCTTATTATATTAGGAATCCATAAATATATGATCATAGAAAAAATATCACATTCTTATTTCATCTTTTTCATGATCTTTAAAGATCAATAAACTTGTTTAGCCAATCATTTTTTTTTTCATTTCTTTCTATTTCATGTTTTTTTCTTTCTTATATTATGTTTTGATAGTTATATATATATATATATATATTAATAGAATACTATCTCATAATTTAAATTATATACATATGCATCTAAATAATGCAACATGCTCACATTACATTCAAGTTATTAATAATTAACCCACTAACATCACAAGTATCTTTTACAACTTTTCTTTTCTTTTTTATCTTTTATTTTTATTACTACATAATATTTAATATAATTAATAAATATCTTTTCACTAATTAACCATAAAGTTTTCAAAATTCTCATATTTTTTAACCTTTCTTTTCTTTATTTATCCTTAAAACTATATGTTTTCTTTATCTAAAGTAATAGACAAAGTCTATTTAAAATCTTTCTAAAATTTTGTTAAAATTATTGTTCATTTCTTTATTGATGTACTATTCGTCCTCTTAATGTGTTGTCCATAACATACAATACGTTATGCTCAATGCTTCATATGTTAAGTATATGATGCACTGTCTTTTATTTTCAAAGTCTTATTCCATTCACTATCATATAATATGTTAAAAAATAATATGCTATACAATTTTCTTAAGAAATTAGGTTACAACAATCATTTTTATTCCTTTACTAAGTGTATGGTACATTAACAAATAACGTATCATCCATCCTTCTTAGGAAAAAAGTAAGCTCTAAGCCTTTACTTAATGTATCATCAATGACTAATACATTTGAGTCCAATATATAGTGTAGTAATGTCAATTGATACTTGAATAGTTTGATGTGATTTAAGGATGAACCAATCAGAAGCTGATGGATTTGTGACACCTGAGATTGAAGAGAGTAAAGAGCGAATGCCAAGTGATGTTTTAATTAAACAATTACTAGAAAAGAATTGATTTATTATAGATTTTTAGATAGAGAAATATAAGAATGAATTACCCACTATGGCTAAAAAAGTGATCTATGTGTTTACATGAGATGTCATGTTCTTAATATATTGAAAAATCTTTTGAGAGTAAAGCCCACATGGGTTAGGATAAGGTAGCTCAATAGATAATATCTTAATATTATAAGGTTAAGATGTTACACTTAAAATTTTACATACAATACACAAAAGATGGACAACAAATTGCATTTTTCTACAAGTCCTTCAATTCCTTCCAAAATCTCAAATGAAACCTCAAGTAGTTAAAGGACAACTTGTAAGAATGCTAAAGGAAAAACTCAAAATAAAAATCATACCTATATCACTCTCTTTTCTTTGATTCAAGGTTCCAATTTGTCTTAACTTTTGTTCTTTCCTAAAGTTTTCAAAACTCAGTTATAACTACTCTCCAAGCTTCCCTATGCTCTAACATCTCTGTTTCCAATAGCTCTTCTCAGTCTTCTTCTTTAAAGAATTCTTTTCTCTTAGTGCAACTAAATGAGCTATGAGGAAAGGCTATTTTATCCTTCATAATAATAACAAGATTAAGATTTAGTACTCTTTTTATTTCTTTTTTTACTATTAGAAAATACATAATAAAAGCTAAACAATTTCCAAAAGTTACAAGGGCATACCAACAAATTCATGCTGAGCTCTACTAAATGGCATGCTTAAAACTCAAATTCAATTATCAATAAAATGACATATTTTTTGAAATATATCAAAACCTAATAATTTCTTAATTCTAGGTTTGCATAGCCTACACTTAATATTAAATACACAAATATAATGTATTTTATAATAAAATAATTTAGCCTGTTATAATCTTCTCACTTTATAAAAATCTCATCCTAAAATTTAAAATAACTTGACATACTAAATTATCACATTGACTTTAACTTTCCAAGTGACTTTTTATTTAGATTGATAATTCCAAAGTATTTTAACCCTGACATAATTTTGTTTTGTAGTCTCTTTTCTTTCTTAGCTAAGATTTTAATTGATTATTCTTAATATGTTATGTTGGGTTGGATTTTAAATTCTTTAGAATCATATTAGATTACATTAAATGAATAAGGAACATATTTTCTCAAGAAAAAACATTAAAAATATTATGCATTTAAACCATTTGTGAAAATGAAGCCACTTTATAAGTACTAAGACTGACTCTTTCTAATAGTTGAAAAAACCTAATATCATGGTCCTTGATTTTCCTGATTTGCCGAATTTGATCATTCTGTAGAAGAATTACTTTAAGAAAGATATACTCACTTTTATGAAATTCAATATTTTATGCTTCACAATAAAATATTTCTTTTGATGGTCCTAAGAAGTTTGTAACTTTGCTCTAATCATTTTTATCTTTTTTGTTGACTTCTTCAACAAAATTGGATCCAATTAACTATTTTTCCTTACCTTCAAACTAACATCTAGGTGATCGGTATTTTCTTGCATGCAAGGCTTCAAATGGAGCCATTCGATATTAACATAGAAGTTATTATTATAAGAAACTCTATCAAAGATAAGTGACTTTCTTATTTACTCTCAATATCTAAATATAAAATCTTAAGTTTTTTAGAGTCTTAATAGTTCTTTTAGTTTATATATTAGTTTGATGTTGGAAAAGTATAATGCCTTAATTAGCTTAACCTTAATAAAAGTTAATAAAATAATAAAAAAACAAAAATGAAAAGTAAGAAAAAGTTAGAAATAATAAATCAATTGACACAAACCAAAATTGAATTATGGTGATAATAAAACATTACAAATTAATAATCATTACAAATATATAACTACTTAAAGGTAACACACAAATCTCAAGCTATCACATAGAACAAAAGTTGAAATATTATGTAGATGTATCATCTAATAAGATCCAAAGATATTACTTTGGATAACCACAACTCACATTTAAAGAACTTAAACATATAATTAATATTCTCTTAGATTTGTAATATAGTATGCAAATAAAAAGAATTATCCTCTTTAGTCTTTGAATTAATCAAAATATCATCTATAAATATAATAATAAATTGATCTAAATATTTCTTAAAAATTTTATTCATCAAATCTATGAATAGTATAGAAGCATTTGTTAATCTAGATTGCAATACTAAGAATCTCATAATGGTCATAACTCATCCTAAAAATAATTTTACATATATTTTATTTTTTACAATTAATAATAATATCAAAATCTTAAATCAATTTAAAAAAATATAGCTATTCCATGAAGTTTATCAAGTATATGTAAGGGATCTTATTCTTAATTGTGATCTTATTAATTTCTTTATAATTAATATATATTCTTAGACTAAAATATTTTCTTTTCATAAACAATATAAGTGCTCCTAATGATGATAATTAGGTCTAATTAATCTCTTTCTCAATAACCCCTAAAGTTGCATCTTAACTTTTTTTAATTTTACTAATGTCATTCTATATGAAGTTATAAAAATTGGTTCTAAACTTAGAACCTACTAAACCTCAAACTCTATTTCCCTTTTAGAAGTAGCCCTTACAAATCTTTTGAAAATATATCAATGTATTCACAAACTATGGGTGCCTCAAAATATGTAAAAAATTTCAATTCCAAATCTAACATCCCTTATTAACAATTTTTATGCCTTCAACACAAAAATGATAGGAGCTTTTCTTCCTCAATGAAAATAAATTAAACTCTCCTCTCCTTAATCAATTTTAACTTGGTAATCAAATAAACAATTTATTACATTATTAGTAAGATATTCTACAATATTGAGAATTTTTTACTCTTAATTCTTATCCCATCCTAAATGAAGTTTTATACTCTAATACTATTTCAATCAATCATTCTATTAAAGTAATTCTTTTAATTTTTGTAATGTTATGTTTAACTTACAGATCATGCAAAATCTTAATTTAGTTTTCATATCTATATAAAACTAATTTTTAACAATAACTTAGTAGATAATACAAGATAAATATAACTATCTTGACATCAGAAAATTAAAAAATATTGAAATATAATATACCTATTATAACATCAAGATCTCTAGTCTCTTTTGGATGTTTTATGCTAAAAATGCTTGAAATTATAGAAGAAACCACACATCTATTTTTTCCTATCACTCTACTTCTATTATCATATAACAAAGTTGTTGATCTAATTCTTGTGCATTGATATATTATCATTGTATGTCAAGGTGTTTTGTAAATAAAATATCTTAACTAATTACATCTACCTAACCATCTTATTTTTTTGAAACATTTACAACAAGCCTTATTTCATGCAAATCCTTCCCAGTTATATAGCTAAGAGGACTTATTACTCTTTTCCCATTTGTTGCTTTATCTATATTTCCATCGATTCTTTTGTTGTTGTTCATTTGCTATCTCTATTTTGTTATTCATATTACCTAACTTGGCCTAATCCATTATTTTAACTAAATTAAATTCACATAATATTTCAAAATTTCGACAACTTAAATATTTATAGCTAAACTATAATGCAAATGTATATGTTATACTTGTATTATCATTTGTATAACACATCTAAACTTAAATCTTTAACTCCTATACCACACTATCAAATCTCCTATCTAGTCAAATGACATAATATATTTATAATAGAAGACTAAGTATAAGGGAAATAAAATTTGAGATCATACATATTCTTAAGTGGGATTTAATAATGAAATAAGACTCAAATTCTAAACCAAAACTAATAAATCATTCTTTTAAACACCAAAGTTAAAATTATTATTAATTAAATTATTTAAGTAAAAGTTACACTTAATACTTTTATTAGTTAAACTATTTAAGTAAAAAAAAATCCATTACTACACATCCATAATATAGGAGATCATATCTAACCATAAAATATAAAGGATGAACAATTGATGTAGTTATATCATCACATAGACAACATAGAACTATTAACTTAAAACACAAATAACTACATTGTATTCTACTCATTAAATAATTTAATGAGTATGATCCTCATTTATAGTCTCAAAATTTATGTCTCTATATATTGTAAAAATATTACTTATGATATAAATACTAATAATATTTTATAGAATTTAAAAGATAAATCAATAAGATAATAAATACAATAAATAATAAAATAGAGTAAAACTAATATATTAGAAATAACATAATAACTAATAATTATGATATAAAACTAAAAATATATGTATCAATGATTTTTTGTATTCAATAAATTATTATAATTATTTTATTTAATTTATTTAAGATCCTATTTTTTGTTTAACCATTACCTTATATATTTAATTATATCTATATTCATTTTCAAATGATCTTTTTTCATAGATATAAATGAAGCCAACATCCATCCTTCAAGTCATAGCCTCTAAACTTATACCTAACCAACCCATGAAATATATAGATGACCATCCACATCATTCATAAAGATATAGCCTCCAAACTTATACTTAGTTTCCTTGTATAAAATTTGATTGACTATCTAATAAGGTTATATCATAATCATGGTGTTAATATCAAATCAAGTATAATCTTCAGACATATATCTTGTCATCATATAGCAGTACTAATGGCTATATAAATAATAACCATATAAGTTGGAGATAATGTGTTGTTGGAACCCAATTCCATTATGATTCTATTTCTTGAGTTATACTTGCATATATGTTACATCTTGAAACCAATGCAATATATTATTCATTTTCTAATATAAATAATTCCAATTTCATATGCATGATCCCATATATATACATTCATTACTAGGTAACATAACTAAACAAAAAATCCCATGGAAATATAAAACTACATTCTAATAAAATCCTAGCAACTCTCATGATAATCATGTCATATATCAAAGTAACACAAATGATAAATAACATGTAAAAATGTCTTAAATATAAAGTATATCATGTGCTAATTTACTAGTGTATACATCACATTTATTATATTAATTAATTGAATCCAAGATTAGATTAACTTTTTAAAAGTTTTATACCCTATGGGTTCCTTACAAAACCATAGATGCACATAAATCACTAAATGATCCCTTATTATTGCTACTATACTAGGTAATGTACAATACTCATATTTATAATTACATTAGCTTAATCTAAAGATTAATTATATCTCATACAAAGTAAAATCTTAAGATGTTACAATATATCTCATGATTAATTAAGTAAATCAATTAGAGAGTTTAGTCTTGACTTAAAAGATTAATTTATCCTGTTTGACAAGGACATAATTGACACCAGACATGAAGCTTGAGCACACTTAAAGAACATTTTTTGTGGAGTTATATTTTTTCTTTACATGTTAAGACTTATATTAATTATTTTGAAACTCTAGGACAAATTATGATGTTTTTAGTATATGAGTTGAAAGTTTTTTAAACTTTATTTTCACTAATTAATGCATGTATTAAAATGAGATTTGTTATTTGTAGAACTTTTTTATTAAAACTTATATATATATGATTATATTGATAACATATGTCCAAAATATTTAGAATGAAAAATCTCATATAAAATTGATATAATGTGTGATATGATATTCGTAAAATATAATACATTTAATTTAACTTATTTTGAAAGTTTGTATGCGATATGTGACCATTAATGTACGATGTATTTAGTTCAAATATTTTCGTGCGTGAAGAAACAAGTAATGCATTGAGTGCTTAACTTGGAACTTGATAATTGCATGTAATGCATTATTTTTTAAAATATAATATATTTAGTTCATTTGGGTTTAGATATTATAGTTGAAAGTTAATTTGAAAATTAAATACAATATATTAATATTTAACGTATAATATATTTAATACAAATTATAAGGTAATGTATAGTACGATCTTTGATACATATAGTACATTTAATCCATTTTTTGTGAGTAATGACTTGCTTGACGTATTCCAAAATATTCTAATATAGTTTTTAGAAAGTCATGTGGGGTGCTTAGAGCTATTAGAAGCTTTCTTAAAACTCTATTAAGAAGTTTCCAAACATAGTGAAATGAGTAATGAACATTTATACATTATTTAAAAGTAAATTCACTTGAAGATCCTTGTCAACCTAAAGGTTTTTTTTTAAACAAAAGTGCAATAGTTAAGAATGTACTCAATCCTTCTTAGCCAAGTTAGCATTACATAAAGCCGAGATATATATCTTTTTTTATAATGTTTCAACATCGATTTAGTGCACCTCTTGATTATATTATAGGTTGCAAGATATTATATTTATAAGTTTTATTTTGTTACTTTATCCTATTGCTATAATTTTATATTGGTTCTTTCATTGATCTTTTGGCTACCTTGTAAGATACTTTGGCTTAGTGTTTATTGGGTTCTTTAATTCAATATTGTAAAATCTTTTAACTCAATATTAAGGTTAGCCTAGCATACATGTTCCTTTGACTTGGTAATATAAGATCCTTTGGTCCAGTGCTTTGTAAAGTACTTTAACCTAATATTTATAAGTTCCTTTATGTAAGTGTGTGGTTTTGTTTGTTTACAAATGTGAAATATGTTTTAGTGTTTGCTAAAGCTTTTGGCTTATGGTGAAAGTAAATCTAGTTTTCAATTAAATCACCTAAAACTCTTTTGTGTATTTACTTAGTTGTAATTTTCACACAGAGGGTTTTAAAGTTTACAAGAGTTAAAGTAAAATTCTAGGTTTAATTAATAATCTTAAAAGGCTTATATTACATTTAATTGCTTGCTTAGTGATCGAGATTTTTACAGTTAATTTATCTTTTGTGTGAATGTCTAGCTCCCATTTTTTTAACAAATATTTACCTTACATTATTAGGCCTATCAATGAGTTTTGTCCAAATTGGGTCAACCTTGAAGAGGATCCAAGGCAAATATCATCTAAACCTGATAAAAAGTCAGATTGGATTGAGATTGGTTTATAGTTGAACCATTACATGCAATGAGTTGAGTCTTTAGCAATATTTGTTAAAATAATTTAGGCATTGATTTTTTAAAAACATTATAGATATTAGTTAGTTTTTGATGTTTTTGAAAATATTGCACTTGCAATTAATTCAATATTCCATTTATAAATATGGACGAGCTTCTTCATATGTTCAATATATAATTTGTAATTCTTTATTTTTTTTTTCTAAGATATGATTTGCTTCAAAGGGAATATGAAATAAATCTTTTTAATAGATATGCTTATGAGATAATTACCAATTTTCTTTTAAATTTATCTAAAAAGTATTTCAAAAAATTTAAAAAGGAAAACATGTTTAATTAATAGACTAAGAAATTAGCTAAGATAAATCACACTAAGCATAATTCTCACAAAATGGGTTATGAAATAATGAAAATGATACATCTATGAATATCCAACCAATATTACTCTTTTTGTTTTATTGTATAGCTGTAAGTTAAGTTGATATTAAACAGTATTACAAAAACACAACATAATAACAACTAAAAGTTCTAGAGAATTATAGTTGCTAAATAAATTACCAAAAAATATTGCATAGAGGTAATTAAAAAATAATATTGCCAAAATTCTTTGCTCGATTCAAAATTTTTCGCTTCAATTTTACTTCAAAAAAATAATCATAAGCTCAATTAGGTTAAGCAAAGATAGATCTATTTAAATATTTAATATCTTCTTAAATTTTATCAATAAATCTACTTATGTGTTTCAAAAGATTCTAAATAATCAAATTATAATACAGATATTACACATAACCCAAAAACATTAAATAATACTCTTCTAATAAATTTATCATCTCAAAGAAGACAATTATATCATCTTCAAAATCAAGTGAGCAATGATACAAAATAACTACTTATGCATATTACATTCTATAACATTTTTTCAAAGGAAACTATGAAGATATTTATCATTAAAACAAGATTAATTGTCAATGACAAAAGATATATCATACTTAAAGCTTTTAATGCCACACTAAATGAACTTAATTGCTAATTAAAAAGACCAAAAAAACACACTAGTTGTAGTGGGTTTTGTTCAAAATGGTTCATCTATGACTCATGTGCGACCCACTAAAATAAAAAGGAGACGGATCGATATTTCAATTCTAGTTTATAAATTAATTGGATCTGATAAAGATATGACCCAATTGACAAGCCTAGCACTGTTTTGGCTTTAAACTGCCAAGTTGTTCTTGGGCTTTTTAGTTCAATAAGCAATTTAAAAAAAAAAAAGTTCATCAAAAATTTTTTTTGAAGGTTTTTATTGCATAGATAATTTTTTTAAAAAAATGTTATTTAATTTTTATATTATATTCATGATAATTGGGACGTGAGCCGCTTAATTCGCCGCTGACTCCGTCAAATGGGCCGGTTGGTCCCAATTAGGGAACTCCCGCCAACAAACCCATAACGCCCTTTCCAAACCAGCACCACCATCAGAAAGCGGCCGGCGAGGAGAAAACCCACCCCTCCCCTCTCCACGATCTCTACTATGAAGCCGCGGGGCCCACATGGCCGCTCAAAGAAGCTCAAGGCCACACCCGGGGCGGCGAAGGAGACGGCGAAGGTAACGTCTCTCCCCACCGCAGCCACCGCCACGGGCACTGTCACCGCCGGCATGGACCCCTCCAGCCGCGGTGGTAGCGTTTTTTTCACTGCGAAGCGGAGGTTGATGGTAGTCGCGGATCCGGGGAGGGAGTCGGCCGCCGCGCTCCAGTGGGCGCTATCCCACGCCATCCTTGAGCATGACGAGCTCATCCTCCTCCATGCCGAGGAGGCGCACAGCAGCGGGAGTCGTCGAGGAGGCGCTTTCTCCGCACTCCTCCGCCGGGCAGTGTCCATAGGCCCGGGGATTGGAGGGTGGTCGGCGTTCGTGGGGAGCAACCACCATTCAGCGCTGTCATTGATTTCGTCGGTGTCGTTGTCGTCGGGATCGACGGCAGGAGGGGGGGATTACGACTTCTTGGAGGCGATGAGACTCGCGTGCGAGGCAGCGCATCCCAGGGTTAGGGTTCAGATCGAGAGGGTTGAGATGGAAGGGGGGGACAAGGCGCAAACCATTCTCTCGCAGACGAAGATGCTCGGGATCGATCTGCTCGTCATCGGACAGCGACGGCCGCCCTCCTCCTTCCTCGGGTACGATCTCTCTCTTTCTCTCCCCAATTGAATGGAGATGCATGTTTTAGATTTTAAAAAATGGCTTTTGAAAAAATGCAAAAACAATATGAATACAGACTAACTATATTATGCAATCTTTTCTTGTGTCTTCATCACTAAAGGCAACAAAAGTTAGAATAGAAGCCATGAACAAAAAAGAAGTTTAAAAACCAAATTCAAAGCTGCAATCTGAATTCTTTGACATGATGCAAATACACAGAAAAAAAAATCAACTTCATTTTCAAAATCACCTATTTAATAAACTTCTTATTATTTATTAATAATATTCTATTGAAAACAAAATCCATTTTGTATACCCATCTCAACATTTCATAATTATGTCATTTTGAATATAGTCAATCTCAATATTCTTGTCTTCTAGGTTATATTATATAATTGAATTTTAAGAACAATCATCAATCCTTCATGTAATTTGTTGTAGTAACCAAATAATTAGGTGAATCTTTTGTAAACTTCTCCATTTTGTCTAAAGCTAGGATTGACAATAAATGCATCTTTAAATGATGAAGAAGACTTCTTCATTATGTGGTCTTAGATTGTTTAATGTTGTTGTTTGTGAATTGATAGAATGTACCAAATGCAAGATAAGGACATTCTATTTCTTGCACAGATGCAAGCTAAGTGGTAGTACGCAGTGCAAGGGACAGGATTTGGCTCAGTTTCTGATAGAGCACTGCAAGTGCCTTTGCGTTGGAGTTCAGAAAAAGGGACAAAATGCAGGATACCTTCTCAACACCAAGACCCATAAGAACTTTTGGCTTCTCGCGTAGAGTTTCTACAGCTGCATCTCTATCTCTATATCTATCTCTATCTCTCTTTCTATCTCTCTTTATATATATATATATATATATATATATATATATTATCATTTTTGAGGACTTATGCATTCCCCAGATTTATTTTTTACATGTGTTTTCTATGGTTGATTGTTTTTTGTATATAAGTATCTTCAAGGCAAGTCTTGCGGCCAAGAAGAAGGAATAAGAAAAGATTAGGATGCAATCCTGGGATTGTTGAATGTATAGTTTTTATGAGATTACTAAAGTTGTGTTGGTTGCAATTTGATACACTTTGCAAGTTTGCTTTATGCTCATCTTGAATGTCTTTGATCTCAGATACTGGACCATGATTTGGAGATCAATGCTATTGATACGGGCTTGTTCTAGCTCAATTTTTCTACCTAGGATTGAAGTTCGAAACCTTGTATTTGCATTTGTTGAAAGGTGTTTGTTTCCCATATTATAGTCGTTCTATGGTTTCCTTCCTTGTGAGTTGTGCTCCAATAGCCTAGATTCCCATGCATACTAATGGAAAGACTAATTAATTTTGTTGAATTCAAACTCAAATTGTGTCCTTATACAATTCATCACATGGTTAATGTACATTGCTTACCTTTGTTAACTAGTGTAATATGGTGTTTATTGTACAATTAAGTATTAAACCATGTAGATGTAGTTGAATCATCATAGAAGCAATTATGATTATTACGTATTGTTTGCAAACTATAATATCATTGAAGTTATGAATGTGAAAGAAACAAGAGTGAGGGTAAAGGAGTTCTCTTGAAGAGCAAGAGCTGTTATGCTTTTGAGTTATTTCTCCTTTTCATAGATTAAGGGATTTTGTCATTTGTGTGAGAGTTTAGTATTCTTCCTTGCGATATTAGATATGCTTGGGTTATGGGTAACAAATTTTTTTATCCTTATTTGCTTTCATATTTTGTATTTATAGTTTTGTTGATAATAGTTTTTTTTCATCCTCTCATAGATGAAAGCTTAATTTGGATTGAATTATATAGACTTGATATTTTTACTTTTCTTCACTTTTGTCATTGTTGTTTCCATCTATTTTATTTTTGTTGCTTTTGTAATGTTGGTGTGGATTTAATTTGTAAAATATATATTATTAGAGGATTAGTTGAACCTTATGTTGACAAAATATAAGATTGAAAGTTCAATGAGTGTAAGAGCTATGGATAATAATGGACCATGCTAATCTAATGATGCCTAGTAAAGTGATCCTTAAGTCATCAAAAATGCCCAGACAATGGTAGACCAAGAAGAGAGATGGATTAATCGTTTTTTGTAGTAATTTTGCTATCTTTGTTTGAAGAGGTGTTGATTATGGTCTTGGAGATACCATAGTTAATGCTTTATGACCCAAGTTGGAGTTTATGTATAACAAAAAGTCTCTCTTATGAGATCCATAAAAAAAATTAGACATTGTATTTTTTTCATATGTAAGAATGTATATCTATAAATTCTCATTTGAATGAAATTAATTAAATAATTTGGATTTGGAAAATATTAAATTGAAGATAAAAGATAAATTATATATGATTATTTTTGTGTTCTTTATCATCTTAGATAACTAGTTTTATGACATAATGTTATATGGTTAAAAAACATTAATTTGAAATATATGAAAAATTTATTTCATTTAAAGAATGTTATGGTTAAAATTGAGAATGGTAGAAATAAAAAAAGATAAAAAAAATAGTGATTGGGTGAGATCTAAACAAATAGGCTCTAATTAAAACTCTTATAGAAGCAACACTTCAAGAAAAAATTGTACAAAGGAAAGACAAAAAATATAATTATATCATAAAGAGAAAAGAACATGTTAATAATGATTATAAGAATGATTAGATAATGAAAGTTAGTGAAATATATGTTCTACCAAAATTTGGTTTTCATTTTAAGGGTCATATGATGGCAAAAATGTATATATGAGAATCAATTTATGAGTAAAAAATTTGTTTAGGCATGATGAATATGAAGGTGCATGGCATTATAAGAACATTAATTCATTTTAGATATATTTTAGAGCTCAAGTAAAATCTATATCTTTGATTGCATTAAACGACTCTACTTGTACATTCACTAGAGATTATAAAATGTTCAAGATAAACAAAGAAGTTTTGTTTGTTGTGGAAATAAATAGAATTAATAATCTTTGAGTATTAAAAGGTGCAATTGTCAATAATGTTGTTTTTGTTTTCTCATAATATATGATCAAAGAAGACACCACTTAGTTCAAGAACATGAGTTTGGAACATATGGATGACAATCTAAGTTACTTAGAAAGATTTGTTATGTGGGTAATATAAAGTTAAAGTTATTTTTTAGCATCATGATTTTAGATAACAAAAAAATGTTACAATTCATGACAACAAAAAGAATTTTTATCATATTTATTCAAATTTATGAGTATTTTCATCTATTTCTTTTGGGGATAATGCATGATATATACTTACCTTTTTTATGCATATTTTATATGAGTTAAGGTTTATATTTTAAATAATAAATATGAGATATTACTTATTTAAAAAAGTAAAAAATATTAATTAAAAAACAAATAAGAAAGTAAAAAAAAATTCAAGATGGATGATGATTTAGAATTTTGTAATAAAAAATGTAATGATTTTTACAAAAGGAAAGGTATTTTTATGCATAAAATAATTGTTCATGCATCACAACAAACTCTCGTAGCTTAGAATATGAGCCAAATTTATTTGGAGTGACTTGCTACATATTTTTAAAATTAGGATTAGTAAAGGAGTCTAAACACAAGAAATTGCTACAAAAACATATAACTATTGTTTTGTAGACTCCATGTAGGATATGGATGGGATTTCAAATTGATTATTCAATTTTATGAGTATTTGATTTTTATATTTATGAAATTGAAAATAAGTTAAAATTGAGAAAAAAAGTATAATTTTTATGGTATGAAATAGGTATAAAAGATTATAGGTTATAAGACAATAAGACATATACTATAGAGTTATTTGTATCGTATACATTTTCAGTTACACAAAATATGTTTATATAAAATAAGTTTTCTCATCTTTTAGAGAAAATATATGATCCTAATGTTAAAAAGTGAATTTTAAGTAAGAAAGTTTATAAACAAAATTAAACATAGAGGCTAATGAAACCAACTCAAAGAAATAAAATTATTGGTTATAAGTTGGCTTTCGAAAGCTAAGTCTATGATGCCAAATGTGGAAGATGCAAAGAATAAAGCTACAATTAGTAGCAAAGGGGAAATCTTATATAAAAGAAGTATACTTTTATGAAATATTTTTTTTTGATATTTAATATTCCTTTATTCATGTTTTATTATCTTTAGTAACACAATTTCACTTAAACTTAGAGTAATTTGATGTTAAAACTATTTTTTTTATTTAGAAAAATAGAAAACTAGAATTGTATGCAACAATCAAATAACATTGTTGTTCAAGGAAAAAAAAAAGAACATACATGCTTACTTAATGTCTTGAAATTATCTTCTTAATAGTTCAAAAATAAGAGCAATATTAATAGAACTTGTAATGTAGCATATATGATGAAATCCTCTCTTCAAACTTTTTTGTAAGAGATTAAAAGACTTATTTTTAGAAAGTTTAAATATATTAGGATTATGTGTGTATTATAAAACTAAATCCTCTCTTGTTATTTTTTCTATTATTATTACTATTCTTAATAATTTTATTTTTACCAAGTTCATAAAAGTTGTTAGGGATTAATTACTAATATGTCGCATAGTTAAATTCTACGAAATGTTTGATTATGTGGGCCACCATATAATCATGACTGAATAAATAAAAGATATTATGATTATGGGTAGTTTCTAAATTTTGATATCAAATTAATGTTATTTATAATCTATAAATAATATTAAAGTGATGTACGTGAAGGCAATGAAAGTAAAAATAAAGAAGTTATTTTGAAGACAGAAAATGTGTTGCTCTACTTAAAGTCTTTTCCTCATTTGTGAGAGACTAATTGATTTTGCTCATTTGTATGAATTACACGTAAAGGCTTATCCTTATTAGTTGTATTATATTTTTTTTTCTTCTTTTGTGTATTTTTTTCATTTTTTTTTATGATTATTATTTCCATTCACCACCTTATTGTGATCACTAAGTAAAGAATAGTTGAAGCTATGAGACATGCATGTGACCATTGCAATCAACAAACCCTGCGAAAAGCTTTATTACGTTTTAACTAAAACACTTCACATCTCAACGGCCACCTGAATATAGTTGTCATAACGTTGACAAAATTATGAGTAAAATGAGCTGAGAATAATCTGTGTTAACATACAAGCTTCAACCACAGGTAAAAAAAGGTTTAACCAACAACATAACCGGCACAACAAAAACACACGAAGAGACAAGATGGAGCAGCAACAACAGCTAATCCTTTTCTCCATAGGTCTATTTAGTCCTTGCATCCATGGCTAAGATGGTGCTCAAGTTCATCGGGTACATGTACTCCGTAGACCCTGTCATGAACTGGTTCACAATGATGCGGTTGGCTCGCTCCGATGGATGGAATGCATCCCAGAAAGCATAGATGTCTCTATTTGGGCACAAATTGGATGCCATGGTGCAGAAACCGACCCCATTGTAAGGTCCCTGGCCACAGCATGCGATCTTTGATGTAACAAAACCTGCAACAAATCGAAAGTTGCTTCAGCAACATCAAAACCAAGGAAGCTGAAACGAAGCTTTCCAGCTTTTGGATGAAAGGTCTTGCCATAAGCTGTTGGGTTGCTGACGAAGTCCATGTGCATCCTGAAGGCATTTGCCGCGATAAACACATCGGCGCCCAGTTCGTCGTTGAGGTCCCGTAGTATCTGCTCCAACTGCGGGTTGAAGAGATCGGCCGCACGTAGAAGCTCGGCGGCGCAGTCGCCGTTTCTGCTTCGGAGTGCGAGCTCCGCCGGGACGCAGCCAAGTGGGCCGGTCATGGTCACCATCACTCGCCGGGCACCGAGTTCGTACAGCCTCTGTAGAGTTAGTTGCAGCACAGCTCAAAAACCCATAAAGCAAACTACGCTATTTTACTCTACCAACCCACATTAATGTGCCTTTGTCCCCCCTTCTGTAGTGAAGTTTGTACGGTGGTTAATTCTTCACTTACTGCAGCGAAAACTACTCCAAATCCACCAACAATCAATAAAAATGTTACCTTGCATCTTTTCAGTGATGCAGGTTTATAGAACCTAAGGCTTTGTTTTCTTTTCAAGACAAACTTAGGCAAGAAAATATTAAGAGATGAAGTTTACCGCGAGGATTTTCTTGTACTCAGAGATGATATACCGAACGTAATCAGGCAAAGAGAACTCTCGGGATCTGGCCGAGTAAGGTATGAGGTAATAGTTGTTAACGAAGTCATTGCCACCCAAAGTTACGAGAACAAGAGCACTGTTTACTAGCCGTTGAGTCTCATCTGGGCCAATGAGAGAGCTAACTCTCTGCTGATACTGCTCAAAGTACTGCAGCTGCTTGCTTATTCTAATTATGTTCACCTGCAAAGAACAGAACATACACCATATAAAGTTTATGCTCAGATATTTGCAGCTCAGGTTCACTTTTCTTTGGGAAAGAAGCTGGTGGGCTTACAAACTGGATGCCTGTATCATTCAAAATGCCAATGCCGGCTGAAGCAAAATTGGCGCCAACAAGCAACCTCTCCCCGCTCAGCTCAGGGCTCAAGTATGGCAAAGTAGACTCGGCCCCCAGGTTTTCGCCTGCAAATCACCACAACTAGTTCAGAAATGAATGAAAAAAGTTTTGAAGAGGTAATAACGAAGACTATGAGAATCCTAACTGATGATGTCGGGGATGTTGAGGCCATTGGAGAAGCGGCCAGTGGGTCGGTGCGATGGGTAGTCGATACCGTAGGGTGGAGCATCGGCACGGGCGGTGGTTGCCAGGTAGTTGTTGTTACCGTTGTCGACAAGGGAGTCGCCAAAGACGAAGAACGCCCTGCTGGCCTCCGTTGGCGAAAACCGATGGCTGAGAGCCAGAATGTATACCAAGAGGAAGAAGAAGACCTTGAGGGAAACCATATTGGAAGAAAGGAGGCTGCTGCTGCTGCTGCTAGCAGTTGTAACCTGGGCAATTGGGAGCCTGTGCGAAGAGGCTTTATATAAGGCCCATAGACCACATTAACGACCCCTCTTTCTTCTTCCAACTACTGTAGACTATTGGGGAGGTGGAGAATTACTAGACGAAGGAGAAGAGTATTAGCTCAGTTGGGCAATTTTAATTGCTTTCTTTCAGTCCGGTGACTGGGGTCCTTGGATTTATTCGGTCAGCGGCTCGATGGCTACATACAGATGCATAAGTATCCCATGGCAAAAATGGATAGACTTATGCAATGTTTTAATTTCTATGCAATGTTTGCTGCAGGACAGTTATGGTCGTGTACTTGTTTCTCATCGGATGAACAAGTTGTTGTCATAAGAAGCCATGGATGCAACTAATGGAAGTTGAAACTGTATACAATAGATGAACCTTCCATGAACCTAGATTAACAAAATTCTGTTTGGCAAAATGTCTTGATTAGCAAAATGACATGGGCTGAATTAAAGGCTAAATTGGTCTGCCCTATCTTAGATATGCAGAATTCTGTTTGGCAATTTAAACTTGGTTAACTATTACACTAAACCAACATTTTTCAAACGGTGGTTTTGACTCAAAAGTTATCTTCTCCCTTTTTTTTTTGTTTTTTAGCCTTTTGGGTTTAAAAATGCATCTTTGATAAGTGACTAGACAAATCTTGATTGCAGTTTGACATGTATGTTTTGATAACCTTTTATTTGCAAATGGTGCGTCAAACAGAGCCTCAATATCTATCTAGGCTTCTTATTCACTCGGTCAAAGAGTTCATTAGTTCTGCCATAAGCAAAAGTGAAAAGTGAAAAATAGGATAAGTCATTTCTACTTAGTTCATCATAAGGAAGGTTAATTCATATTGCATTAGCGAGGTATTATTTTCTTCACTTCTCCAATGAATAGTCAAAACAATCTTTTGGAAAAGTGACTACTTCTTAGATCCCATTTAAGTAAAAATTCTATTTTATCCCAGTTATTATAAAACAAACATATCCAAAGAGTAGGTAAAGTTGCCCAACAGTGATGAACAATAGCCAGGACTTTCTGGTAAGTAGTCTAGGCAAGATGACCAACAAAAGCTAAACAAGGAGAACAAGAGAAAATGCGAAGAAGAAGATCAAAAGCACAGGAGGTTTTTGTTCTGCAGAAATCAGTCTATTGCCTACAGGATGAAGATGGAGTGCCATAATGATTTGATAAGGTATTACTACGAATGATCTTGTTTGCTTAGAATTTGATGAGCAGTCATATTAGATAGAATGCAGTAACACAAAATGAATCATGTGGCCTTCACTGATTTAATAATCTGGATTCTCCATTGCAGATAGTGTACTGGGTTAGTCGGTGAATAGCTTCGTAGCTGCAGCAGCTAAAGCTTCTTTGTGTTAAACCAATGTTAGCCCCACTCTCTCCAATTTACCCTAGTTTAATGTCACCTTTTTGTGTTTAATAATGCTTTGTCCACTTGCTTCATTTCAATTTGTAACCACGCCTCTTTAAATTAGTTACCAGCTCTTTTACATTTCCAGGTTGAGAAAAAGCAGGAAGACAGCCACAATGCTTCCTATCTAGTTAAAAGCATTGAGCATGGCCTAAGAGGAAAGGTCCCATGTGCATGTGATGGAAATAAATGGTGGTTGAAGGGTTATAGAGAAGTAGCTGAATCCAGATTCAAAGCAATATATGCAGCACTGATACAAAAATGAGAAGTATCACGCTGTTATTAGCTGTTTAGGCTTTTAAAATATTTCTTCCATCGATGCATGCTTCAAAATAGAGCCAAAGCCAGGCCTACCTTCTCAGCTAGATTATGTTCTACTAGTTCTAGTGCTCTATCATGTAGTTGTCTCAAAGTTATGGATCTTGATATGGGCGTGATGAATCATTTGAAAATGATGATAAAATGTCTATATCATAGTTATTGTCAAATGTAATGTTATGACATTTATGAGACAATTCGAATTATGGATCAACAATGAGTAATATGTTATGTGTGTGTATCACAAACATACATTAGAGAAGCATAATTTTGTAGGTATGTTTGAAAGAGTCTATTTTTACGAGGTTAATTTTATGGTGCTTTTTGAAAAGTGTACATGTTATGAATGTGAATATTAGTTGAAAGGCTAAGCAACAATATTGACATGTATTATAAATAATGGGTTGTTATAATTATTGCTCAAGCATGTGGGTGTGCAATAACTATGGCTTTTCAATGGATAGTTCATTGCATTGGACACGTGTCAACTACTCTTGAGAGCTATATTAGACTATGACAAATTGAAGAAGTGTGTGTACATGAGCAACCATAATCTTCTTTCTTTCTTGTTTAGGGCTATTCTATGTGTCACAACAAATTTAAGAATGAAATCTAGAGAAAAGCTTGCCATCTCTTTTGAAATTGTATCAAGATTTTCTAGAGTTGACCATGGCTTTTATCAAGTTTTGGTTTCCACATCATTCATATTATAGTTTTATTTTGTTTTTCATGCAAATGATTTATTTTATCATTCTTTTCAATCTCATGCTATGTATTTTACTATTTTGTTTGGTGAAAAATAGTTTAGTCATGAATAATTGATTACAAAAGATGAATCTCTATAATTATTTAGAAGAGTTCATTTATAACCAAAGTGAAATTGCAATACTTACATTCCTAACAACTTGTATAAAAACAACAAGAGTTAGAGCTTCTTAGTTTGTATTTTCTTTTATTGCTAGTTAATGTCTAACTTTTTTTTTCAAAGAAAGAAATGAAATACTACAAAGTTAGGATTAGTAAGCTTGAGAGTAAAGTTTTTGGCTTGTAGATGATGTAATAAGAGCCTTTCTCTATTAGAAGAATTGTAAAAATTGTCTTGTGATATCGTTTGTGTTGAAAAAAAAAAGTTGTCTTGTGGTATGGCTTACATTAGTAAGAGTGTAGCATATAACATCATTAAGTGGACAACTATTAGCTTCATGAAAGCTCTTTGTAACATGTATAACTTCTCATCAATAAATAAATTTCATTTGTTGTGATGATTTAAGATAACAAGAGGAGCTATATCATATGTCACACTTATAATCTTAGTGTGATTATTAAATAATTGAGCTCACAAAATGTATGGACCCATCATCTTAAATTATTATCATCTTTCTTCTAGAGTTAGAATGCAAATATTATCGTAATGTATAGTGCTATTATCACTAAATGTTGTAAGAAACCTTTTTTTGAGCATTCATAAGTGTAAAGTGCTAGGAGGGTCATCCAATTCAATTATGAATATGGAGGAAGCGACATAGCATACAACATGAGCATACTAATTCAAGCCAGTTAAAATTCAAGGGTTATAGTACCACATAGTCAAAGGAGTTAGAGTGTTAGAATTATGACACTTAAAATGACATGTAAAACAAAACTAAAAATCTCTAAAAAAGCAAGGTGATTAGAACTAAGAGGGGAGTAAATCCATGAACATAATGGTAGAGAGCGTAGATAGTGTGGACATTACATGGGTCAGAGATTTTCATTGGATTAACCTAATTTTCACTCATAGATGTGCTCACTATAGAACAATTTATAGCAACTGATGTTAGCATTGATAGTTTGACAATAGGTTAGGTTCAATACTTTAGTTATAGCTTTCTAGTTTTCTTCTTTAGTTTTTGTACATTAATTCAACTTCAATATTATAGTCCTCACCTAATGTTAGAATCTTAGCAACATTCTACGTGTCTTAAACTAATAGTAGATTGATCTTTTAATATTTTTATTTGTCTCAAGCTTATATCTTTCATTGTTTCATGTAGAGGGATTGACTATTTTTATTATTCTTTAACTCTAGTTGTTCCATTACAATATTTCTATTTCCTTAATATAACATTTATAACTCAAAATATTCAACATTTTTAAATGTCTTATGCATTGATGCAACTTCAATATTTTGGTTATATCTTACATGTTTGTGCTTCGACTTGATAATACATATAATAACATCAAATCAGGTTAAACTAAAACTTTAATGTAATACAAAGGATACAAAATCAATAAAGAAATGAGAGTAATGTTAAAACTAATTATTAAACTTTTTTAAAACCATTTTTCATATAATAAATACACAACTATCATATCACGTGCAAACCTCTTAATATAATATCTCTAAACACTATACTATACATGACATAAAATTACTCAAATATCTTCCTATATTAGATCACTTAGCCTACATATTACTCTACTCACCCTTTATCTATGCATTAGTAAGAAAAAATAATATAAGTAAGAAAACAAGCTTTATAAAGTTTAGTTGATGAATTCTATATCCAACAATATCTTTTTACAAAATGATACCAATGAATAATAATAAAAATCAACTTGGCATCTCTATAACAGTCATAAGTAAATATGTCACAAATAAATAATGAATAGCATATTTTATATCTTACATGTCATAAATAAATATTTTATATTTCTTATATAAATATAACATGTCTTTGCATTATCACACTTTATTTGTTTCTTTTACATCTCAATCTTATTTCTTTTTTAATTTTTCACTATAAGTGAGCTTAGATTTGATAATCATTTTTGCATAACTATAATCACTTCTCATCACATAATATCTAGACTTTTAGTTATAAGTATATCATAACTGACTAGTCATATCAATTATATTATGTATGTTAATCCCATGACTTTATATCAGAGTTTGAAGAAATCATTCATCAATGTTTGCTAATTTGTTTCTTGAGATTGTTGTTTCAAAAATGTTAGAAGATGATATTTTAATAAGAAGATTTGTCATTATACTTTACCATAAGAGATTATGAAGGCTCGAGAATTTCGTGATTATAATGAATTTGTCATTATACTTTACCATAATAGATTAAGAATGATAATAAGATATTAGAATGGTTATAAAAACATTTTCATTACAAATTTAACTCAAGTACCAAAAATCATTATATTTGAACTAAAATATCAAACTGGGTCTCTCCCTTGGTTACTTCTAAATTAAGGTTCAATGAAGGACTATGACTTATAGTAGTTCAAGTAAAGTAAGAATTAATTAGTATCACATTCATAGTTTATATATTAACAATTTAAAATATTAATATTCAATTGAGATAGTTCTAAGAAAAGAAAGAAAACTATATTTCAAAAATATTAAGGTTATTTATTTTATAGACTTAAGGATTATGTGGTCATTCATGTCTCCTACTTAGTATTTGAAAATATTTTTTAAAAATTTTAAGGATCTTAAAAGCACTCTTTTTGTTTGAACTTCTTTGATTATAACCTTGACTAGGACACCATTAAAAAGTTAGCCCATATATCAAATTTGATAGAAGTCAATGGGAAATGTAGCTTCAATATTGGTGGAGATAATAAATTTTGTGAAGGAAGAAGATATAATATAGAGAGAAAGTAATATTATAGAGTATCTTGTGGATTTCGACCAAGGTATTCAAAAGAGAATATAGAATGCATAAGGGGATTATTTGGACTAGCAATGCTACAAATTTGATATAGTTTGGGATTTACTAAATAGAGAAAGTTACATAGAAATAAAAACTTTTATTTTTTTTATGGATAAGCTTAGCTTTAAGGTTTCTTATGGGAGACATGGTTGCTTGAACCTTATGATGGTGTGAGGGAAATATAAGAAAGATTGAAAGTGATGGTCATGAGATTGGAGAATGTTTGCAATAGAGAGAGAGAAAGAGAGAGAGAGAGAGAGAGAGAGAGAGAGAGAGAGAGAGAGAGAGAGAGAGAGAGAGAGAGAGAGAGAGAGAGAGAGAGAGAGAGAGAGAGATTAAAAGGCTAGTTTAATTGTAAGACTTGATTCAAGAGACTTGATTAAGAGAGGTGGTGGAGAATGTCTCAAATTGGTATGGAATTGAGGTACAATGGGCCAGGGAAACATACATGATTTGAGTGTTTAGATCAATAAGAAAAAGTATAAGTTGAAGGGTAATAAAAGAAGAAGGTTAAAAAAAAATGTGGGTAGTCAATTAAACTTATCTTATCTTTTGATCAGCTTATTTTAATAATTATTTTCTCTTCATGACATATAATTATCTTTTTTTATTTTATTTTTTAATAAAAAATCAAGTAGTATTTTATATTCAAATTTATTAAAATAAATATTTTTTAATAATAAATTATTAAACACAACTTTTTAATTCACTTAATAATAATATTTTTCAAATTAAATTTACTAATCATATTAATATTAATTAGGTTATTTTATCTATTTTTGTTATTCTTTGTTCTCCATTATCATAGACTTTTTCTTACTTTTTCACATAAAATTATTTTTTTCACATTCTTTTTTCTTTCCTTCTCTTTTCAATATTTTTCTTACACATTGTCTCTCATGATGACCAATATTGACAACATCTATAAGCCATTACATCAAGGTCCTAAAGGCTTGCTTCTTTAAAATCGTAAACTTAAAAGATGTGTTGTTGATTACTCTCTTTGGTTGGGAAATCCATCTATTATGTTTTCTATTGGGATATAACTCCATTTATAAGATTATATTCTCAGCTTCATGTGAGTTCATTCAATCATTCAAATTTTACAATTTTTTTTTATACAATTAATATGTATACACTTCACTCTTAATTTTTAAAAAAAAAAATCAAAAAATAATTTATTATTCATTTTACACTTCACTCTTAATTTTACAATCTCCTTTGATTCTTGCTTTATTATATTTTGTTGCATTGCAATAATAATTTGTCAAAATCAAAAGGAGCCAAAATGGACCCCAACTGTTGTTACTTCAACATGATTTTAGGCCATAGAAGTAAACCATTGTTGTTTCCTCCTTCAATAGTATATTATGTTCTACTTAATTTGCTAGTTATAAAAGGTGTATATGTTTGTTACTTAGATCATAACAACAAAGTAGAGAAACTTGTTTTTTTTTTTTTTTTTTTTCCATTGTTTTCTCTTGCTTCATGAAGCACTGGTCCTCTATGCTTAATCCAAGTCACCAATTTCCTTACACCACATTAAATGTCTACCAAACTTTTCAAGGCACTTAAGAAGCAAGCTTTTTCATGCTGCTGCAGAGGCCAAAACAGTGCAACTTTCAAGCAAAACCAAGCACATCTTCATTATATATGCTAAAGAAATGGAATACATTCAGCCTTTGGTTACTATGGACTTTTTATTCTTAAAAAAATCAAAAGCTTGATATGTAAATGTAACCTAAAGACAACCAATATGAGTTGGAGTTACTGATTGCATAACAGTCTTTTCGGCTATTTAATCCAATGCTTTGGTTTGCCTTGGCTTTTCTTTTACTATTTGTCTATTTCTTGGTAAGAAGTTACAGCTAAGTTATTAAAAATCTGTACGTGAGTTTTGTTGTCATGGAAATAGATAAATAATCAATATTCATGTAATAAAACTTGGTGTGGTTTACTTGTTTGGTCATGTTGGTTGTGCCTATGCATATGCTATGTACTTGATATAGGATGCCCTGGGGATGATGACTATTCATTCCAAAACATAATGCATCAACTCGACCGATATACATATGCGAGTTAGTTTATAGACAAAGGAATTGAATGCAAATGATCTAAATATAAATTGGGTTGCTATGTAAAAGATCATGTAAAAAGAGAAATGTTTTTTTTATGAAATAGTAGAGACCCATAAATGTAAATCGCTATTAATTATGTTAATAATGTAGACAGAATGATGTCATAAATCGACTATCTATTTATTACAAGATTAATGAGATTAAGATTTTTAAGAGTCATCAATAATAAAAATTATTTATTTCACTATTTTGAAAGTCAATTCATTATTAAATTTTAGCATCAAGAGAGAGAATTTAAAAGAAAGATAAAACGAGATTAATTTATTAAGAGTTATTGGATTTTTTCTTCTTTTTTTATTTTTTACTTATTTTTTTTTTTTGATAATGAGTTTTTAAAATTTTAAATTTTTTCTTATATATTGTGTTTAATATAAGTATTTGATTTTAATAACTTAAAATTTTTCTTACACTAAGATAAAATAATATTATTTTGATGCAACTAAAAAACTAACAAAGTAATTTGAAATTTGGAGATGAATATGTTGTTAAATAGAGTTTGTCACAAGAAATTTATTGGTATATTTCAAAAGACCAATTGATTTATTACAAATTATTAAAACTAAAAGGATTAAAAGATAATGTTAATTAATTGTAAATGCATTTATAAACAACACTATCAGTTATTTTCCCCCCAATCAAGCACCTATGGAAGAACTTAAGGATTTCTTTCTCTTTGAATGAAGATTCTCAAGAGGGATTTTTCAAGAAGCTCTTTTGGGGACTTGCATTTTGTGAAGGTTCCCCTTTTTCACGTATCCAACCAAGGAAGTGCTGTTGAGAGGAGAAAGAACAGAGTGGATCGCACCATTGGGAGTGAGAATTGAAGAAGGAAGGTGGTTTGTAACTTGGAAAAATTAAATTGGATTGCTATTGTGTTGAATAAGAAGAGTTGTAGGAAGAAGGTTTGTTGTGAGGAGTTTTAAATTTTAGCTACAACATGATAAGAAAGACATGTATCTAGCCTACTCAAACAATTACAAGAAGCGAGCTATTACAAGTTTTTTAAGAAGGTATTCAATTTTCTTGAGCTTTGAAAGTCAATATATTTTTTTTCATAAATTGATTTTTGAGGGAATGCACATTTTGCTAGTTTATAAGGTGATTAAGAATATGTATAGAGAAACCTTATAAGGAGACCTCTTGGAGAAGTGTTTGGTACTTGAAATCAAGAAAGTGCTAAGCAAGGTTAGCATGCTTTTGACATTGTTTCTTATAATAATTATGATTCTCTTTTATCTTGTTTGTTGAGATTGTTTGGAGAGTGGTGTGACTAGTTTTATGCTTGAGCAAAATAGAAATTTGAGAATATTTTTTTGTACTAATTATGTGTAAATTATAATTATAGGAAATACAAAATAAAGAAATTTTGATAAGAAAGTCATCCCTATTCATTCATTTCTTTCTCATTTCATTTAATTTTCGTGTTTCATTTTTCTTTCTTATTTCATGTCTTAATACTCATAATCATCTATATATATATATATGTGTGTGTGTGTGTGTGCGTGCGTGCGTGCGTGCGTGCGTGCGTGCATGCGTGCGTGCGTGCGTGCTTGGGTGTGTGTGTAGATTATACTTATATGTTATATTCCTAAAGAATATATATGCACAATCAATTAATGTTGAGTGACTACGCTCACATCACATCACAATATCGTATTTTAAGAAATATAACAAAAATCTTACTTACATTACAGTTATCTCAATTTGTCTATATGGAGAATTTGTGATATCTCTTTTATCTATTTTCTTTATCGTTTTTTCTTTCATTTCATTTCTTACCAAGAAAGTTAATTTACTATTACTACTAGTGTTCACTTCCATATAAATTATTTAACAATTACTCAAAGCTTGCTTTGCATTTAAAAATTTTCAAATATCACACTTTTTTCTCTTCTAAAAGAATTAAAAACAAGTTGCTTTAAGATTTTAAAAATCCCTTAAAAATCCTATTCAATTCTTCTTCATGTACCATTTGTCTTTATGTATAATATGTTGTGCTTGATATATATAGTATGTTAGTCTCATGCACCATATATCCATCAAGCTTAGAAAACCATCCACAACTCTTACACTTCTACTCTCAAACTTGAAATACGATACATTAGATTTTTCATGCACTGCCCATTTTCTTTGAGAAATAAGGTATGTCACAGCAGTCATTTTCGTAACTAGAACATACCCTTTGATGATCTTCATGTATTGTATGTTGGCCTAACATACTATGCATTAAAGGTTTGACATACTATCTATTTTCTTTGGGAATAGGGTCGATGGGTATCTTACATATGGTTGAGTTATAGGTGGCAAGCTAAAACTACAAAAATTTGACACAAATCTAAACTAATCTATAAACCAACCTTTAGCAGCTAAAATTACATTTAAAGGCAACCCAAGGAAGAGAAATCACAACTAAAACCATATATTTACTAACACTTTTGCATGAATCGAATTTTCAACTTTCTTAAACTCTTTCTCTCCAAAATTCAAGGAGCTCTTATTACAAGTCCTTTGAGCCTATGCTCTTTGCCTATTATAACTCAAATCGAAGTTGTTCCTTCAATTAAAACATATTTTCTATCCTCTTCCTGATCTTTCTCCCTCTCTCTCTCTCTCTCTTAAAGGCTTCTATTAAAATCCTCAAATCAATTGACTCTACTTAGGAAAAAAATTCTTTATTTCCCTTATTTAAAAGAAAAAATAGTAATTTAAAAAATATAATATTAGATTTATTCCTTAAAAATTATTAAAAATATCAAATAATTTTAAAAAATTGTAAACTATATACTAATAAATGGTATGCTCAAACCAAAATTTTGAGTACTTACATCTTGACATGTATTTTTGGGTACCGATATTATAATTCAAATGCATGTATATATCTTTTTTAAAAATTTAGATAGTCCCCACTATTGAAAAATGTCACCCCAAAATTTAAAATAACTCAAGACATTGGTGCAAAACAATCAACTTTGACTTGTTAGATTACTTCTCTTTCTTTTTTATTATTCCAAAGTATCTTGATCATGAGAATGACTTTATTTATTAGTCTCTTTTACTATTCAACTAGAATTCTATCTAATTTCTCCTAATAAGTCACCTTAGGTTGAACCTCAATTTCTTTTAAGTCATATCAAAATAATAATAATAATAATAGGATCCAAAATATACATTTTCTCAAAGATGAAATATAAAAAATATTGTGAATTCTAACCAACTGTGGAGGTAAAGCTATTTTATAAGTAATAGAATCAACATTTTCTAGAAAATGCCTAATCAATTTAGGTCTCAACTCTTCTATTCTACTAAGCAAATTACCCACTTTATGTGACTCACTTTAAAAAACATGTGCTCGCCTTCATAAAATTCAAAACTTTTATGCTTCACATAAAAATATTTCATGTGTCAATCTTGAGTAGTCTTATAAGAAAATTCTATCAAAGATAAATGACTCCTCGAATCTCCACCAAAGTTTAGCACAAAAAAGTCTCAATAGATCTTTTAAGAGGTTTAATAGATTTATTTTTTGTCCATCAATTTAAGAAAGAAAGGTAGTATTAAATCTCAACTAGGTGCCAATATCTTTGTGCATATTTCTCTAAAAATGTAATATGAACTCTGAATCTCTATTAGAAATAATCACTTTTAGTACCCCTAGTTGTTTACAATCTATTGAACATAAATACATGCCAATTTTTAAAATTTATTTTTATTGCTAGTAAATATGTGGATTTTGTGAATTTATCATGACTACGTTATTTAATCACATCTTGAAGGTGAATTAGGCAGTCTAATAATGACATATATAGTCACATGTTTTTATTTCATTCAAGGATTGATAGGAGTTGTAATAATCTATTAAGATTTTGTTATTCACTTATAACTTGTTGGTATATAAGGCACTTCATGACTTATTTTGTAATATCTTTTTTTATACCTAACCACCAATATCTTTATCTTAGCTCTTGAAACATCTTGTTTCCTCTATGAATGATAGTATACTTTGAATTATAAGATTCAAACAATGGTAAGTATCATAGCTATTTGTGTGTAACAATACACACCAAGCCTTAGGTAAAATTAGATTCTCATCCATCATTGACTTTTAAAATAAACTTTTAAAAATTTTTATCTTAGAGTTGATCTTCTTCAATAGACTTAAGCCAATCTAACCTTAAAGATAACTAGTAAAATAAATTCCATATTTCTTTTTGTATAGCACCTTTCATCTATAATTTATCAATTTCAAAATAAATTTACCTTTACACAAATTTTTGCCTTAAGTCAAAACACACTAACTTTTCTACTGAGAGCATCTATAATAATATTAGCTTTACAAAAATAATAATTAATTGTTAGATTATTGAATTTGATGAATTTTAACCACTTTTTATCTTAAGTTGAATTCTTTTTTATGTAAAAGGCATTTCAAGCTTTGATGGGTTATGAATACTACATACATTGTCTTATATAAGTAATATCCCTGTATTTTCAAAACAAAAACAATGATAGCTATCTTTAAAGCATGTAGAAGATAGTTCTTCTCATAAAGCTTAACTACCTCGAAACATAAGCAACAACTCTTCCATTTTATATTAGCACACATTTTAGTCCTTGGCGAGAAACATCACTAAATAATACTAGAACTAGAACCATAATCAACTTCTCTTTCAAATTTATGAAACTATTTTCATAAACAACATTCCACATAAATTTCATAACTTTTCGAGTTAACCTCATTATTGGTGATGTTATTTAAGGGAAATCATGTATAAATTTTCTAAAATATCTTATTGGAGCAAAAAAAAAATTATAATCTTTAAAATAATAGAGGATTCTACAATGACATCATTCTTCTATGGATCTATAAAAATTTCAACTACATTAAGCTTATGTCCCAAAAATATCACTTGGGTAAATTAGAATTTATACTTGAAAAATTTAGCATAAAGTTAATGTTCACTCAAAATCTACAAAATGAGTTGTAAGTGATTTACAAGATATTTTGGATACTTTGAATATACTAGTGTATCATAAATTAAAATAATCACAAACTAGTCCAAATATTTTCTAAAAATACTATTTATAAGATTCATAAAAGCTAGAAGTGCATTGATAAGATTAAAAGGCATCATAAAGGACTAGAAATATCCATAATGAGTTTTGAAAGTAGTCTTGAAATTATCTCCTCTTTAATCTTCAACTATTATATCTAAATCTCAAATCTATCTTAGAGAATACCATAACACCTTACAAGTGGTGAAATAATTCATTAATTCTTAAAAGTAGATACTAGATACTTATTCTTGATATTAACCACTTATTATGCTAATAATAGTCTATAAATATCCATAAACTATCATCTTTTTTTTTTAGAAAAAGAGTATGTGCTCTCCAAAGAGACATAATAGGGTGCATACAAGCCTTGTACCTTTGTCCAATATTTCTTCAATATGAACTTTCATTTTTGTTAACTTTATAATTGCCATTTTGTAAGGAGCCTTGAATATAGGTTCAACCCCTTATACTAATTGAATCTCAAACTCAATCTTCTTATTAAGGCAAAAAATAAACAACTCTTCTTGAAATACATATAAGTATTCACAAATCTTAAGGGCATCTTATAGCCTTATGAACTAATGATTAGTAGAAACAATAAATAATAAGAACCCTTGTTTACCTTTTTGCAACAACCTCTATGCATTCAACACACAAATAAATAGGATCCCTCTTCCTTTTCAAAGGTTACTCCCTCTCCATTTGAAGCCTTTAGTTTGACTTTTTTATTAACAAGATATATAAACATGTGATGTTTGCAATAACCAATACATGACCAAAATAATATTAAATTTTGATAAAGGAAAAAACAAGAAATTTAGTAAAAATTTTCTTAACTCCTATCTCTATATGACCCTAGACAAATTTAACACTTGAAATTCACTCACATTAAATAATGTTTCAAATAATGGATCCCAAATTTTTTTTATTCAATAATTAGTTCATCAGGCATATGATTGGGAGGAACAAAATTCAACAAAATAATAACTAGCATATACTGAAAGAATATAATACCTATAATTACATATGTGGCATAAGGAACATCTTACTAAGTGATCACATAAACTATGGATTATTCACTTATACTTACATATTAGCCTTAACCCCATGCTCTTTGAGGTTGCAATTGATGTGCCACCTCTACCTTTATTATGACCTCTTCTACTGGCACTATAGCCAAAACTTTATGATAAGGAATCTATCTCTGATCTTGTTTAGGAACAAGGTCTAGCTATAAGGCACATTTTCTCATAACTAAAATATTTAGCTTGGCCTTCTTGCTTCAATCTACAAATTTCTTGATGAAATCTTTCACAATTTATGCATTGGAGTATTTTCCTACTATATTATACATTAGTCTTGCAATTGCTAGCGCTAGAACCTTGCCGACTTTGTAAAAATTAACCAAATCTTCTGCTATTCCATCTCCTTTAAAGCTTTTCTTAAAATGAGTAAAAATTTTAACTAGCAAAGTTCCTCATTCATCTTTTTTATCACTTTATATGTTTCAAAAGGCTTTAGTTCTTACTCTACCATTCTTGTTTATTTAGCAAGTTCATCATAACTAGTAGTTTTAGAAAGGATTAATGCAACCTCATCAATTTTTTTAGCCCATGTTAAAAAATAAAATATCATTGCTCCTTTTTTGTCACCATATGAGGAGCATGCTAAGACAAAGAAGAAAACTTTCTATGCTAATGTCTTCATTCCCGAACCCACCACTAGAAGACTCAAATTATTCTTCATAATTGTTGCAAGTCCACATATTCTAAAAACTAAATTATCTAGGGACCAAGATTATTACTACGGGAAAATGGAGAAGTAAAAGAGCATAATTAGATGGGGCTTATTCAGACGTTGAATGATAGGTAAAAGAAATAAGTTCAACTAGTCTTGATTCACAAGTACATGTTCCAATCTTTTCTACACCCTTTTACCTTTTTGCACCATTGACCAAGTAAAGCTATTACTTGAGAATAAGAGCTCTTTCAAAGTGCAATAGTTAATACAATTTGTAAATTCTATGACAGGGTTAATCTTAAGGGTGGAGTGGCCTTTATATTCATTTAATAAAGTAATACCATTAAACTCTCCACCAACTAATCAAAGAAGATGGTGGCATTAGCCATTATTCTAAGTTTATTTCATATAATTCTTTTATTAGTTAATAGGATTCTTGCATAGAAAAAGGAGTAACACACTTGAGTATTCCAATCTTCATGTTTGATTATCATGCACATCAATTGTTCTTCATTATTAACAACTTGGAAAGAGAATTTCTACTTTAGTATCACCTAGATTTTATTTAATGAATTATATTCACAAAGGTCAAAATTAAGTTTTTTTTCTAAGTCATTCTAGTTGTCTTTTACTTATTATAGGTTCTAGTAAGACAATAAGAGATCCTACAAAATACTAAGCCAAAGGATCTTACAAAACATCTGGCTAAAAGACCATACAATCACTAAGTCAAAGGAGATTATAATACTAGTCTAGAGGACCCTACAAATAACATGGTCAAAAGACTACAATTATAACCAAAAGTCTAAGTAAAAGATCAAGGATAAAGTCTTAATAATGAAACAAAGAACTAATATGAAAAGCTCAAAATACAATGTCTATAACCCAATATAATAATTAAGAGGCACACTAAATTAAATTTAAAGAAAAGCATGATTTATTTACAACTTAGCTCAATGTAGCGAAGTTTGAGAAATGATGATGAATGAAACTTGCAACTCTTGTCTTGTCTTTCTCCTAATCTCCTTAATATCTATGATAATATTTTAAGTGTAATTCTCTCAAGAAAAATATGTGCAATCGATTTTTAGCCTATTCACTATGCTTATTCCCCCTTTTATAAGCATTAAATAGATTCCCAGTTGCTCCAAATTAAAGTTTATATTAAAATTTCTCAAAATTTAATCAATCTAACTATTCCTCACATAGTTTGTACTAATGATACTATCTAATCCAAGAATTATATTATATGATACATGCAAATGAACTGTTTGTCCAACCTATTATGCTATTTGATTATCCCTTCTTGCTTCTTACAAATAATTATATTGTCTAATATAATAATATCATACTACATGATTTCATGGGTTCAATTTCATTTAGTGTACACGCACTATTTGCCAATATCATACTATATAATATGTATAATAGTATTGTATGAAGGCATTACTCTCTTAGTTGAAGTAATATCTGCATAATTCTTAATTGGACTATTTTATCACCAATTCATATATACATACGTGAACTAAATGTATAATATGAAAAATACATCATACTATACAATATGACCTATCTTGCTTAAACTTAAGTTTTTGTATTCTAAGTATATTAACCATGTCTTGTTAATACAAACATATATTTTTAATATTAATTAAATCATATTTATAAATGTATGTCTTAAGTTTACTTAGATGAGAGGAAAAATAATTTAGAAACTTTTAGCACATTCATTCAAAACTTTAAGATAATTTTAGTGTATCAAAAATATTATTATAGGTTCTACCTACTAATATCAAAATAAAAAGGTTACACAAAAATCTTCTTTTTTGCTCAAGCTTCATGATTAATGCTAGTTCAATTCTTACCAAACGTCACCAATAAATCATTTGGGCCAAGACTAAGTTTTTCTAATTGATTTATATATTCATTCTTGAGATGTATAATCTAAAAAGTTTCAATAAATATTTTAAAAAATAGAATAATTTTATTATTATCAAACAAGTGGTATAGGAACTAAATGTTCAACAATTTAAATATCATGCAGATAGATACATGCTTCAAGACGTTTGGTATATGAGTATGAAATACTAGTCAACCATCAACCATTTAAACTTCGTCATAAGAAAGGATACATGACTAGATAACATCATTCAGATCATTGCTTGAAATGGCATGATCATTATAAATTTGGAAATTCAAGTATAGAATGATATATTGTCAACCATAATGCCATATTTACCCATGCTGATGTTGTCAACATTTAAAAAAGGAAAAATCATATATGATTGCTTAGTCATGCAAAAAAGTTACCTTTATGTAGATAAGTCTATGAAGGGCAACCCCTTAGGTTTTAATACTGTTTTTTATATTGTCTTTATTTAGGATTTGATTAAGATTGAAATGAAAAATAAACCTTCTTTTCTAATGTTATTTTCTTAACAGCAATGTTAAAACAAGGAGGCATGATTGGCATTGTAGTTGGTGCAAATTGGTTTGAACCATTTCTAGAATAAAAAATGGATCGACGTGCTGTAGAAGGTGATTTAGCCATTGGGGCAGCATGGCAAATGCATGACATTCATGCTATTTAATGATATTTAACTAACATGTATAAAATTATATAATATAAAAAATATATTATGTATTTTCTTTGTATATAGATCAAAAGATCTATGGTTTCTTTCCTCATTTTTTCCCCTTTTAATAGACAAAATATTGACATGGTAACTTTGATCCTTTATCGTATAAGTTCCTTAACTATATGATATTGGGGATTATCCCTCCAAAATATGACACATTTCAGGATTAAGATTGCCAACATTCTCATTTTATGTCATAAAAAACTATAAGAGAAGATTGACTTTATTGGAATCAACCATTATGCAACTTCATATGCAAAGGACTGCATGCTTTCACAGGTTAACTCTTCTACTGATGCTATTGAAGGCAATGGTTTTGGGCTTTCTGCAGATGTGAAAGATGGCAGTTGATAGGGGAAAGGTGATGAAAGAAGTACTATTAAATTTTGCTTGATTTGTCACATTAGTTAGTATTTGAACCAAAGAAATGAAGCAATATTCAATCATGGTTTGCATAACTTGATTGTATTGCTACTAATCTGTTTGATTTTTATCTTTGTAAACCTGAACAACATACGTCTTTGTCGTCCTGAGTGGGTTTGAAAAGGTTGTATTATACATGAGCAAAATCACAGCAATATTCTAACATTAACATGGAAAATAGTAAGAGTTGTGAAGAAAAAAACTCTTGTTCCTGTACTATTTTGCTTTAAATTTCTAAACATAAGATATTCAGAAGGCAATTCCTGCAGAGAAACATCAGTTTTGCTAAATGATAGGGATAGAATAGAGTCTTTGAGTATCTGTCTTGCTTCACTTACCAAAACCATAAGGAACTCATTCGAATAGCACGAAGCATCCAACACTTTTGCTTTGAACTATTTCCTTTTGATCTCATCTTTCAATTTCATCTCTTGCTAACTATAACCAAATACCCATATCCTTCCAAGCTTTCTTGCTCACACAACTGAAGTAGCAGCAATTATAAAAAAAGAACAAGTCTTCAATTTACAAAATTGGGTATATATATGTATATTAGCAACTCTTTTCTTAAAAATATGTCATATGTCTTCAAATACATCATTTGGAGGAAGTCTGGAGCTCTCTCTTAGACAACATTAGTACATATAAAACAAAGCTTGTCCTTGATTCTAAGCAAGCATACAATACATAAGATATGTACCGAACCTGTAGCTCAAAACAGCAGTTGAGATGTCTGGGAGAATAGTTAATATTGGGATGAATAATCTAAGGTGAAGACTATCTAGAATCATTGACTTGATTGGATGATCACGATGAAATTACATAATCTCAGGCAAGGATCATCATCTTGTCAGACTTTATTGAATATTTATTATATAATAATTTTGGATATTTCATAAAATTAGATATACTCTTATCTTATTTATTAGATTATTTTGATCCATCAAATGCATACACACCAAATGCCCACAGCCATAAGAATGCACTATGTGAGTCAATTTCTTTTACATCTTTATAATAATAATTTATTATTATACTTTTTTCAGCTAATAAAAATTGCTATTAAAACAGTTTTTTTTTACTACAATAGTAAGACAAATTGTCTTGTACGACCTAAATGCATATGTCCACATGACCTAAATGTCATCCATTTGTACCAAGGGGAAAATAGGAGCACCATTAAAAATGAAAATATAAATGAAAATAAAAATAAGTTATTTAAAATTTTGGATAATTACAAAATTATGTCTAGCTCTATGATGCCCAATTCTTATAGAACCAAAATTCAATTCATTCAAAATTTGATAAGGTCATAATTTTAAGAGAAACCAATTGAAACGATATCTAAAATGAAATTGGGTCATTGAAGATTTAAGAAATCATTAATTTTTTTGTGGGTCAAGAACATAGTTAAATAATCCAATTATTGTAGACATGAACAGCCTATTTAAATGAAGTTTCACCGAGTTACTAGTTGTCCAACTGAGAATTGCACTTATGGGATCCTTGAGAAGTGCATGTGGTGTTTGCACTAAACTTAGTTGATGTTAGGTGGTTAAAGATCAATATTCTCTCTTCCATCTACTTTGTTGTCATGTTCAATCTCACCTTTAAAATCCTTGAGAACATAGACATTTGGATATATTATATGCATTGGAAACATAGTTTGTTATTGTTGCTCTTTTATTGTGCTTTCCCAATCTAGAATGCAATCATAATTTATGAATTCTTCTCTAAGACAGTGCTTCATTTTCAATTTGGAATGGCATTCTAAATCATTGCTTTGGGTCCTAAGAGATGTATGTTTAATAAGTATGGTTATTGCATGCTCTAACTTAGGTTCTTGTACCTCTTATATTGATTTAGTTAGCAAGTTGCGGAAAGATGATCGTGTCTTATGCCTTATTATTTGTGTTGTATTATTCTTATAGTTATACAAAAATAAAAAATAAAAAACAAGTCATCTTACCTTTGGGTTTTTGTTTCTTCAAAATGTTGCTCTTCTATATGTTTTTAAAGCAATTATGAATATAGTTTCATTATAATACAACATATTTTTAAAACCCCTTTTTCAAATCTTCTTTTCCAAATTCACTGTTTATTCGTGAGCAAAACCATTGTCATATGTAATTTTTCAAAATAACAATGATAATGACTATCAATGAATATCATATAGCTCAACCAATTGACATAAATTAGCATTTTCTTTGAATGGTACAAAAGGGTGCTTACATTAGAAAAAACATTAGCATATAAAATGTAAGACAGATAAAGAATATTTAATGTGGAATAAATTTGTAATTTATTAATCAAATTTAATATGTGACCAATGACTTTTTCATAAGTACAGACTCAAGTTGTGGTCTCAAACTTCTATAATAGAGCAAATGAAGAGCATAAGAGCATTTCCCATCTTTATTGGCTTATTCTCCATTGTTAAATGGATTGAAAGAAGCCAATTCCTTTTTGAATTCCTTCTGGAACTAAAACTTCCTACTATCAAGTATTACCCTTAGTTCAATGCTTGTTTTGCTCATCAATAAATCCTTAATGTGTGAGTTATGTGCTTGTAACTCTTTTGTCCTTGCCTTCATTTTGTTTGTTGAGCTAATTGTTTTTGTTTGCTTGCTTTTTAATTATACTTTAGGTTTAGGTATAGATTTTAATATTTCTTTCACTGTTTGCATTTCCTCTTTATTTTTTCTGTTTAATATGTCACAAGGATATTTCCTATTTGAAATGCAGTTGGATGATAGAAATTAAAAATATGGAATCAAGTATAATCTAAATATCCAAGCACAAAATGAGAAGGGATTTTCATCTTCTCTTCACCAATTTGTAAGTGTTAATATATACAATGTTTGAATTTGATTGTGATTTTGTTAAAGGTTAGCAGTTATCTATATTTCTCCTTTGTATATTTTTACTTTCTTCCAATGTTGTCATCATAGTTTAATTTAAACTATAATAATTGTTTTGTGGGTGTTCCAATTCTTGCTCAAAAACAAAACCACCATCATCAACAAAATGAAAAAAAAAAGGAAAAAACCCACAATGTTTGGTTTCAACAAAGCCAAAATCAAATGGATTATATCAGAAGAGCACACTACATATGAAATCTAAAGAAATTTTTGAGTTTTATTTTGAAGAATTTGGTTTTTTTAATGAATAATGGATTTGTTTCAAGGAAAATAAAAGATGGTAGCAATAGAGATATAGTAGATGATTATTGTCATCGATTTGTGGTGTCTAATGTTGTTATTTTACATCTAAGTGTTTGCAAAATAGATTTATTCCATTATGTAGGATAGAATGTTGTTGATGCCTCTTCAAACAAGGTGATATAGAATTAATTTATTTTCTAGGTTTAGATTTATACAAGCTCTCCATATCATGGTTAAGATTTTTACCCAATGCATTCTCAAAAAACTTCAATAATAAATAGAGGCCTATAACTATATTACAAGCATAGCTAACATTTTATAAATTTCATTTTAGTAAGAGGTATGTCGCGGGAGATTAATCCATGAGGAATTACATTTTATTATAATTTGATTGATGCCCTCTTACTCAAAGGTATTATAAATTTTTGATTAACTTTGTCGTATTAAGTCACAATGACATTTCATAAGACTTAGAAGATAGACATGATGCATGGTTAAGTCTACAAGTACAATAGGTATTTATTTTTTTATGTAAATCCATGTGAGAATATTCTAATACAAATGCTTGAAAAGCTTTCAATTTTTTTTCTATAAAATATGGGGCTCATGTGTCTTGCGAGGAATTTGAATATTTATGCAAATGTTTGTTTCAAGGAATTTGGTACGAGAATGACACATTGGTCAACCATAAACGAATCAAATATCATTATAAAAAAGGATACTTGATTGGATAATATCTTGTAGGTTATTGTTCAAAATATTATGGTGAGTGTGGATTTGAGAATTCAAGTATAGAATCATATATTGTTAACTATAATGCTATACTTGCCCATACTATTACTATTTATATTTATAAAAAGAATTAAAAGTTAGGTCTTGCAAAAACTTAACTTTAAAAGACTTTAGATAAGTTTGTGAGAGGGACAAATTTTTTTTCTTTATTATTTGTTTGTAATATTTTTCCTTTGTATAAGATATAATTAGACATAAAATCATTCTTTATTCCCATAATGTTCTCTTCTTTGCAAGGAAAAACAAAGAGGAATTATTAGTGTTGTAGTTGGTATATACTACATAATCAGGAATGAATCGATAATATAAAGGCACGTGCTTTATCCTTTGAGGTTGCATGGTATATATGTCACATTCATGTTATTTAATGCATTTTAACTATTAAGTATACAAAAGACGTATACAACGAAAATAAAGATATACTATGTATTTTCTATATATAAGTTTGAAAGATTTATTATTCTTATCTTTGTTTTTTTTTCATTTTAAAAGAAAAAATGCTGATATGGCCAAATTGATTATTTATCATATAGATTTCTTGATCTTATAATATTTGGAGATTATCACTCTGAAATGTGCCAAATTTTAAGATCAAGATTTCCAACATTCTTAGTTATTGAACAACAAAAATTACAAAATAAGATCAACTTTGTTGGAATCAACCCTTATTTGATATCATATGCAAAGAATTGTATATTTTCACCATGGCACTGTACTTATGCTAATGAAGACAATAGTTTTGTGCCTTCTACAAGAGTGAAAGATGCACAACAATTGAAAAAATTTAATAAAAACTGTACTAATAAATTTTACTTTTTTTTTTAAAAGATGACTTGTTTTTTACATGGATGGCATTTGAACTAAAGAATGATGAAGAAATATTCAATAATTATTTCCTTAACTTATACATATCGATTGTATCTTTTTAATCTCTTTAATTTTTTGCTGTTTTTCTAGACCAAAATACTATCCTTCTTAGTATTTATGAGTGGGTTAGAAATGGTTGTATCATACATGAGTAACAAATATGACAATGTTCCAATATTTATCCTAAAAAATGGTAAGAGTAGTTCAAAATAAAATCTTTTATTTCTCATATTTTGTTTGCAATTCTCTCATGTTGATGCTTTTATTGACAAAACAAAAATAATAATAGTAAAAATAAAAGTAATAATAATACATTTTAATTATACTAAGTAGGATTAGTTATATGAATAATCTAATAATATTGTACTTTATTTATTAACAGCTCTTTCTTAATACACTAAATCCTTCTTAATAAGTAATCTTTTATTACAATTTATATATTTATCTCTTTCTTTATTCATAGAAACAAATTTTATTAAGTCACATTTTCTTACAAATATGTCATGTTCTTTGAATACTTCTTTTGGAACAAGATTGGAGATTTCTCTTCAAAGCATTAGAACATACATAGCAAAGGTTGTCACTAATTATAAACCTTTCACTATAGAAAAGGAGCTGATGTAAGGGGTTATTTCATTTGGTCTCTAATGGAGAACTTTAAGTGGAATTATGGTTATATGACAATTTTTGGTCTCTATTATGTCAATTACACAACCTAAGATAGAACACCGAAGCTTTTCTGTTGTTGAACAAAGAACTTTAAATCTCTAGCTTGAAATCAAAAGTGTATAATTACATATAGGTATGAAATCTTTCATATTTCATGTACTCTGAAATATATATTGAACATTTAACATCTATAGATTTTGCTAAGCTCACATTACAATAGTTTAATGGAGATTTGATATTTGATAGCTAATTGGTAATTAATGTAAGAACATAGTCTTACCATTACAAATGTCATTTTATACTAGCTCATCAACCAACATTGGCCACAAAAGCAGTTGAGATGTTTGAGTTAGCCATTCATATTGGGTTTGAAAATCGAGTTGACAATCATCCAAATCTATTGATCTATTTTAGTTGATAACAATAAAATGTAAGAGATGTTATGAGGGTAAACTCTAGGTAAGGATCATCATTTATATATCAATATTGTAATTTATTTAATTTTTAATGTGATAAATTTTTATGTGTATGTTAACAATTCCTTTCACTTTAGAACCTATATTGATTTAATCCACTCCATTTGTGGAGGGGTAATCTAGGAGACAATGGTAGGAACATACTCATGATAAAAAAAAAGTTACCTAAAAAACCATTATGAATTAGTGCATAGCTTAGATATAGCCTAAGGATTATCTGAGAAATAGTTTTGAGATTGAAAAAAGAATATAGAGGTTATTGAAAGAACTACTTGAAGGACATTAGAGAAACTTCCTTTATGTAGCTAAAAAATGTTTGATTATGATTGGATAATGCCAGATCTAATTTTAGCACATGTTAGCAATTCCATAATAAGGAGAATGGATGGCCATGATTGTATAGGTTAAAAAAATACTTTTCGAATAATCCCTTGATTCTTTTTCCATTATTTAGGTGAATGATGGAGAGTTGTTGCATTTAGATTTTTCAATGCTACATATTGAGATTTGGCTTACTTTTCCTATTTAAAGATCGACCAATTCATTTAGCTCCTTCATCACTTTCTTCTTTAGCTCAAATATGCTTGAATAATTAAGCTTCTTCAAATTTATCATGGTTAAGAGTTAGGCACAAAGAAAAACTTTTCATAAAGTTAGTCAAGAATGGCTAGAAAGGTTTACCATTAATTTCTCTTGTTGCATCATCATTAGCTATTATTACCTTGACATTATTGAGCTTGAGAAATTTAATTATAGTGCTAGGTCAAGAATGGTCCACTTCAATTCTAAGATTAAGAGCTACAATTGTTGTTATCATGCCAATTATCTCTACTTCTCTTTGGCTAATCACTAAAACCCCTTTGCATGAGGGTCTAATCAACCATCTCGTGATTGAGGTTGAATTGCTTAACCCGATAGAAGTTTTAGGTTTTGTTGTTGATCTCTCTTCTCAGGAACCACCACTACTTAACAATAACTTAATTAGGAAAGGAATCTACTAACACTCTTAAAAGGATTTATTATTAAGGATGATAATGAAGAAAACTACAAAGCTTTTTATGACCTTCCTAGTTATCATGAATGTCCCTTTGGATAATGAGTTCTTAGAGAACACTTCTCCAAACATCTAGAAGGTTTCCCCAATGGATAGCAATCTAAAAGATTACACATGTAAGAAAATCGACCTCACATAAGCAATAGGAAGGAGAAGGATTGAGGCTTAACATTTCTAAGGAGTTATGACCTTGGAAATGCTTATTAGATAGGGTAATCAGCTAACTGAAGGAGAATGATTAAAAAACTAATGTACATTAGCCCTTTAAGACAAAATGAACAAAAATATGAAGTTTTTATCATTTATAATTAAGAGGATGGAGAAGGGGGTTTTTTATGCTTATTAGAGACTAATATCTAAAGTTGTCTTTTTGAATTATTGCAAGCTTTAAGAGCTTTCATAGGGGTTAAAAGATGTCAAAGAGGGTAGATGATCTAGAGTTAAAAAGAAAGTTCTTATTATTGAAGACAAAAAGCAAAATTGAGCAATTGATCATGTGAGAATTATTGTTTAAGGGTTGTTAATCAGGAGACATTCTATGGATGGATATGAAGTAAATAGCTATCTAAGGCCAAATCAATAGATCTTTATGACACATCGACTTTCTATCATAGTGTTAAAAGAAGTTTAGATAAGTCTATTAAAGAAAGACTTGATAATATCAAGAATCCTTATGATGTGGGGTTGGATTGAATTTTGAGTGATATTTTAAGAGAAAAATTACTAGATAAAAAATAGCTCCTAACAGGATTATAAGAATATGGATATATAAATCAATTATTCTATTTTAACTATTGAATAATCAATTAAGTATTATATAAGTTCTCAATATTATTCTTTTATTGACCTCTATCAATCTTTAACTTAATGTATTATATTTTATAATTGATGTATGCATCCATTCCCTTTACTTTAAATAGTATTTGTACTTTATTATTTTCTTGCCTAATTTTTATAGTACAATGAACCCATCATATAATACGTTCAATTATATTGAATGCTACAATAATAGATCATATCTTCCTTTGCTTTAATTGATTCTAAGGTAATGTATTATATGTTGGAGTTAATGTACTCTACATATAATTGAAACATACTAACTTATTGAGTTGATTTATAACTAAACATAATGTATATTAGGTTTAACATATGATATATTCCTTTTTAGTTTTTGATAATATATAATTGTTAAATTCTTGCCTATTTTAATATAAATTTTTTAAATTTAGCTAAAAAAAGACTAAATTTTACTTACCTTTTCACTTGACTTGCTTTCCTTATGATTTTATTTGTTGAAACACCACCTCCTTGGCTTTTAGCAATAGCTACAATCACGTGCCTACTTAAAATCATTATCCTTGAGTATCCCCTTTTTATTTACAATAGCTTTGCTTCTCTTTTCCTCTTCCCTCCTCATTTCTTCTTTTTTTTGCTCTCCTTCTTCCTCATAGTTTCTCACTTTATAATTCATTCTCTCATAGTTTCACTTCACTTCCAACTGACCTCCCCTTTAAACTTATCCACATTAGGTGGTTTCACAATGAAAATTATTAATATGCTCTCAATAATTTTAAAACTATATTTATATTTTTCTTCAAAAAATTCATAATTAAATTATGAGATTTTTAAAATTATAAATTTACAATCATTGAATTCTTTTTAATGAGCTCTTTCTAATATGTTCAAATAAATTGTCGACTTCATTTGAACACAACATACTTTTCATGATGAAATTAATATAATAATATTTTAATAAAAAATATAATATTTTAAAAAATTAATTTTATTTTATTATAATGCTCATATTTCTTATTACATTGATTTAATTTTATAATTTATAAAATATTATATATAATAAAATTCAGAGATGCTGTATAAATCATTTATTGTTAGTCATTCTTATAAATGATAAAAATGATTACCATGATGTATACAAAAAAAATTAGATAAATATTTTGTATTATTATTACATCAATAATTATAAAACAATACATGTTTGTCAAAGTAAAATTTATAAACAAAATAAAATAATGTGATTTAATATTTTTGAATGAGAACAAGTATTGTTTAGGAGAGTGGACTACAACTTATCCTAGATGAAAGAGCTCTATAGTTTATCAAAACAATAATTATTTGTCAATCTCATTTGTTCCATAAAGTTTTATAATGATTATTTTGTATATGGACACAAATTCTTTTAGGAATATTAAGTTAAACTTAAAAATTTATTATATTAAGGATGATAAAAAAATGACTTTTAAAGACCTATCTTAAATTAGAAAAAAAAAAAGATGACATTCTATCTACTAGTAAGGAAGAAATAATTATGAGATAAGAAATTAAATAAAAAATTGAAATAACCTATGACCTTTATTTTAAGAAGCTAAAAAATATTTAGAATTTATCTGTGCATGTTTCTTCTTATATATATATATATATATATATATATATATATATATATATATATATATATATATATATATATATATATATATATATATCAAAATAGTTTTTATTTCTTTTTTAATTTAATTTAGCAATTTATTAGGTTCAATGATTCTAATTTTGATAAATTAGTAAAAAAATAATTCGTTAGCATAAGAAATTTGATATAAAAGATTTATTATTTATATATATTTATGTAAAGAGTTATATCCTCTCACTAAGAAGGACTTTGAAAAATGAGTAAAATTATACTTATAATATAATTCTATAATACAAAGTTTTTTTTGTAATCAGATAGATTGATATAAAATAGGTCAATACAACAATTTTGTTGCACAACTAAATTTATTAGATTTGATCAACATTCAATGTATAGTCAAGTCAAAACTAAATTTAATAAAGAAAAATCATTCAAAGCATTTCTAATGATTCTCAAAGATCATGTAAATCGTGAGAAGAATTGACAAAACCATGAAAAATATCTTCATAAGGAACCAACCTTTAGGATTAAGTTGAGGCAGAACAAAGGTAGGAGCCTAGACATGCCATGTATTTGAAAAAGTTTGTGTATGTTTAAATTCAAAGTTGAGTTATGGTTGTTAGAAATAGATTTGAAATTCCACTTAAAATTGTTTTGAATTCAAATTATCATTAATCATATTTATTTGATGGTTATAAAATGTAATAATGTTGATTAAAATTTTGAATACAGTTAAAATTATGACATATACGACCTCTTATTTTTCTCTAAATATTAACAAAAGGTTGGTCTTTTTCTTATTTTTCTCTCTTCTTGATTTCTTTTTCTGTCCATAAAATATCATTCCAAGCTCTCTCTAAATGCTTCCCAAGATTTCAATCCTATAACATTGCCACTTATTATCTCAATTAAACAACTTAAAGAGTCGTCTAGGTAAAGTCTAACTTAATAGACTTTTAGTTGATATTTGAAAAGATAAGTATTGTGATGTAAAAGGTAAAGCTCAAGTCAATATCAAATGCATTCCCTCTGATTTTTAATATCATTTATTTTCAAAGTTTTAATTTATTTCTTTTTTTCTTTTAATTTAAAAAAACGAAATTTTTTAAAAGAATTTTTTTAAAAAACTCATAATTAATTTTTAATTTCCAATCCATAATCCAAAAACAGGCGCCGGCCGCAAAATCGATCGTTGCCTTTTCCCTAACCTTTCACCATAGTCCCTGCACTCGCCGACCGCGCTTCGGACCTCCACGCGCAGCTTTTGCCGACTTTGATCTTTACTCCACCACCATTCCCGCTCCTCAACTTGGCCAATCCCTTCACTCGGCCATTGATTCCCATACCCTACCCCCCGATCTCCACCACTCTCCGTCGAGCCAGTTTCTACCACCATCGAAGCCGAGCTTCCTCTGCTCTTCATCCACATATTCCTCCAGTTCAGCTGCGGCCCAGTTCGCAAAGACCACCACAGCTCGACTTATCGTTTATGCTTGATGGGTAACTTCGATTGGTCACTTGTATCTCCTTCATTACTTGTGCAATGTGAACCAAAATGCTAACTTTTCTTTTGTGCGCAATCACACTAGGCTATTTGATTCGCATGTTTGACAAATTTCTGTGTAAAACTATGCTAATCCAAATGCTATTCTACTTGTTGGCTATGCCATGCTGCAATTTCCATAGGTTTAACCAACCGAATGGTTTGCAAGGCATCACCATTTTCTGCTTTGTCAAATTGGTTTCCATTGCAAGCTTAGGAAAATTAAATTGCATCAGGCATATTCATTGCCTTAGGTAAAAATGTTTGTCATCAATTTTGAGCAAGGCAATTCAGTGGTTGCAGCTGATCCTTCCTACTATACAATGATTGCTTAATGCTTTGTTTGGTTGGTAATAGATCTCTGCTAAGTTATCTTCTCAATTCCTACTTAAACTCCTTGAGGCCAAACCAATTCATGGAAGAAGACGTGCCTTTTCATAGAGACAACAAGTGTTGTGTATATTTTAGTGATTTGCATAATGAATCTTCTCACTATTTTGGGCAATTATCTACTATAGCAATGATCTCAACCTGACTAAATGACTTGTAGCTCTGCTAGAACGTAGATCATCAATACAAAATTATTCTCAAATATGAATTATTAATGTAATGGAATTATTTCTTTTAAATTAACCTATCTTACTCATTATTAGAATTGAAGTAGATAATCATTAGTCGAAGTCATGGAAACTTAGAAAAAAAAAATTCAATAAATAGGATATTCATCAATCACATGATAGAATACATCTAATTTTACTTACATCATATTAATTTTTTAAAGTAATTTGCATCATATTTAACATAATGGGCACCCTCTTGATGTCATAAACAAGCTCATTCTCAATAGTTTGATACTTAATAACAAAGAATGTTCCTATAGAATTCACGCCACAATGTTGAAATTTTTTGAAAATTAGTATATTTTAGTGTTAGATAATCTAATTGCAAAATAAATTCTTAGTGAAGTTAATATGGCTAACAAAAAAAAGCTTCTTAACAAATAAAGCAATATGATGACCTATTTGAATGAAGTTCTTTTCACATCAACCTCTAAATATAGTCAATAAAATCTTTTCATATAATCCTTGTTTTCATGTTGCGTCTAATATTTACTTCTTTGCTTTGTGTTTGATCTTTTGCCTTTACCAATCACCTTGGCTTTCCACTCCATTCAAAGATAATTTGGACAAGCTTGGGTAACCCTTTATTGGATTGCAAAAAATATATGATCTTATTTGTAGTTAGGAGTTCAAGGTAAGGTATAAGGTAAGTAACATAGAACTTGTGTACTTTATTTGGCTACTGTAAACTGTTCAGTTGGCATCTTCATGATCCATTTTTAAGGACTAAGGACATATTTGCCAAGATCCATTGATACCGGAGGCTTAAGGGAGAGCTCTAATATAGTAGTTGAAAGAAAATTATGGAACTTGATGCCAATCATAAATGTTATGAAAAAAGAAAATTAGGTATTTAAAATTTTGGTTAATTCCAAATTTATGTCTACCCCAAAGACATTCACTTATTAACCTAAATTTGATGAATTTAATAAAAAAGTGATAAGGCCATGATCTTAAGGAAAATTGATTCAAAAGACAATTGAATGTAGCAAAGATGGTATTGTGGATCGTGAAAACAATTGAATGTAGCAAAGAAAAAGGTTTCTCAGATTGTGGTTATGATTATAAAATAAAATAAAATTAATGTTCAAAATTGTAAGTTAAAATAGAGGATTGCTTAGCGAGAATTCCACAATATTGAACTAACTATCATTCATCACAAACATTTGGAAATCTAATACAAAGTATCATTTAGGATTCAAGCCAAATTATCTTGAAGTTTTCAACTATAAAAGAATGGCTTTTAGGATATTTTGGGATTGTTTTAGGTGATAGAAAAAGATATATGATTAAAGAGCATTCTCTAGATTGTTATTCAAAACTTTATATATTATAAATTTGGTAATTTAAAATATATATATATATATATATTAAATAGCTATCATGCTTCACCAGTTGAAACCATCAAGTTTTAGTCCAAATAGTATGGAGCATCCAACCTATTTGTTTTAAACTATTTCATTTTGATGTCATTTTTCAATTTCATCTCTTAATGCAACCATGTACATATGCCCTTCCAAACATGTCTTCAACTTACAAAATAGATCTCATAAAATAAATCTCTCTCTCTCTCTCTCTCTCTCTCTCTCTCTCTCTCTCATATATATATATATATATATATATATATATATATATATATATATATATATTAATGACTCTTTGTTAACATATATTGTATTTTTTAATTATCTATTATTGATGATTTTTAAGTCAATATTTTTATGAAAACCTACTTTTAGTAAAAGATAATATCGAGCATAAAAACAAATATTACTTTCCATCGAAGATGATCAATATTGAATCAATGGCAACCTAACAAGTATGATATTCAACTAAATATATCATATATCATTCACGATTTTATTTGAATTTAATTTAGATTTTGATCGATAAGTTTACTTCTCATTGAAAAAAAAATCCACCATTTTGAAAACCCTTAATTAATAATTATTATGATGTCTTTATATTCATTTTTTATATATATAAAACATAATAAGAATTAATAAATTATTTTAAACATAAAAATAACTTAATAAAGATAAAGACTTTTTCAATTGACAAGCAAACAAATTCTTTTGAAAATTTCTTTATATTGCAATGCATTTTCTTACAATGAAAGATTTGATGCAATTATTAAAACTTTGGAAAAAAAAAAAAAAAACATTTGGTGCATGTCACATAATACCCAAATTACCCTTTGAAAACTAAAATAAAGCATGAGTCCAATAGTTATTCCCTTCGTCTAAAAAATTAAGATTCCAAAGTAAAACATTTGTCATATATGATAAATGTTATTTCAATGCAATTTGACCTAAAAGCCCCATTTGTGCAAGATCTTTTCAATTATCATTTATTTTAACCGGTCATTTATTTCTTTAGTTTTTTTTCCCCTAATTCATATCTAAATGTTAAAAGAGAAAATATTCTACACGTATGAAAAATTTCAAATAATCAAATAAATCTTTTTTAATAACATTTTATTCAAAATAATGTTGGAAAGCTATTTCAAGGAACTTTTTTTAATTTGTTTTTCAAGAAACATATAAAAAATTATCTTTTATTTTTTTTTTTTTTTTAGTTTGATGTCATGATGAGTTCTAATGATGACCAGACAAAACAACGCATCAATCTTGTCTTGAAATGCTAACATGGATCTTGTCTGTAAATTAAAATTTAAATTAACTTAAAAATATCAAAATTTCAATAAACAACAACCGGTAATTGCATGTCCAAAAAAGGAAAAAAGAAAAAAAATATATAATAATAATAATAATAATAATAATAATAGTAAAATATGTTGGTTCAGTGAATATCTCGACTGCCAAAAGTGAAAAGCTTTCCATGACATTGCACGTGCTAATGCTTTTGCTTTCTAAGAGGAACATGAGAAAGCATTTGTATTTCATCTGAAATTTCCTATCATTTATAAGTAAAAAATAATTAAATAATACTTTAAACAATTTTTTATAAAAAAACTCGTTTAACGGCCTTTTTAATTTTATTTTTTACTTTGCCTATCCTGTAATCATATGCACTACCAAAAAGTACATCATACACTATTTGACAGCTTTGTTTAAATAAATTTATCATATATCCTTTTCAAAAAAAAAAAAAAAAAAATTTATCATATATATATTTTCAAAAAGCATTTAAATTTGTATTTTTATCATAAATATTTTATTTTTCACATAAATTTATTTTTGGAATTTTATTTTCAAAGATTCTAAAAAAGTTGTGCCGTAATATTCCAATAATAGCACCTTTTTTAATGTTTTTTTTAAAAAATGCTGAAAATTTTCAGAAAAGCAACAGTAGCGTGGTTTCTTTTTTTTTTGGTGCACTTTTTGTTCTCATAAAAAAATATCATTTTTAACTGCTAAAAAAATCATATCCAGAAAGTTCTGAAGGAAAACTTTGAAGGTTGATTTATTTGATATCTTTAAAAGATTACTTATTCAATCCATATTGAAAAATTGCTTCAAACAATATTGGTTATGAATAAAAAATTAAAACTTTTTTAGAAATTATTTTTTCTTAATTTTCATCACTTTTTGAAAAAAAACCTTTTTTAAACTTGAAGGATATAAAAAAAAGGAAAACATTTATACAAACTTTAAGGAAGAATTTTTAATAAACATTTTTTAATATTAATTTGTCATCAAAAGTTAAAAATTCATGATTAATATTAAAAAATGATTTAGTAGATCTAAAGTTAGGGTGATAGCATTAACAAAAAAGAAAATAAAAATTCTTGAGATGTATCGTACAAGGGGCGATAATAATGAGTTTTATTATGCTTAAAAAGATAGTATAACATTGACGATTTATTGTATTAATTGATAAAATAGGATGGGAATGCTTCACGTTTGTTTTGTTTTTTTATTTATAGAAGTAGGCTTTTCACTTATGCTTTATTTACCAAAACGTTTTTAAAGATACGAAATCTTGCTTTATGTTATCTTTATTAAACCACAAGATACAAAATATAACTAATAGTCACCATCATAGGCCCTATTATAAATGATTTGTAAGTCATAATATATATATATATATATATATTTATAATTATCATTAACTATTATATTTTCTTTGAAATAATAATAATTCTAAATCAACACTTTTCAAGATAAAAAAAATGTCAAATACTTCTTACTAAATAGTTGTTCTTTCACCATTATTGATTTTTTATGTATTTTTTAAATGGTTATTATTCCTTTACATAAAATTTTATTTAATTAATTATGACACAAAACAAACATGTACATATCTACTAAATAATTTTTTTAGAAGAATAATGCTTGATGGTTACATGTAAATCTTAGTAAAGATTACAAATAAGATGTAGAAGATTGAAAATTACATAATCAATAAAGAGTTTAAGGTGGATGATAAAGAGAACTTCAAGTGACAAATCAAATAGAGGGCATGATATGACAGGTGTAAAGATAATAGAAGACACATAACAAAGATTAACAAATTTATTAAAAAAGAGTAGTGAATCCATTTGTATGGGCTCTTGGGTTTGGAATTGAAATGAGTTTAAAAAAATGCTTAATAAGAGGAAAGCATGAATGGTTCTGGAATAGATAATTTTAAAGGCCATCTTAAGACAAAAAGTATGCCTAAATGTAGCATACAAATTTTAAGGGTTAAAACTTCAATTGCACTATATTGAAATTGTTACGTAAATTGGATCAAATTATAATAAACTAAAGTAAATTATCGTAAAACATGTGAGGCAAAACAACTAAGAGGGGAAGGGTGAATTGTGAGCTTAACAAATTTTTTTTATTAAAAAAATTAGAAGAAAAAATATTTTAAGCTTAAAATATTTTTTTTTATTGAAGAAATAAAATTGCTCAACAATAAATGAAATGCACACATGATTTTTAAGGTAATTAAGCAAGAATCGGTGTCAACATCCACCACCAATCCCCAATCAGGCTTCCACTAACCGCCCCTTCTGATAAAGTCGGTAAGTGTAAACCAAATACACACCGGTGTTCCAATGAGACACCAAAATCAGAGAAATTCAAGCTATTTGGAAAACTTCAAAACTTTACAAATTTTCACTTATAAAATCTCTACATCTTTAATTCTTTAAACAAAAGTGATACTACTAATGAATGAAGTAGATCTTATCAGAAAATCTATAAATGATTACGAATAGAAGCAAAGAATATAAACCAACAGAAATTCGTAACTCCCGTAGTTGCGTAGAAATTTTTTGCTCACGGTTTGGACTTCAATTAGACTTGTATGAAAAACTTCAAGCTTGATTCAATAGTCTTTATATTTGGTAAATGAGCCTTATTTAAAATTGAAATGAAAAATATCAAAACTCAATGGCTAGAATCTAACTATCAAATACCTAGCAGTTACAGTGAATCAGATCGCCTTAAATGATAAAAGGTCCATATCTAATCACAATGAGATAAGATCTAAAGCGTTGGATTCGAAAACTGAATGAACGATAACAATGATGAGCTATGTTGACAAACATGGAGAGACTCTCATTAGTTCGATCAAGCATTATGAATGAACAGCTGAAGACAAAAGATTGTTCACAAATGCTCAAGTGATATGGACCGTTCGATCTCAAAAATGCATGATCGTTTGATGTTGAAATCTCAAGTTTGGCAAAGCTAATTTTTAGTCTCATATTACAAAACTATGCAACTTTTTTGTACTTATAATACAAATATTGTGTATTATTATCAGCCTAATAGGGTTGGTTACTCTAGTGTTCTCAAGAAGTCATGACTAGAGTAACCAGTGCGAGCATACGAGGTCTAACTAGACTTGATTTATTTAAAATAAATAATTAGTCTACCCTAACTCATTTTGTCTAAGCTAGTTTAGAAATAATGCCCTGAATCAATTCACCCAAGGACCGCAACAATAACCTGACTTAATTGATACTTAGGCTTGAGCTGTCTAGGTTTTGGTCAGGTTCTTGGCCAGCGTGTCCCTAAGGCCCAGGATGCTTTCTGGTCACTCAACCTGAGCCCTTCAGGTTTTAGAGATGGATGTTCTTATGATTTTTTTTAAATTTAGTTTTTTAAAAATAGAATTTCTATAAAAGAATAAATAAATATTCAAAAACTCAAATGCCTTTGTCTGTGTGAAAGATGATAGTCCTATGTGCCACAACTACGAATAATTTAAATGTTTAGCATAATAAACATAAAGATTTAGAAATGAAGTTCTTTATGGATTAACAACTCTACAGATATTATTGTCATTGACTCCAAAGTCAACAAGTTGAGCTATTAAATTACATTCATTATTTATGTTGCAATAGCCCTTATTTTAAACAATTTAGATCATTGAAATAACACTAAGCTTAATAGGATATTAATAAATAGTTAACCTTGGTTTTGTGATCATCACTTCGAAGGATACAATAATCTCCTCCTTGAGGATTACAAAACCAATGTTAGAAGAAAATATAACATAAATGAATAAATAAAAAAATTCAATATTTTAGCATACCTTGTTTGGTAGCCTATATTCTCTCTAAATTCAAGCTTACTTTTTCCCTAAATTTTAGCACTAAGTTTTCCCCCTTTTTATAATTATTTAGAGGAATTAATCATACCTAAGCTTAATTTAAGTCTATTAAATACTTCTATAACTAACAGGTTAATAAAAATATCAATTAATTAGATAAATGATGGTACAAATAACAAATGAATCATTTTCTTTGACACATGCTCTCTAATAAAATAATATCTAAATACTATGTATTTTATTCTTGAATGTTGAATAGGAGCTTTGGCAAATAAATTACATATAATTATTATAAAATATTAGAATTTGTATAAATTCTATGATATAATGTTGTTTAATCTATAGAACTTGAATAATACATTTGCCTATAACAATATACCTGACCTTTATTATTGACAGTGTCATATAATTTTGTTTTCTACTAGCCCGAGAAATTAGTGATCACAAATCAATTGACATATATCAGATGTGCTCTTTTTATCAATCTTGCTACTAGTAAAATTAGTACATATGTAGGCTATTAAATAAAATCTACACTCACACTTAAGATACCATAAGCATATGGTCTTAGTTCCAATAAGATATCTAAAGAAATGCTTGATTGCTTATACATGTAATTCTTTAAGACTAGCCTGAAATGTCACACACATACTTACACTAAACACAATATCTAGCCTGCTCAGAATAAGATAATAATAATCTAGTCATTCTTTTGTATAATTTTATGTCAATAGATTTTTTAGCTTCATCCTTATCTATGATAATACGTATATTAATGAGAGTCTTCCTATACTTCATGTTCTTACAACCAAATTTTTTTTAGTAACTTCAGCAAATACTTGGTTTAAAAAATAAATATTCTTTCAATTGTTTGTTTGACTTGAAGTCCTATAAAAATGATTAACTCTCCAATTATACTCATTTAAATCTCATTTTTTTATTAAATTAAAAAAATTTATGCACATTTCTTTATTGGAGGCTCCAAAAATTAAATCATCAATATAAACTTTACAAATTAATTAAAATTTTGATGAATTTTAAATAAATAAATTATTATCTATCTTGCCTCTATAAAATCATTTGATATAAGAAAAATACATAATCTTTCATACCAAGCTCTTGGAGCTTGCTTTAAATCATAGAGTATCTTCTTAAGTTTATATACATAGTCTATCTTTTTATGTATCTCAAATCCTACGAGTTGTTTCATATATACTTCTTCATTTATATATCCATTAAAAAAATACTCTTAATATCTATTTAGTATAATTTAAATCTTCTGTAGCATGCATAAAAAATTAAGATTCTAATTGTTTCAAGTATAATTACTAAAGAAAATGTCTAATCCACATCTACTCATTCAACTTGACTATATTATTTAGCTACTAATTTAGTTTTATTCTTTATTACTTTGTCATTTTCATCTAACTTATTTTTTGAGCACCCATCTTGTACCAGTGATTATTTTATCATTTAGCCTAGGTACAAGGCCCAAACTTTATTTTTTTCAAATTATGCTATTTCTTTATTTTTTAAAATAATCCAAGATTCATCTTCAAAAGTATTTTCTTTAAAACTAGATTTAATATTAGATACAAATATTACATGATTAAAAGAGCTTCTAGTTCTAACTTTTTCCTTTACATCTCCTATGATCAACTCATTAAGATGATCTATAGAATATCTCAAGTATTTCTTAATTTGATTTTCTTTTTTTATTGATTCATTAACTTCAATTATATCTTCTAATCTTTCTTCTTAAGAATTAAATCTTTTAATTCATCAAGATGATCATCTTGATGATGACTACTAGATGCTTCAATAATAGATTCATCAAATTTTACATGAATTATTTCTTTCACAACTAGGGATCTCTTATCGCATACTCTAAATACTCCACTAATAGGTGAGTATCTTAAAAAAATTTCATTAGAATTAACATCAAATTTATCTAAATCTCTCTTTTATTAGTTAAAATAAAATATTTTCATCCCATATAAAATTAGGATACCTTTGACTTCTTATCATAAAGTAATTCAAAAGGAGAAATATCTAATAAAGGTTTACATGTTATTCTATTAAATAAAAGACATGTAATATTAATTATCTCTACCCAAAAAATACTTAAAAATATTATAATCATTAAGCATACACCTTATGACATCTAATAATATTTTATTCTTTCTCTCAACTATACGATTTTATTAAGAGGTTCTAGGTGAAGAAAATATATTATTTACTCCATTTTTGTTACAAAAATTATTAAATAACTCATTCTAAAAATTCTCATCTATTATCACTTCTAATGAATACAAACTTAACTTATTATTCTTTTTTAATCATAATAATCAATATAATAAATTAACTAAATACTTCTCTTTATTTCTTACAAAAAAAACCCATGTAAACATAGTATAGTCATCTACAACTATCAACCCATATTTTCTTCTACCAAGACTCTTTGAATGAAAAGGACCAAATAAGTCAAAATAAATAAGCTCTAATGATTTCTTAGTTGAAATATCTTTAAGTGGTTTAAAGTTTCCTTTTGTTTGTTTTTCCAATTAACATGAACTAAATAGTTTATCATTTGATCAACTAAAGTTTGGCAAATCTCTAATTAGATTCATTTTCAAAAAAT